>JAJJWW010007155.1:0-508742 GCA_023531295.1 Papaver armeniacum
TGATCTCGTACCTTGGTAACTATTACCATAAAGTGTAATCGAATAATACTAGAAATTTAGAAAACAATACAAGTAATAATCAAGAAAACATCTTCTTAGATTATGAATAATTAAAACCATTAAAATTCTCTCTTTGTTGCGCCTACAATCTTCTTAAATAAGATTAACTCAAATTGTTTTCTTGTTGGCACAAGTATAATTGTGTTTTCTAGTTTTCACTTGTATCCGCCCTTAGCTTATTACAAAGCCTTCATTTATAATTTCATCGACTTCAAATTTGATCAAGGACTTCATTAGGAATCTATTTCCTAACTAAGAGTATTGCCTAAAACAAAACTTCCTTCCTAATTAGAATTTCCATTTAAATAAGGATTCATGCCTAGAATAGGTTTCTTCCCTCAACTTAGCTTGAGGTTAACTAAGTTCCCTAAAGGAGCATGATACACCCAACATGGGGTCCCGCTTAAGAACTTGAACTCATGTGAGAGTTAAAATGAAGGTTAGGAACCTGAACAACCCTTCCTCGGGTTAAACCACTAGCTTCTGCTAGAACTTGACTCACATCCACCAGAAAGTTTCTTTTCCCTTTATTTGTTTTAGCCATTCTTCAGCTTCCAATATGCCTTCCTTTAAGGGTTCCTCTCTATCAAAACCATAAGTCTTTACCTGGTGGATCATAGTGTCACGGGTCATCATCAAGTAATGGTGGTTCAAACAACTAAGATCTAATATTTGACAATGAAGATTCTAGATGGGAGGTATGCATCCATTTGTTACATTGTCACCAATCAGAGATCTAGAAAATACGAAATGGTCCAGTACTCAATGGTTTCAACTTCCTTACCTTCCCCCCCACAATGTCTTTACCTAATTTTGAACTATATTTTAAGTCACCAATGTATCTGAAATGTTAAGCAAGATGTTTGTCATGCTTGCTTTTATTTGGCTTGTGACTTCTGAAGGGGTTTCAATGTCAGTCAGCATTGAATCAGGGAGCATTCTCTCCAAGAACATTGAGTTTTGCCGTTCACTCCTTCCTTCCCCATTGAGGTGTCACTAGAAAATAGACTAGACTCAAAGGACTAGGCAGGCAACCTATAGAATGCTCTGAAAGGAGATTTTCCCAAGAACTGTGAACTGTTTGGCTGGAAAGCAACCGTAGATATGGTAAACCCTCATCCTAAGCTTGACGCGATAATTATATCCCCAACATGTGAACCATAGTCCTATCAACACTACTGTTGTCCGTCTGTTGTGGACAGAAAAGTCATGACTTTTTTCAACCTAGTATTCATCATCTCCAAAAGAATCCTAAAGTGACTTCATGAATCGACTATCCTTATTAGAAATAATCGAAGTAGGTAAACCAAAATGCTTCCACACGTTACTTCAGAAGAGAGTTTTACTGCACTATCTGCTATCGTCTTTGGTACATGGAATTAATGCAATCACGGCTGACCTCCATTAGAATTTACACAATCGAACAAGTAATCATGACTTACTGTCTTCTGAATCCACCAAGAAAATCCATAGCCACTTCCATGCCCGGACAGGTACCGTTAATGGTAGATATAACTCATATTTCCGCCGAAGGTTTAGATGTGTCGCACAACTTACACCTCTAACCAATCTCTAGGCCATCATCTCACCGCCAAAAGACATGGTACACCGGTGGTTGCTAGATTGATCAGATCCCAGTGTCCGTTGAACCCGGGAAGTGTGTACTTTCAACCATCAAACGATCATCTTCCGCATGCAAAGTAACCAATTTTTTATAACAATCCATCTCAGTTGTATCAATTTTCAAACCACCTTTAAGGACTTTCGGAGTCTTTGCCGGATGCGATGACTCTCTATACTTCGAGGAACAATTGGTCAATTTCATGGCCAATGACATGCATCGAATCATGGTCAGATAACATATCCAGCCAACCTGTTTATATCTCCTCTTTTCTTTGTATCTAACAGGAATACGAAATACCGGCAAGACATCCACGTATGTACGGCTTGAAAGAGAAGTTTTGTCTGGAGGCACAGATGTCTAACTGCTACAGATCCTAATGGGCCTGCCTCACTTCTTTACCTAAGGGACACTCAATGTTTGATACATTGATATAAAGATAAAATTCTTGTCAAGGTGGTTCTGAATAGACTGAGAACAATTTCCGAATGGTACTCCACTCGGTTTACCATCCTAATGCATGCTTGAAGCGTCGGTCTCAACTTCAAAAGTACACAGGTTGGGCAATGCCAACACTGGGTGCTTCAAATCTTTCTTTTAGTAACCTAGTGCTGTTTCATGGGCTTGTCGCCATTCAAACTTTTCCTTAGCTCCCGCTGTTCATGTAATGGTCTCAATATTGAAAATGTCGATAAACTTATGCAAGAGGTGCAAGCCCTCTAAGAAATTTCGATCTTCAATACAGACTAGGTCTAGCCACTTAGTGATCACTAACCTTCCTGATCAATCTTCCTTGTCTGACACCAACAAGAATCCAGATACACTAACTCTCCTTCCCAAACTCACACTTCTTTACGTTTCAAATTTTCTCAGCTGTTCTTCATGCAATGACTTTTAAATACCTCTCTCAACGCGGAACGAGATGCTCTTCCCAAGTTCTATGTATATTAGAGACATCCAAGTAAACAATCACAAAATTTTCAAAAGGTTGTAACATATCATTCATCAAACATATAAACGTTGCTAGAGCATTACACAAACTAAAGGACCTTCAACCATATTCTTGAATAAGCCTTGTTTGGTTTTTGAAAGCGCTTTTCCATGTATCACTTTCAACTGACTAAGATAACTAATCTGAAAATGTATACTTTGTGCACTTGAGTTTCTTTTCCAACCGATCCATCATGTCGCCTGTATCTCAGGTAAAGGTAACGATTCTTGTGAACAGTATCTTGTCTAACGTTCTATAATCAATAATAATGCCAAATTCTCCATCTTTCTTTGGAACCAACAACACCTGATCCAAAAGGTGGAAGACCTTGGTACTACTTATTCCCCAATTTCAAAGTCTGACTTGCTTTTTGACTTTATTAGATTTCACGGTCACATAAAGACTGGGCATTAGGAAGAGAATCCTCCCTAGCCAACATGATCTCATGCTCCACACTCCTCTTGCGTAATCCCGTGACATCTCTAAAAATAAATCATTGTACTTCACCTAACCTTCTAGGTTATCTTCAGAAAGGTGCAGTCAAGGCTGCCAAACAAACCCTATTCTAGCTTCTCCTCAAGAGGAACTGATCAAGAGAATGAACTTTGTGCTAGCATTCACCAAATCCTCTAGCCTCGAAAGTGGTCATGGATCAAACTTTCTCCTCAAGAGGAGAATCAATATCCAATCACAAAATTTCTCAACACTTAGTGCGCTTTGTTCCCTCCCCGTAGATTTGCATCTCTATCCCATAGTAAGGACTACCTAGTACCACCGACAAACATCCAAAGGAACTACGCCGCATGTAACTTTCATCAATATATGACTCATCGAGCAATTGAACTATAATCGTAGAACTTGTGTTCTCCTTTGAAGCCACATAGTGGGTAGGTTTTGGATGCTTCGAAAAAGCTTTCAAACTGACCAGACCAGAATTACAAATTTTGACTTCCCTGTATTAATAATGAAGATCAACGAAGAAGCTTACCTCAAATTTCACCGTAGAGTACTCCCAAGATCATTCTTTGAATTTTCTTTTTCCTGGATTACAAGAAAGCTTGAACTGGTCTCCCACTTATGACTTTTCTGGGAGTTTGACACTAGCGTGCCGCCTTCTGATTTTTTCCCCCAAGGAACCTCTGTGGTATGCAGACCCAGGTCTCAACTCAACACTTGCTCCATTGCTGATCTCTGGAGCTTACATGAAAAGGCACAAACCTCTGTCATCTGTACTTCTGCTCTTTCACCTTCACAGTGGAAATTGATTTACCAGCATTTCTCTAACCATTTCAAGTTCGGCTTCTGAATATAATAGGCTTTTATACTTTTGTTTCGAGATAAGATCCAATCGTGAAATATTCAACCTCCTGAGAGCAATATAAACCTAAATGGATTTCATGACAAGAGACCTCTAGTTCAAGTCCAAAATCATAGCTGATCAAATTCATATCTTGTAATGTTTGTTGTAAGTCTGTTAAGTTAAAATTACGGTCCATCTATCCTCAAAGGTAGCCAAACTCGATAAACTGCTTTAATAACTGCTTGAATCTTTTCCACTTGATAATATCATGAGACTAGGTTTGTTTTGATGCTTTCCACCAGCAGATAGTGCTTTTGTAGCTTTCTGTCGCTTTAAAGTTATTTTTCCTTTGAACCATATTCAAAGAAAGAGAAATAATGCCTCTAGACGCTCTCAATCCACCATCCAATTTTTTCTACATCGAACACTCCATCGCAGTGAACATCACACTAAAATCAATTCTTTAGATTCTACCATGAGGCTTAGCTTGATGGGACTCTGGGCTGAAATCACTTTTGTTCTTTCTTCATCCTCATCTTCTTCTTCTTCTTCTTCTTCTTCCTAAGCTTGTGTGAAGGTAACCTTTTTCTTTTGTCTTCTTAGGGTGTGAGAGAACGAATACATTCATTCAATTCTCAAGGGTAACTTGAATGTAATTTGAAGGTCTGCTGCAACTTGAGTCTTTTCTTCCAGCGTAGTTTGCAGCCCGTCTCCAGACTCTACTATCCACTTTGCCATCCTTGATCCCTTGCTTTTAACGTCTTCCAACTGAAAGTACCCTACCAAGCTTTTACGAGATCTAGTAGGAACCATAAACCACAAGGATTTACCCTAAAACCAACCTCGTCAGAGCTTAACTTGATACGAAGGATCCTCATCTTTGGGTAACTATTACTATGTTACAGGAATTTAGAATAAGAATAGACTATAAACTGAAAATGGAACATAGCACACCAAGAAAATATCTTCTGATTTTCAATAAGAAAAAATCGATTACAATTTCCTCTTTGTTATCACTACATCTTCTCCGACTCTTAACATGAGTTTTGATTCACTAAAATATGACAACCAAACTTGACATACCAATGCTTGGTGGGTTCAACCGAGCCATGCTCTAATAGTATACCCTCGCGGAGTTCACGAGCGGGCCCAATCTGAAGCGCGCGCTAAGGCTAAGGGAGCTCCGTGATGGTAAGCGCGTTTTTCCTATTGACGATATCTTAGTTCCCTGCCTTTTAAATCCTCCTTTATTGTCTTATCCTTCTGCCCCCGAATGGCTCATGCAACTCGAGTCGAAGACTATTGATGCTTTTGCGTTTAAAACGGTACCGCGGATGGCTATCCATCGTGGAGACTATGATCTTCCTCTCATTGATATTCGTTCCAAGTCAAATACTCACCTAATGTGGCCGCATTGGGCATCCCACATACGTTTAAATCCATGTCACGTGGCTGCTCTGCGTAAAGCTAGTATTAACGAAGCTATAAACTCGTCTCTTAAGCGGGAGGTGAATAGATGTATACGCGACGTAAAACGGTTTTTTTTTCGCTGGGCTCCTCCTGTTCACACTCTTTTTACGGCGTGGGGATAAGCAACCATCGTTCTAGAGGATATAGTCTCCCTTACATGGTTACCTCTCCATGGTAGTCATTTATATAATGAGGCGGCTTTCTATGGTGTGTTGGCGGAAGAGGAAAAGACACTATGCACTTATTTGTTGAAATGTAAAGATGATTCCCGTCGTGAATTGGTGCGGAAAGACCCGATGCCGTTGGATCAAGGCGATGGTAAGAAGGTTACTGGCTCGGGCAAGAAAGGGGCGTCCTCGTCTGTTAAGAAGGGAAAGGCTGCGTGGGTTGAAGAAAAGAAGGCGCCTTCAACGCTCCCACCCGGGCGAGCGACTGTCTAGATCCATCGCGCATATGAGGCGATTCATGGCTCATCGGCTCCCCAATGAGAGGCTGGTCTGAGTTGGTTACCAAAGTTAAATGCCGTGCCTCTTTTCCTCTTTGGCTCAAGTATTGGGCTCAGCGGATAGTCGATGGAAAAGTTCTTCCCCCAAGCGAAAAGAAGAATTCCGTGCGGAGTTGGTTGCTTTATTTTATTTTGGCTCTATCATGACGTGTTTGAATACAGTCCCCAGTACACCATTAAGGGTGAACTCGTGCCGATGGCAGTATTGTTGTCTCGCGGCGTCTCTTTCCCGCTTTTTCCAATGTTTCTAGGTAGTTTGTATATGCATATTGATTTTTTCTGTCAGGACCTTCAGACAATGGGTTCGTCTCACAAGATTGAGACCTATATCTCGGCTTCCTTTATGCAAACGTGGTATTGGGAGCATGTTCCTCCATGCTCACTTCATCCTAATGAACTAGCGATCCACCGTGAGGAATACGTTAGGCAAGACGATGGTTCGATCAAGAGAGTTCCCGTTGTTTATGGATATCCGCGGATGGCTCTTTGTAATCTTAAGGGGAAGATACCCTAGGGTGATGTTGGCAAGAATTTGGACGTGGCTAAAGACTTTGCGCCATACCAAGAAGGTCGATTAGGTCCAACACATTATGACTTCATTGCACCCTTTGACACGAAGTTAGACTCGACAAAGCTTTTGACAGAGGCAGACTTTGATTCAGTAATGGCCGTGTTGCCTGGTTATCTCCTTGGTTTCTATGCTAGCAAGTTCATCGCCGTATCTTCCAACCCTGATCGCGCGGCTCGGAAAGTTGGGTTTGATCAAGGGGTCCCTCGTAGGTTTCCTCCTTTGGAAAGCTCTGACATTGGGTATGTCATCGCCAGTTTTGACCATTTTGTCTTTAAGGGAGCGACGCGTTTATCTGATCGAGGGATAAATTTTTCATTCAGGAAGCCTATCTCTGCGCGCCCTTTAGCGGTTACTGTAGGAGCCCACGAGTACCATGATTTCTTACGGCATCGGGCTTTGAATTTTCTTTTGCGCGAGTCATCTCCTCCCCGTGATATTTGTTCAAGACCTTCGAGTACTTCATGCATCTGGCCTAATTAAACTTGATGTTGTCGTATCTGCTGAGCATCGTCTTGTTCAGCTACTAAAGGTCGCTCCTCGGCGCCCTTAGTGACTTCTTGGACTCCTCCCGAGTCCATGAGCCTGCAAAGCCGAAGAAGGTGTCATTTTCCGATTGCAAGCCTCCGCGGATAGATGTGAGGTCACCTGCTACCCCCTTAGCACTGCATGTACTTATTTCCTTTCGTTTTACATTCGTCTGTTACTTGCCGTCGCGCGCTTTCTTCCTTTTTTTTTTTTTAAGCGGGTAGTGGGAATCATTTTTTTCAGGAAGCTCCTCATTTTGATCGCGTGTGATGGAAGGCGCCCTCTTATGTGATGGAACAATACACGAACATGCACGAGAGTGAATGGACTGAGAAAAGTCTTGCAAAGAAGTCTAAGTGAGAGGCAGCCAAGTTGTCTACCCCGCGCCCCTGTTCTTCTACTAACGTCTCGTCCTCACAACTTCAGCAAGGTCATCGGAGAAGCGCTTCACAGCCTCCTGGGGGTGCAAGTAGCAGTCAAATCCTTCATTTGTAGACCAGTTGAGGGATTTAGGGATCAGCCTTCCCAGGGAGACTGGTTGGGTATCTCCGCGCCTTCATGTGTCGTCGGTTCATCGCCGATTTGGCCCATGCAGGCTAGGGCGAACTTCCGGTGTCTCCCGGTGCTTTTTTGCAATCGATGAACCCATCTGGCTCTAGCCGGTCAGTTTTTGGTGGGTCCTTATCCCACGTGGCATTAACTACTGATGATCCTGCAGGTAACCACCTATTTAATACGTGTCTCCTTCTTTCTTCTCTCTTTTTCTCTCTCCCCCCCCCTTTTTTATAAATCTAAGTTGTTTTTGCAATGGTGCTCATCTCCCATTTCTCAGGCTCTACTAGTGATTCTGAGTCGTCTTCCAATTCTTCCCCGTCTCATCCTGAGCCCGCTAGTATTCTGCCAGATTCTTCTATTCTTGAGGTTAGTCTCCTTTCTCGTTTTTTTTTATTTTGGTTGTCTTGTGTTTTTTTTTAAACGTTCAATTATTGGCGCTAGGATATGGGTAAGAAGCGCAAAGAGACTGTCAGGCCCGATACAGACGGTGTGCGGTGCATAGTTCAAAGTGGCGATGAGCCTTCCAAGCGCGCTCGGATGGATGGTAGTGGTTCCTCCGCCCATTCAGAGAAGCAAACTAATGCTCCTATTTTTGATATACCAACCATCCTTGTTGTGTCAGAAGACTCTAAGGACGCGCGGCTTCGTTTCCCTTTGGTGGTAAGTGCCTCCGTGGCTAGAGTAGACCCTGCCACTCACACTCTCGTCCACGACTTTTGGGTTTCGACTATTTTTGTTGTTGCTTATAGAGACATCGTCGAGCACGGTAGTGGTCACATGGCGAAGGAGGGTCTTCTGGATGTTCGCATTTTGTGCTATATTACTAAGAATCTTTTGGAGATCGTGGACCAGCTTACGCGCGTAGGAGATGATCTTGTTGATGCAATGACGTTGCAAGGCTAGAAAACCGTTGTGCAATATGCGCTCAATTTTAAGTTCCCAATAGTGTGGTTGGAGGAGTTTCTGGCAAAGGTGAAGGGTCGTAATAACCCTCGTGGTCGGCTTACGAGACAGATCTCCCAGTTAGAGGAGGAGCTGAAGAAGTGCTCGGAGACAACTTCCAGCAAGAAGGAGGTGCTGAATTTGTTGCTTGCTGATGTGGGAGTAGCTAATGATGAGGTGCTACGGGCTGAGACTGCAGAAGCGGCAGTTCGCACTGAGCTTGAGAAGAAGCACCAGGAGTTGGCTAGGCTCTAATTTTCTTAAAGTGCTTCGTCTTTGTGTTGGATTTCCTTTCATCCTCCTTTATTGGACTTGTTTTTAGGATGAACATTTGTTGTTGTTTATTTTTTGTTGTTTGTTTTTGTTTTTGATTGTGGGATAATTTTATGGTGCTTGATTAATTATTTATCTGTTATTGGTGTTTCTGTTAATATGTCGTTTGTTGGGCGCCTACTCCCTTATTATCTCTTCTTTTTTTTTTATTTATTTATTATTATTATAATAGGATTTACAAATTATTATTATTTACTAATAGTAATTATTTTAAAGAGATATTTTATTGGATAAAGAGTATTACATTAACTAGTTGGAAGCCTAACAAGCTAAGCTCCAACAACATACTACTACATTAATTGAACATGTTGCCATGCCAGCCTACCATCGAGCCTCATGGGTAACTTAACCAAGGGAGCCGAAGCGGATGGGGGGCTGAGATTGTATCACAAGGGGGCAAGCTAACTCTAACTTCCATGTTAATTCCTGCAATATTACGTCATTGGGGGCTCGAACCTGGGACCTCCTGGAGCACATGAAACTTTTGGAAACGGGGATGACCAGCTGAGCTAGGTGCCCGTTTTTTATTATTATTATTATTATTATTATTATTATTATTATTTTAGGGTTATTATTATTATTATTATTATTATTATTATTGATAACAATAAAATTGTTTTTACAAAGGAGCAGTTGGTAGCCTAGCCACAAGCTGGGCACCAATACCTTTCTGAATAACCAAACCTAATCTATGAAAAGAAAACTACCATGACCCTTTGTTGGCATCAAGGTTATCCAGGCAATTCCTAAGCCTCTTTAAAAGCATTACAAAATCCTCACCAAGTTCACCTAAGGAAGTGAAAGCCAAAATCCCCAAACCATAACCATGAGAAGTGCATATGTCTAAATATTTGGTGCGTTTACGTGAAACTGCGTTGGTAATGGCTTGGCTTGGTATGAAAGCATTCCCTGCAGCAGAGGTAAAAGGTGAAACACCAGTAACATCAAAACACACATCTTTCCCATTCTCCCACCCATAGACAAGGATATCTGCAGGCTTCAAGGCTTGGCCATTTGAAAGAAGGCCCAAGGACACTTCTTTTCTAGCATGCACACCAGCTTTATAACACATATCAGCAACAACATCTCTAACAAGATCATGGAGATATTTGAGCCCGACATCAAAGAAGAGCAGCCACTGGGTTCTTTCCAGGCGTTAAGAGCTTGGTTGATAGAGGCAATATGGAGTTTCTTCCTGTTGCCGGACCTTTCTTCAGAGCTGCTCTTGGGGCGATAAACACAAAGAGTACATATTGGTAGCGAGCAATAGTTCAAGCCAAGGGGAAAGAGCTGTAGGGTTTGCAATCACCTTATCAATTTGGACTTGAGCACTCGAGAAAAGCTTAGTCTACAGGTATGAGGGATGCGAGAGACGGTAGTAAATTGTCTCTGCAAGACAGCATTCAGTAAGTCCAAAGACAGACTAGAAGCACCAACGCCTGTAACATTCCCAACAGCACTACAACGAACTACCCCAGTATCACTGCCACCAGCCGGTTTATCAACACCATGAATAAGAAATATTGTAGTATTACCGTGTAATGCCGCTGCTACAACATCCCCAGCATGATCTGAGCAGCATTCTTCCAAGCATGAATGCGCATGCATTTCGTACACAGCCACATTCTCAGTTTCATCAAAACTTTCTCCCAGGCAATAAAGACATGGGGTTCATTAGGGTCGTTTCACGCACGATTCGTGTTGCCAGCTGAGAATAGATGCTTATCATGTACATGCTTGTAAAAAGAAGCTTTTGCATAACCCTTTCCATTAACACCATCGCCACACTTCTCAAACCCTTTAAACGGACAATGATAGAAATCATCGAGATCGGTTTCGTCCCTTAAAGAGAATTGGGTCGAAAAGTCTTGCCCTGCCACTGAAGATTGAGAAACAGCATTGTCATGAGACAACGCAGGTGTTAACGGAGATGGAGGATGCGGTGTGATGGGCTTCGAGGAACTGGTTTGAGATCTTGTTTTTTGGATAGTTTCTCAAAAACCATGAAAGAAAAGAAAACCCTAAAAATACCAAAAACAGCAGTAATGGCCGCAATGTAGGTATCCAAAGAAAGGTAAAAATCTGGCGAAAAAGAAGAGGAGAGGGAGGAAGGATTTCTGTGAAGAAATCACAGAAAAAACTACCGGAGAATGATCTCGGTTTAGTGAAGAAACAACATTGTCATTATTATTATTATTATTATTTTTTTATTTTATTTTTTTTTTATGAAAAGATGCCACAGGGGCTTTTATTGAAGGCAAACGTCTAATGACAAAGATTTGGCTGGGAGGCGCGCAACAAGTTGCGCCCAACACCTTTACGAATAATAATACCTAGCTTTATGAAACAAAGAACTCGCCTAAATTATTGTTTACATCATGACATGCCATACGGTTCTTAAGCCGCTTCAAAAAGACAATAGTGTCATCACTCAACTCCCCAATGTTGAGAAAGCCAAAACACGAACTCATAACCAAAAGAGGAACACAAGGCTGCATATTTGTTACGTTTGCGGGTAATGGCTGCGGCGATAGCATGACCAGGGGTGAAACTGCGGTTGCCACCTTTATTATTATTATTATTTTATATAAAAGATACCACCGAAGGCTTATATTAATAAAATGTAATTTTACACAGAAATGATTGGAAGCCGGGCAACAAGTTGTGCCCCGAAGGATTATATTATTATTATCAGAGGGAAGCTGTGGGAGAGCGGGCATTGGATAAACGCGCCTACTCCCCCCCCCCACACACACACACTTTTTTTTAGAAGCGTCGGTCATTGGATAAACGTGTCTACTCACCCCCCCCCCCCCTCCCGTTCTTTTTAGAAGCGTTGGGATGGGTGATCGGTGTTGGGTGGAGTGGACGTTAGTCAAAACGCACCTACTCCCCCTCTTTTTTATTGCGAAAGGGTATTGGGTGGGGTGGTCGTTAGTTAAAACGCGCCTATATACTCCCCCTATTTTATTGCAAAAGGGTGTTGGGTGGAGTAGGCGTTAGTTAAAACGCGCCTATTCCCCTCTTTTTTATTGTGAAAGGGTATTGGGTTGAGTGGGCGTTAGTAAACGTGCCTACTCCCCCTCTTATTTTGAAAGGGTGTTGGGAAGGGTCGGCCAAAGCGTGCTCTGATTTGTCAGTAGATTAGGCGCCTTTGGCTTTCCTGAGACCTTTGGGAGATTTGCCAGTCGATCAGGCGCCCTTGGCTTTCCTGAGACCTTTTGTAGATTTGTCAGTCAATCAGGCGCCTTTGGTGGTCCTGAGACCTTTTGTAGATTTGTCAGTCAATCAGGCGCCCTTGGATTTCCTGAGACCTTTTGTAGATTTGTCAGTCAATCAGACGCCTTCGGCATTCCTGGGACCTTTTGTAGATTTGTCAATCAATCAGGCGCCTTTGGCTTTCCTGAGACCTTTTTGTAGATTTGTCTATCAACCAAGCGCCTTTAGCATTCCTGGGACATTTTTTAGATTTTTCAGTCAATCAGGTGCATTTGGCTTTCCTGAGACCTTTTGTAGATTTTTCAGTCAACCAGGTGCCTTTAGTATTCCTGAGACCTTTTGTAGATTTGTCATTCAATCAGGCACCTTTTGCATTCTTGCGACCTTTTTTAAATTTGTCAGTCAATCAGGCGCCTTTGGCATTCCTGAGACCTTTTGTAGATTTGTCAGTCAACCAGGCGCCCTTGGCGTTCCTAAGACCTTTTCACGTATTACCCGTAAATTTCAAAAGGGGAAGTTGTTCTTACCATATAAAAAGGCTTGTTTACAACTTGTGGTCTTACCACTCACATTCTTCTTTTCTCTCTTTCTTTTGAATTAATGGTGGGGAAAGGGGTCGTACTCGATCGTTTGTTTGGTCGGCCCGAGTTCCCCATATGCACGCTTATGTTCAAGTATGCTCCGTATGGTGAAACATTCTTCTGTTGGGTGTCTCATCCTTCGGTGGTAGTGGCAGTACTTGGCCGAGTTCTTATCCATTTGTTGATGTCTACTATCGTCGGGGGTAGTTGGATTTCCCTATCAGAGACCCATTGATTTAGTAGTTCAATCGCGCGCTCCTTGTTGCAGGGAAGAGGGGGTGGTGGTTTTGAGTCGCGCCTACTTCCTCCGTTCCTTCCTTGGTTCCTACCATCAGTTTGGGATTGGTCTTTCATTTCCCTATTGGTGTTAGGCCTTACATTGCGCTGAGTTTTTAGAAACAGTGCTAACCGTGGTGCGCCAAGAAGATTCCATAGGTGTCTCCTCTATGCAGTCAGAGATTCTCTCAGCTGCTTCTTCTAGCTCGACGAAAGTCTGGAACCTGAAGTTGATCAAACTCCCTCTGAAAGATGGACCATTCCATGTACACAAATTTCGACGAGCGCCTCCTCATTGATATCTTCGTGGTAATCCAGTGCCAAGCGCCGGAACCGTAAGATGTACCTTCCTATTTCCTACCCTATCCATTGTCCACTTTTGCTTAGGTCTATCATAGTGATTTTCTTTTAGTAGAATAAAATTTCCGAGAAAGAGCATGGACATAGTTTGCCATGAGTCCACACTTTCCTCTTTTAAGTTGTCATACCAAGTGAATGTCGTGCATGTGAGCGATTTGGGGAATTATTTTAGGCACAATTTTCTATCGGCGGCTTTATCATTCATTGCTGATAAGAATCGGCTGAGATTCTCTCGCGCGTTTCCTTGTCTATCATATGCTTTAAACTTTGTAGAGGTGTAGTCCTCGGGATATTGGTATTCTTGGATGTACGCGGGGTATGGAATACTTACGCGGCAGTGATTCTTGTTTTACAACATGATAGTTCTGCTCCAAGTATTTTGCCATTTCTTCTTGCGACATCGTTGTTGTCTTGCTTCCCTTATGTTCTTCGTTCTTGCTGCTTCTTCGGGAGTGTTTTGTCCTGCCATCACTGATTGTGCTATCCAGTCCTCAAGCTCCTGCCTCCTGCTTGAGCGCTCGTCCAATTCTTCTTGAATGATTTTCAAGGTTGATGACATGGGTTTCGATAGTTGAATTACCCTTGTGTTGTTCTTGCTTCTCGTTCGGGATCCATGGCCGCCCGGTGCTTGATAACACCTAGAATCGGTATTTCCTCTTATTGTCATCATCCTCCATTGTTACCTCGTCGAGGTTGATAGGCTGATTGGCCGCTTGGTTTCCTATCGCGCCTAAGCTGGCGCCTTCTGGGTGTGTCATGGTGAGTTAGGCACGAGCCTCCGGTTGTGGTCGCCAAATGTTGAGGGGTGATTTCATATTTAGGTTCTACCCGTCCTAGGTACACCAAATGACCTCACTATACCAAGAATAGTAAGAGAGAGAATTGCCTTTTTATTATATCTTGTCCTTTCTTATATCTGCTTTCCCAAAAGCCCTTCTTTTTATTACATCATGACACATGTCCTAACCTTTCTTAATTACTCCTAATCCCATTCCTTAATGTAACATCTTCCTTATTCATTAATCCCTCCTTTGTCATTTTTACTTTATGGGTATTTCTTCCTCGGGCTTGTGCCTAGTCTCCAAGTCCCATATCTTGCATCAATATCGTCTCTTACTCTAGGGACACCCCAGGCCCGTTAAGGGGTTTCATTTTTCATGTATCAACAACAATCGTTAATATGTAGCGGTACATATCGGACCAGGCTCAGTATTTAAGATGTACAGGGATAATGGACGGAAATGATTTATATCCCGCGGGTTGTCCGGTCAGAGAGAGTGGGGGTGGGTCCCACCCTAAAACCCACCCCCTACAAAACTGCCAGATCACTCCCTATTTTTTACACACTTTTTGTCGGGACAACCCGCGAGATGTCTATCACCACTCGTAATTAAACGGAAAACTCTAAAGCGGGGACAAGTTTTATGGTCCAAATTTGGAACAATTGGAACAATGAATCCATACCTTTGATCACTCACCTCTTCACCCTGCTACCAATTCCGATGCTAGAGTAATTCCCCTCTTCACGTTGAGATTGTGCGACATTTTGTCTCAAATCTAGACCAACACATACTGTCCCGGCTGTAGGATTAAACGGGTTTTTACTTTTTGAGTGATTATGGGTTAGACATTGGGTTGGATTATGTACATTTGTTTGTAGATTAGAAGTAGTGTGAGAGCACTACTCGGTTGAACCCACCAAGCGTTGGTATGTCAAGATTGGTTGTCATATTTAGTTCCAAAACCCGAGTCGCTTAATATGTAAACTACAGTCAACTTCGATAGGTTAGACTAGAAATGATAAAATTATTATGCTCCAGTTACTCACAAAGATCTGGAGATGGATTGAAGACAACAAAGACATCATCCTTCAGCTTGAGGTTAGTAACTATGACTTGACTTGTTCCATATCTATCTTGTGTCTTTCAAATCTTTTAGATTGAAAACATAACATGCAAAGCTATATTATTATGATCAAAGTGTTAAGGAATACAATAAGAGGTTTATTTCTTAACCATTAAACTTTATATATATATATAAGACATCGACATAATCGTATGAATGCTATTGTGATTATGTATGGGTATGAGGTGAAGATTTTATCCTAGGAAACAATATTTTATATTAGTTTAAAGGAAGTAAATTCACAAACTTGTTTCGTGAATCGAAAGGGAAATCGCTAGGCTTATTGGTATTGTTATTCATTGCATATCTTTTGAACTACCAATATGTGTGATTAGTATAACCGCTCATGACTTGTTTATGTTCTTGGTAAAACTATTCACAAGGCCTGACTTTTGTATTGGTATGACTTTTATTCGTGAAACCGATCTTAAGTAATCACTTGAGATGGTATGATCAATTTAGTGTCATTGGTATGACCAACTCTAGGCAAAGGGGAACCGATCCTATGAAGAGGTGCAACCGATCACAAGAGGGGAATCGATCCTTGTAAGAGGTGCAACAAGTTTTTAGTAGATGGGGGAACCGATCCTATGAACATGTGCAACACGTTTTTAGTGAAAGGGGAACCGATCCTATGGACATGTGCAGCAAATACAAGTAGTTACCATAAGTGTGTGTGGAACCAATCCTAGTACCTAGTCAACCGAATTTTTGGAAAGCTAGTGTGACTATGCATAGTACTCACATGGAGGTAGAACCGAAACTTGTTTTGGTAGAACCGTTAAACCCATGATTGGTGATTGAGAGTTCTTAATCAATCACGTAGTTCTTGAAAGTCAAATAATCCAATTCTAAACTTGTTTGGAAGTGTGGCTAATCGGTTTCAAGATTGTAAGTATGAAAGAGGACTTACAAAGTAGTGATGTCGACATTCTTTGAACATGTGCAGTAACGCCTATCTTTTATTGTTCAAAGATATTCCTTAATAGCTAAAGGAAAATCCCGGATTGAAATATAAGTTGAGAATCTTTTAATTAAGGTTTTTAATTTTATTTTTGGAAAATAAAAATTGGTAATGTGCATTTACTAATTGGAGATTTTCTAAGAGATTTTCGGTCAATGTTTGGACAAAGCATTTCTAGGAATTATGGAAACCGAATCTGGAATATATTGCATATCTTGAGAATATTTTAGGTTTTGTAAATTCCTTGGTGTCCAAACTTCCTTAGTCTATAAATATCCAAGTTTGCATTTCTTGCAAACTGTTCTAAGAGCCAGAAAAACTACCTTGTTGTGTTTTTACTGGTGGAGCCACATATTCGGAGAGGAAAGTAACCTAATTAAGCGAAATCTCGTACGGCCGCTTGTTTAAAGACTTCTGTGGGATCAAGAAGCTCTATTACTACCGTTGGTGGGAAACTAGATGATTGCATTGTTATTTTAGTTTTCGATTATTGATTTGATTGACTAATGGTTGTTGAATCTTTGATTGCACCTAGTTTGTTTATTCTTGAGAACCTTCTCTTCTGATATAAGGCTCACTCAAACTAGATCAGAGATTTAACGTTTCTACGGATCTAAGTTTTTCTAGATCCGTGAGATAGATTCATTGATTTTCCATTGTTAACAGACTCCGCTCTGTGCGACAAATCAATAAGGAATCAAGTTTGTTTTTGTAGGTTGTTACTTTGAAGATTTAATCGAAGATTGGAGACTTTGAAGATTTGAAGAAGAAGTTCTTGGGAATCATTAAGAAGATATATACTAGATTTAGTCCTAAAGAGAACGCACATTTACGCTAGGATATATGGTATCAAATATCTATTGAGAACTTCGGTTCTGCTAGATATTATCAAAAAAAGAATACTGCTAAAGCTGAGTAACTAGGATTTTAGTTTGCTTAGTATTGTCTGCACGAAGTTGCAGGTTTACTTTTTGTAGCATCTTAATCCATTGACTATTCAAATCTGGACTAGGTCCGGGGTTTTTCTACAAGATTGTAGTTTTCCTCGTTAACAAAATTCTGGTGTGTGTTTTACTTTATTTCCACATTATAATTGGTTTTATATTATAATTAAAGTAATTACACTTGTATGTTTACTAGGCACTTGATATTTATCTTATAAGGTTTCGGTTATACCGTACTATTATCAAGTGAACACTTTGTTGTAGTATTGTCTCAATTTCATATCCATAAACTATCACACAAAGTGTATTGGATTTCTCCACTTGTCTAATATAATTATTCACGTGTTAGGCCAGTTCGAACTAACCCTATTTCAAGTGGACACTGTGTTGAAATATTCCTTGAGTGATTTTTGCTCCAAGAGGTTTATACACAGTGGGTCTTGTATAGTTTGTGATCAAAATAAAAGATTGTGGTGTATTTGGGTACCCTCGTCTTTTCAATTGGTATCAGTGCGGGGAAACACGAAAAGATCTAACAATATTTATTTGGCGTGATCCAACCTATAAGTTTTGAATCAAATGGTTGATTCAGTTAACGTACCTCCAGGGTTTTATGGCTCAAACTATCTATGGTGGAAATTGGTTATGCAATCTTTTCTTCAATCTCATGACTTTAACACTTGGGTTTTAGTTATTGATGGGTATGAACACCCAAAAGTACTGGTCAACAACTCAACCACTGAGTTTAGATAAAAGGAATTGAAAGAATTCAATAATGAAGAAAAATTGCTTTCGAAGCAAAATTCTTATGGATTGAACGCCATTATCCATGCTGTAACTCGAGACGTCCATCATCATGTAACCAGGTGTAAAACTTCAAAGGAGGCTTGGGATATTGTTAATATCGTATTTGAAGGGAATGCCTCTGAAAAAGAAGCTAGGCTTCAAACCCTATCTTCTAAATGGGAAAAACCTTCGTATGGATGAAGACGATACCTTTGATGAGTTTGATGAATGCCTTTTACGTTTTAGGAAAAACTATTTCAGATAAAGATATTATGTGTAAAACTCTAAGGTCTTTATCACCAAGATACGAATATAAAAAGCATTCCATCATGGAAGCAAATGATCTTTCCACACTATCTAGAAGCGCTCTAGTTGGTAAATTAAAGATCTTTGATCTTGAATACCAATTCAAGAATGAAGAGGGTATTACCCTTAAATCTGTAACTAAGACTAGTTCTTCGGCAGAAAATTCTTGTGATGCAAAAACTGAGGATTGTAGTGTCGATACAACCGCACGACAATTTAGAAAGTTATTAAGACAAAATAAAAGGATTTCTTCCAAAGATGCATCTTCTCCTTCTCAAAAATCACAGAAATGTGTAGAGAATAGAGAACAAAATAATGGTGATAAGTCTAATTGTTCCAAGGATCAAGAGAACAAAGCTTTCACTGCTGGCTGTTGAATGCACACCGAAAAGGATCTTTTGAAGTAACTCCGAGCCAAAGGCACTTGAATGTGATCTTCGTGAAGAGAATGAAAGATTGAAAGAGGAACTTGATGAATTGAAGAACGATATTGAGATTATTGGTGCTGGTAATTATCCTAAATGCATGAGATGTTACAGAGAGAAAATCGAAGAAAGTCATGATCGAGAAAGGAAACTATATACGGAGCTGGAGAACCTGAAGAACACTAAGGTAAGTAATTATAACGAATCTGAAATAGATTATAAAGTTCAAATTGATAAATTTAAGGTTAATATAGATAATGCTCTCGAAAAAAATAAAAACATTGGAAAAAGAGAATATGGGTCTAAAAGCGGACTTGAAAAAGTTTGATAGTAGCACAAAATAACTTGACTCAATGTTGAAGTCAACTAGAGTTCCTCGTCATACGCGTTATCAAGTGAACACTTTGTTGTAATATTGTCTCGATTTCATATCCATAGACGATCACACAAAGTGTATTGGATTTCTCCACTTGTCTGATATAATTATTCACGTGTTAGGCCAGTTCGGACTAACCCTATTTTAAGTGGACACTGTGTTGAAATATTCCTTGAGTGATTGTTGGTCCAAGAGGTTTATACACAGTGGGTCTAGTATAGGTTGTAATCAAAATAAAAGACTGTGGTGTGTTTGGGTACCCTCGTCTTTTCAAGTAGCCTAACTCGAACGCGACGAAATGTGCATAACGATTCTTGATTTACCAAGTATATATAATATGAAGTCTTCTTCCTTAAAGGAAGCATCAATAAATATAGTCCAATCTGTTTTTATATTAGACCAAAAGGTTTAATTGATCCCTGTAGAGATATGGTTGAAGAATATTTGACGAAGATTTAGTCGGGACGACATGTGGATGATTTTAATTTGTTCAATCACTAAGTTACGTGTTGGGAGTAACTTTTTCAAAAATCACAGAACATTTGTTTTTCCAATGAACCATGAGATGATTGTCACTTTGTTAAAAATTGGCGACAACTCTGTAACGCATAACCAATTAGATATCTAGTAAGTAATGGAAATCGTGGAAAAAAATAGAATTTACATATGCTAGAGAAAGTGAAAACCAAATTTCTCAGGAACTTAATGGGAAAATATTGTTATATTTCCGTGATTGATAATTACACGTGGGGCAATCTAGAGAAATTGCCGACAAATAAGTAGCAAGCTGACTGGAAGTTGGAAGTGCCTTATGTGGTGATTCCATAAGAACATTCTAATAATTGGAATAGTTAGGATTTTCCATTAAAAAAAAATACCCACAGGTATCCCCAAGCGAAGTCTTTTTAGTCGTAGACCTAAAAGGTCAATAGAGGCGACTCTAGAATCAACTAGGACACAAAGTGTCAAGGATTGATTTTCCTAGTTGACAGAGATTCTTTATTTATAGTTTTCAAAGACCAGGGTTAGCTTAGAATTCAAGTTAAGATAACTTGAGAATCAAGCAAGCAAAATAGGTCTTCAAACTACAATAGAAGACTATACACATAGGTCCGGTTAGACCGAGTTCACTAAACGTGTATACTGACTATTTGATGCGCGTTGTTTACACAACAAATTAATTTACTTCTTTCCACACTATTAACTGGTAATATAATGGCAAGGAGTTTGTTCCCACGAAGAGCAGGGAGTTTTAGTTGTTATAAAGTAACCGAAAGGGGGTTTTAGATTTTAAATCAAAGTAATTGACAAAAGAAAATATAAAAGATTTGTTGTAAATTATAAGGAGAAAGATGACTAGGGAATCCTTCGCCGTCACTGAACTGAAACTTAATTGAATACAAGTTTATCTATTGTTGAATTTATATTGTTACCAACCGTAGAATAGCAATAAGCTCTGCTATCCCCCGGATTCCTGTTGTCACTGGATACGGAAGCGCTCGACTACCAATTTCTATCCAACTAACCCACCAAGAATAAGCTCTCAAGGTGTAGATTAACGAATGCTTTACACTCTGTGAATCAGGTTGATCCTAGCATCAGACGCATAGGCTCGTCCCGCTTACTAATGTTATCTTTACGCACAATTGCTTAACAGAATCCCTCTGTCAGCTCTTGCGATTTACTACTTGTGTAAAGAATTGAGTGACAATTACACGTATCACCAACCCCAATACTAGTAGAAGAATTATCAATTGGTAAATTTAATTGATCACTTTAAATAACCCCTCAATATTCTTAAACATTAAAAATAATAAAGATAATCAACAATAAAATAAAACTTGAAATAAACTTGGTTTAATAAATTAAAGCTTCATTGTTTAGGACTTTGAAATCATCCCTAATCAATAAAAAGATTAGCTACTCACAGCTAGAAGAATTCTACAAATAAATAAGAGAGAAAGAATAAAAATAGAATTAAAAATAAAAGCTCACAAGAAAAGCCAGGAGCAAAAACTTTATCTCTCTCTATTTCTGTCTTCTAGCTATAAAGGAAATAATAAAAGAAGAAGTGTTTTCTTTCTTTGATTTTCAACTCCTATTTATAGCCTACACATACCCCAGCCGATCCACAAAAGCCGTACAAGATAGAGAACAAAAGTCGGTGGTGTTTATCGTACTGATAATTGAGTGCATCGCGGTGTATTCTAGTAGCGTGCACATAGCTTCTGATCCGTCCGATCCTCTGAGTAACCATTTGTATCTTCATCTGCACCGTCGATGTATCCAGTCTCTATGCTCCACAATACGCACAATCAGCACCGTCCTCTCTACGCGTCAGAGCTTGGGCAGAAGGACTGCAAAAACGCTGCAACACACGCCTTTTTCCTCTTTCCTTTTTGCTTCATGTGCTGGGTAGGTCCCACCGTGACGTCATCGCAACAACCCAAACTCAGAATTACAGAACTGTACTCTTCTGTATCTTCTCTATCTCGTTGCTCATCCCCTGTCGACCATCACCGTTAATGGCAGCAGAAGCTACCAGTACATCATCACGGCCATGTTGTTCCAGCGAGAAAACATTGCTCATATAACTCCACAAACTCGAGAACCGAAAGACCTTCTTCATCACTGCCTCTTCTTCTCAATTAATCTCGTCATCCCAGCCAACAGCTCCTAAGCAGCATCCACTGTTTAGTTTTCCTTCTGCCAGGATCATCGGCATAACTTCCTGAATTTTTATCCCACGATGCAAATCGGGATTATACCCATGCTTTCTGTCGTCCCTAGTAACCCAATGATGTATTCAAATTCGAATATACTGTTAATCAAGATCCATCATCATCGTGATCATCATGATCATTAAATTCAGTCTGCCATTACCTGTGTTCTGTTTAGTATTATTTGAACTTTAGTATTATTTGAACTTTAGAGGGAAGACGAAGTGCCCTGAGTAATAATCCAGGTGCCTTTAGTATTATTTGAACTTTGGCATCCCCTTATTGTAAAAGACCGAACTGCCTTTAGCAGTTCCCTTGAACTTGACTGCCCCTTAACACACGGTGGGGGGGGGGTGTCACTAGCATTTGGTCCTGTAAAATGATAATTCTGCCCTTTTAATCTTGTAAGTTCTTGTTTTGCTCATAACTTCTTCATACGAACTCAGAACGAGTTCCAATTGGTCTTTGGCCCTTCTCCACTTGTAGCTAGCTTCTTTCCTTGCACAATTAAGTGCATATTCACTTCTTTTGGATGATTAATCTAATAAAACACAAATAAGAGATAACAAGCGTAATATACAATAATTTGCAAGAAAACCAACAAATACTAGCATGGAATTGACACTAAATATATGTGAAATATGCACTTATCATTGTTCGGTTTGGAAAGTTATCCAAAGAGTTAAACACTACTTTATGTCCATTTAAACGCCTAAGAAATTAATCATGATTCAAACACCTAACTGTTTTAATAAATCAATGAAGTCTTAGAAGTGTTTAAGAGAGTTCTAGCAATGCCAAACATATTAAAATAATAAGTCTTTGAGCATCTGCTAAACATTGTCAGGATAGTTGGTACAACGATTCGTAAAACGCAAGGCTTGTTCACGAGTCAGGGTGCATCGGTTCGTGAACCGAGTTCGCCAACCCTAATATTAGAGCATAGCTCAGTTCAACCTACCAAGTGTTGGTATGTCAAGTTTGGTTGTCATATTTTAGTATCAAAACTCATCTAGAGTCGCTTGATTAAATGTACTAGAGTCCATTTCATTTAGGTTAGACTAGAAAGTCTAGGAATGTTGAGACTTATAACTATTACTCTGAAGACCTGAAGAATGTGAAGAAGTAACGACTACAACGAAGACATCATCCTTCCACTTGAGGTTAGTAATACTGACTTGACTTGTTTCTATTCCTAAAGTATCTTTCAAGTCGCTTTATATTGAAAATATAACATGCGAAGCTATATTTATAACACTCTAGTGATTAGACTTGGTCATAGCATTATGATCAAAGTGTCAAGGAATTATATTAAATTACGAAGTATGACGTTTATCTTTTGAACTTCGTAAATACAACATCAACATAATCTATGTATTTAGTTACTTGATTATGTGTGGAATAAAGGTGTGATTTCATCCTAGAAAACTATGTATTACTACATTGGTTTAAGGAAGTAGATGTATGAACTTGTTTCATAATTGAAAGGGAAATCAACAAGTGTATTGTTCCGGTTTTTCATTGAAGATTATTTGGATGACCAATGCAAGATGACAAGGTAGAACCATTCTTAACTTATGTTGAGAATAAAGGTAGAACTGGTCATAGCCTATATTGTGTGACAGGTGTTTATGGGTAAAAATCGTTTCCGCCGATTTCGGTAAATTCGGTAGGTGAGTGAGAAACTGGTTTAAACCCTAAACAAATGTGCTGCACGTGAGCACTTTATAGATTCGAGAGATCAAATGTACAAGTCCGGCCTAAACCAAGAAATAGCCGTTCCCGGACTTGCTTCGGTCACAAAGTGGAGGAGAAGGGTTGATTTGGGGAAGGAAGCAAAGAAAGGTGTTGAGACCGAGAATAATTGCGGGAGAGTAGTGTCTCGACTTGTATCGGAAAGTGAAAGCTTCGAAAGCTTGCAAGAGATGAAAGCTTTTTGAAGAGCTTGCAAAGTTGCCTTTTCCGAGAATGTTATGTTTTCTCCGACCGAGACTTGTCGTCTGGTGGAAATAGGTAAGACCTATTTATACAAGTCGAGGGCTGAAACGCACTGGCCTCATGAAGGAAGAGAGTAAAGGGTGAAATAATGGGAGGAGGTGGTAACCGCAAGGTGTTTATGGGTGAAAACGTTTTCACCATTATTTCCTCATTTATTTGACCGCTTTATTCCTATTCACGCTTTCTTAATGTGAGCGTAGTGTACTGGCGCATCTTGTGACCGCCAAACCAAAACCATAGAAAGCATCCCCGGTTTGTGTTGATGTCTCGAGTGTTGGTTGCACCTTGAATGCAGGTGGCGCTGCTAGAGTCGCGTGTGGCATGTGCCACTAGCATGTGCGGAATGCCTTTATTGCGGGTTGCACCTTGAGTGCAAGTGGCAGCGCTGTGAGCTGCTAGTGGCGTGTGTGGCATGTGCCAATGGCATGTGCGGAATGCTTTGGTGGTAGGTTGTACGTTGAGTGTAAGTGGCAATGCCATAGCTGCTAGTGGCGTGTATGGAAAGTGCCAATGGCGTGTGCGAAATGCCTTGATGGTAGGTTGCACGGTTTTCAAGTTAAGCTACCAGCGTGCGTGTTTGGCATGTGTCAATGGCACGCATGGCCATTAGGTCTATGTCCTGGTAAGAAAAGCTACCAGCGATACATGTTGGCATGTGCCAATGGCATGCGTGGCCAATTTGGCTCGCGCCCTGGTAGGAAAAGCTACCAACGAGCGTGTTGGCATGTGCCAATGGCATGCGTGGCCAATTTGGGTCGCGCCCTGGTAGGAAAAGCTACCAGCGAGCGTGTTGGCATGTGCCAATGGCATGCGTGGTCAATTTGGGTCGCGTCTGGTAGGAAAAGCTACCAGCGGCGTGTTGGCATGTGCCAATGGCATGCGTGGCCAATTTGGGTCGCGTCTGGTAGGAAAAGCTACCGGCGGCGTGTTGGCATGTGCCAATGGCATGCTCGGCCATTAGGGCCACGCCACTGGTGAAAAAAGCTACCCGAGCGTGTTGGCATGTGCCAATGGCATGCTTCGGCAATTAGGGCCACGCCCAGTGAGAAAAGCTACCCGACAAGCGTGTTGGAATATGCCAATGGCATGCTCGGCCATTAGGGCACGCCACAGTGAGAAAAGCTACCGCGAGCGTGTTGGCATGTGCCAATGGCATGCTCGGCCATTAGGGCCACGCCATAGTGAGAAAAGCTACCAGCGAGCGTGTTGGCATGTGCCAATGGCATGCTCGGCCATTAGGGCCACGCCCTGGTGAGAAAAGCTACCAGCGAGCGTGTTGGCATGTGCCAATGACATGCGTGACCAATTTGGCCTAGGTTGCATGGTTTGTAAGCCTAGGTGCGGGCGCTACTTTGGCATAGCGCGGCTAGGGCCAAGGTAAGGGTGTTTGGCAGGCGTGGCGTGACCCGGCGTAGCTAGGGCCAAGGCGAGTGTGTTTGGCATGGCGCGGCTAGCTTGGGCAAGGTGTGGCTGGCATGATTTTCATTGGCACGGAGGTGCGGCTAGCATGGTTGGCATGCTTTGGCGCGTTTGGTGTGGCTGGCATGATTTTCCATTGGCATAGAGGTGATGCTAGCATGGTTGATATGCTTCGGCGCGTTTGGTATGGCTGGCATGATTTGCCATTGGCATAGAGGTGCGGCTAGCTTAGGCTAGGTGTGGATGGCATGATTTGCTATTGGCACGGAGGTGCGTCTAGCATGGTTGGCATGCTTTGGCGCGTTTGGTGTGACTAGCATAGCTAGGGCCAAGGCAGAGAGCGTTTGGCATGGAGCGGCTAGCTTGGGCTAGGTGTGGCTGGCATGATTTGCCATTGGCACGTAGGTACGACTAGCTTAGGCTAGGTGTGGCTGGCATGATTTGCCATTGGCACGGAGGTGCGGCTAGCATGGTTGGCATGCTTTGGCGCGTTTGGTGTGACTAGCATAGCTAGGGCCAAGGCAGAGTGCGTTTGGCATGGCGCGGCTAGCTTGGGCTAGGTGTGGCTGGCATGATTTGCCATTGGCACGGAGGGGAATTAGGGTTTTGTTCGTTGTAACCCTAATTTGAAAAAAAAATACCCCATATTAATTACTGACTACATGCATTAAATGTCCTAATAAATGTGTCACCGGTGACATTAGGTTATTTGGGGTTTACGATTTTACCCTTTGTTTAAAAACCACCATCAACATTAAGTCCCCTGCTTAGCTCGGAACAGGAGCTTTGTTGCGAGGTAAGCATAAGATGGTGACAAATTATCAACATCAAATCGTAAAGAGAATTGAGGAGGCTTGTCTGACTTTTTTTATAAATAGGATTTGGAATCCTTGCCTCTGGCGATTTTGCACAAATCGGGAGGTGGCATAATTGGGAAGTCAGCGTCATAGAGAGACAGGAAGCTGGGCGGCATCGAGAAGTTGACACGAGTTGGGAAACTGAGCATGCTAGCTGGCGGGACCGGCGCAAGGTGGGGAAGCTGCGCGTGGTAGTTGGCGTGACTTGGGCGGTCGTTGGGAAGTTTGGCGCAATTGGAGGGACCGGTGTGGCTTGGGAGATTGGAGAGACTGGCGCGAGCTTGATGGGACCGGTGTAAACAAGGAGGGAGTAGGTGTTTCTACAGGTAGCAAAGTTTCCTTATTTTGCCTTCCTCCATGCGCGGCTTCAATCAGAGCATCATCCATGCCAAAATCTAGAAGCGTTATGTCCCTCATTGCTTCCCTTCCTTTTTTTAAGGTCCCGTATTCATACCCAACGTAATTGTACCGCCTCCCTTGTTTGAGAAAAGGTTCTTCTTGTTGAGTTTCTTTCTTTGCCTAGAGACGAATCATCCTCTAAACAACCAGATTCTCCAAGTGAAGGCGCGAGGTCTGACTCTTGCAAAACCACCCCGACTAGGGTTATTCGGCTAAGAAGATCATACCTAGGTATGTTTTCTTCTTCTTCTCATTCGTGTTATCCTCTTTTTATATATGTATAGATAGGGTGGAACTTGATCATTTTCCCCATTTTTGCGGTGTATGATGGGACCCTCCAGGATGGCCGCGCCTTTAACTCTTCGGAGAAGGACTTCAGAATTAGCGGAGATCGATCTTCTTCTCTTGAGGAGGCATTGGTTGGGATTGAATCTCTGTTCCATGAAGCTAGTGAAATCATTAAGGACCTCCCTTCCATCTATCCCCATGAAGAACAGGTGCATGTTCGGACTTCCTTGGGTTCAGTGAGCATGGAGGAGGGGCGAGAGAACGAGGAAGAGTCTTGGCATATTGAGAACCTTCAGTGCGGCAAAACCTTTCTTCGGTCCGGGTATGGTGCGGATCGGACTGTTTCAAGGTCGAAGCGACGGAAGAGCGAACGTGTGAGGCTCTTGGAGGAGAGCGCCATGATTCTTGATTTTGATGCGGATGAATCAAAAATATTTCTTCGAAGTGTCAATGAGAAAACCTTCGAATGAGCATATGCGGAAACGAAATAGCCTTTGAAGTTGATGCTAAAGGTGTCGTTGGTGATACCGGAGGGGTCATGGTGGCGTATCTTCGGACCGGTCGTCGGGGAGGACACTGCTGCTGCGTGGTTGCTTCGGGATGGGATGTTGAGGTTCTGCTGCTAACACCGTTGAATGGAACCTTTGTTGCCCGAGGGATTGCTTGGGGAAGTGCTTGAAGATAGCCTTTCCCGAGGGGACTTGTGCTCCATCCTTCGAGGGCTAGTTCCTCCCTTTTGTTATTTCATGTTATTGCTTAGTTCCCTTTGATGTGTCTTGTTTTTTTTTTTTTTTTTTTTTCGTAAACTCATCTTTACCTTCTTCTTCATCAGTCAACATTTTGCTTCATATATATTTTTTGAAAGAGGTTGTGGTATGATGGCTCTTCAATGGTTTTCTGGGTTTATCTGATGTATTTCTCTGATATCTGGAGAATTTGCTTGGAAAGAGATGTATTTATGCTTTTTTTTTTTGACGGAAAAGGGAATCCCAGGAAAAAGATACAAACGGTGTATTCATCTTGGGGGAGTACAACTACTAAGAGGAATTGTTAAAGGAAATACTAAAAGGGAGTGATCGGGAGGTACAGCGTTTTAGGGATTGGAGACCTTAAGCCATCGCGAGTGAATTATCACGCCTTCAGTGTGTCCGCATTGATGAGCTTGCAATATCCTCCCAAAAAAGGGTATCATGCAACCAGATCTGACTGTCTTCTCTTTCATTGGGCGAATCGGTTTGAATAGCCATTTTTCTGTCATCCTCCCAACTTGAAACGAGCTTTCCTTAACAACTACATCTCCGATTGAAAACGGGTTCGGGCGTCGTGCAACCGTTTGAGTCTTGGCTTCGTTGGTTTCAATAGAAGTTTCCAAGCTTCTTGCAAAGTGTTCAAATGGTCCGGCTCCCCATTCACATTTCTTGACAGCGTTCGTGCCGATGTCGCGCGCCGAGTCCCCATGACGGAATGGGGGAAGGAAAAAGACCAGGTTGCGAAAGAAAATGTTGCTCGGTCGAGACTTACTTGAATTTGAAAATCATGAGCTAGCGCCAACGGGTCCTCTCCGGATGTCTGGGTTCCTTTAATAGCTCGTTGATGCGATAACCAGTGGGATGATTTGTTGGGAATTCCTTCGGGCGTGGACGTCGGAAGAGGGTGTACATCCAATTTCGCTTTGTTGTCGAGCACCCACAATCGTCCCAATATCATGTCGTGATCTAGTTCTTTGACAATGTGGAATTTTCTATGTGTTATAGCGTCTCCCATCTTGATCTCTAGGTTGATGTAGCCATGCGCGTTCAAAGTTTCTCCTCTCAAGTTCTTAATCACGGACGGGGAATAGGTAGCGTCTTGATTTGTAAATCCTGCTGCCTTTAGTGTCTTGAAAGTAATGATGTTGTGGTCAGAGGCCGTGTCGATGGGCGTGTCATCAAATTCATTACCTCTTAAACGGGACGTGGTCAGCAGTCCCAAGTTCTCCTTTTGGTTCCTTTGTTTGGAAAGCTTGGGCCCTGGCGTGGTTTCCGAGGAGAGAAAAAGTCGTTCTTAGGATATAACACGATTGAGAGCTGCGAAAATATATTGTATTTATTACCTTGGAAAGATAGAGAATTTATCATACATGTTGCATCATGGATTGTACAGGTCTCGTTCACGGAGTCCCCAGAGGACCGCAGTTTCTTATTGGGAGTGGGTCTCGATGCACTCTTTCGTCTCTGGTTGGAGTCCTCCCGCTTCTATCCTTTCTTTGAAAATATGCTTTAGTCCTGTTGCAATCGCTGGTCGGGTGGTGAACGAAACTGTGGTAATGGCGTGCCAGGGTTCGCCATTTCGGCCTCGGTTGGTGGGCGTCCGGGAGGTGGCAAACGATAACATCATCTTGAACACAGGCTTCTAGGAGGTCAATCACCTCCTCGATGGGAAACGGAAATCAAGGGTATCTCCTTCGGTCTCATGATGCTTTGCATGGGAGTTTTAGTGACGGTCTTTCGTGGCGGGGTTCCGTTGCGCTTGGCGCTTCACGTTTTATCACGGTGGCTCGTAGTTGGGGCTTTCCTTTTTCCTCTTTCGTTTACTATGTTCACGGAGGATGAGCCGGTATTAAATTGCTTGCTGATGAGGCGTCTACTCCCGCGAGTTTCGCGCGTGTCTTGGTTCGAGTTGGCCTAGCTCTTTCCAATAATCTTGGTCTTGTTTACGCGGATCGTCGGCGGCTTCATGGAGTTCGGAGAATGTTTGGAAGCGCAAGTTTTCTAGCGGGCGCGGTAAATAGGAACCATACCATTGATGCATGCGTTCACCAGTTGTTGCTTGGTCACGTTTGGATCGTGACAGTCGAGTGCTTGAACCCTGAACCTCTTGCCGAAATCATTCGGATGTTCGTTATCCCACTGGTACATTCTTCCGAGGTCTGAGAAAGTAACTTGTTCAGACACGAAGAAGTATTTCTTGTAAAACGCAGTGACCATGCTACTCAGGTTGGGAATGTTGTTCGGTGGGATCTTTGTTGTACCATGTATACGTCCTTCCGGTAAGTGATTTTGAGAATTCCCTTAAACGAAGAACGTGATTATATTCATGTTCACCTAGGGATTCCAGGAAACGGGAGACATGCTCATGTGCATTCCGGTACCATCGTACGGGGTAAATTGAGAGAAGAGTACCCCCTTGAGAGAGGGATTCTGCATTTCGGATGGGTAAGGGTGTTAGTGATGATGCACGTCCAATTCATCATTCTTGATTCGGTTGCGGAGAAGTTGTTCCAGATCTTCTCGCGTGTCTAAGTTGGGCGGCTGATTTCTTTCCAACGGGATTCTAGCGCGAGTTTCCTCATCCGTGGAGGCGTGCTCCACCGAGGTGCTGGCGTCAGGGTTGTTGGATACGTTCCTAAGCGGCTCTAGAGGACACGAATCACGTGGTAGTCGCTCTGTCAGGGTCTTGAGAAAGACGAGTACCTCTTTCTGCGTTGAAACCATGTCCGTCTGGGCTCTGGCGAGCATCTCCTGTCGTTCCATCAAATCAGCGATGGTGACATAAGGACGACTTCCTCTGGTCCCTCCGGTCGTCTCTCGCCCCGTCGGCGGGGGTAGTTGGAACCTTAGTTGTGGTCGGAGGCGCCATGCTAGACGAAGCATTAGGGGCCGTAGCGGCGACTCCGGCCCTGGTGACTGGTGGCGTGACACCCGAAGAGATATTTTCGTTTCCGTGATTAGAGGGTTGTGCAGAGACACTAGAGGAGGCAGCGGCTCTTGCTCTGGTGATTGGCGGTGTTACGCTTGAGGGAGTACATTCGATGTTACTGTAGTCAGCAGGTGATGCAACAACGTTATTGGGAGAGACGCTAACATCAGGGGTGTGTTCTATGCTGGTATTCTTGGCAGCCGCTCCAGACCTGAGTTCCACCATGTTGGGATTTGACGTTCGGGAAATGAAATCAGGAGTCGGAGTTGGTATTGTAACCGATAGATCAATCCTCCATTTTGTGGTCGCCAATTGTTTATGGGTAAAAATCGTTTCCGCCGATTTCGGTAAATTTGGTAGGTGAGTGAGAAACTGGTTTAAACCCTAAACAAATGTCTTGCACGTGAGCACTTTATAGATTCGAGAGATCAATGCGTACAAGTCCGGCCTAAACCAAGAAATGACCGTTCCGGACTTGCTTCGATCGGAAAGTGGAGGAGAAGGGTTGATTTGGGGAGGGAAGCAAAGAAAGGTGTTGAGACCGAATAGTGGGAGAGTAGTGTCTCGACTTGTATCGAAAGTGAAAGCCGGAAGCTTGCAAGAGAAGAAAGCTTTTGAAGAGCTTGCAAAGTTGCCTTTTCCGAGAGTGTTATGTTTTTTCTCCGACCGAGACTTGTCGTGCGGTGAAAATAGGTAAGACCTATTTATACAAGTCGAGGCCGAAACGCACCCGGCCTCATGAAGGAAGAGATTAAAGGGTGAAATAATGGGAGGAGGTGGTAACCGCAAAGGTGTTTATGGGTGAAAACGTTTTCACCATTATTTCCTCATTTATTTGACCGCTTTATTCTATTCACGCTTTCTTAATGTGAGCGTAGTGTACGTTACATCTTTGAACGCCAAACCAAAACCATAGAAAGCATCCCCGGTTGTGTTGATGTCTCGAGTGTTGGTTGCACCTTGAGTGCAAGTGGCGCTGCTAGAGGCGCGTGTGGCATGTGCCACTGGCATGTGCGGAATGCCTTTGTTGCGGGTTGCACCTTGAGTGCAAGTGGCAACGCCTGAGCCGCTAGTGGCGTGTGTGGCATGTGCGGAATGCTTTGGTGGTAGGTTGTGCGTTGAGTGTAAGTGGCAATGCCAGCCGCTAGTGGCGTGTATGGCAAGTGCCAATGGCGTGTGTGGAATGCCTTGATGGTAGGTTGCACGGTTTGCAAGTTAGGCTACCAGCGTGCGTGTTTGGCATGTGTCAATGGCACACATGGCCATTAGGGCTATGTCTGGTAAGAAAATCTACCGGCGATGAATGTTGGCATGTGCCAATGGCATGCGTGGCCAATTTGGGTCGCGCCACTGGTAGGAAAAGCTACCAGCGAGCGTGTTAGCATGTGCCAATGGCATGCGTGGCCAATTTGGGTCACGCCCTGGTAGGAAAAGCTACCAGCGAGCGTTTTGGCATGTGCCAATGGCATGCGTGGCCAATTTGGGTCGCGTCCTAGTAGGAAAAGCTACCAGCGAGCGTGTTGGCATGTGTCAATGGCATGTGTGGCCAATTTGGGTCGCGTTCTGGTAGGAAAAGCTACCAACGAGCGTGTTGGCATGTGCCAATGGCATGCTCGGCCATTAGGGCCACGCCCTGGTGAGAAAAGCTACCAGCGAGCGTGTTGGCATGTGACAATGGCATGCTCGGCCATTAGGGCCACGCCCTGGTGAGAAAAGCTACCAGCGAGCGTGTTGGCATGTGCCAATGGCATGCGTGGCAAATTTGGCCTAGGTTGCATGGTTTGTAAGCCTAGGTGCGGGCGCCACTCTGGCATGGCGCGGCTAGGGCCAAGGTAAGGGTGTTTGGCTTGGCGTGGCGTGACCATCGTAGCTAGGGACAAGGCAGAGTGTGTTTTGCATGGCGCGGCTAGCTTGGGCAAGGTGTGGCTGGCATGATTTGCCATTGGCACGGAGGTGCGGCTAGCATGGTTGGCATGCTTTGGCGCGTTTGGTATGGCTGGCATGATTTGCCATTGGCATAGAGTGCGGCTAGCTTAGGCTAGGTGTGGTCTGGCATGATTTGCCATTGGCACGGAGGTTCGGCTAGCATGGTTGGCATGCTTTGGCGCGTTTGGTGTGACTAGCATAGCTAGGGACAAGGCAGAGTGCGTTTGGCATGGCGCGGCTAGCTTGGGCTAGGTGTGGCTGACATGATTTGCCATTGGCACGGAGGTACGGCTAGCTTAGGCTAGGTGTGGCTGGCATGATTTGCCATTGGCACGGAGGTGCGGCTAGCATGGTTGGCATGCTTTGGCGCGTTTGGTGTGACTAGCATAGCTAGGGCCAAGGCAGAGAGTGCGTTTGGCATGGCGCGGCTAGCTTGGGCTAGGTGTGGCTGGCATGATTTTCCATTGGCACGGAGGGGAATTAGGGTTTTGTTCGTTGTAACCTTAATTTGAAAAAAAAATACCCCCTATTAATTACTGACTACATGCATTAAATGTCCTAATAAATGTGTCACCGGTGACACTAGGTTATTTGGGGTTTTACGATTTTACCCTTTGTTTAAAAACCACCATCAACAACAGGGTATAACCGATCATAACTAGTATTGGGAGACAAGGTTTAAACCGGTCATAGCCAATATTGTGTGACAAGGTATAACCGATCCTAACTAGTATTGGAAAGCAGGGTATAACCGGTCATAACCTATATTGGGAGTCATGGTATAACCGGTCCTAACTTAGTTTGGGAGTCATGGTATAACCGATCCCAAGAGCAAAACCGAGTTTCCAATATTCACATATTTCTTTATGTTTTGTGTGAATTTGGAATTAGGGTTTGCTAAGATAGGAAACTTCTAGATGTCGACATTATTTGAACATGTACATAACTCTTATCATTAATTGTTCATAGATATTGCTTGATGCTCAAGGTGATCCCAAACCGAAATATTGAAAAATATTTTATTACGATTTTAAATTTATATGTTTTAATTACGAGCAATTAAAGCATATACTCCAGAAAAGGATATTTAGTTAATTTGCTAAACTAATAATAGAAATTTTTTAAGAGAGATTTCGGAAATATTGTTTGACATTTATTGGAAATACGAAAACCCAAATTAGGTACTTTAAAGCATATCTTGAGAATATTTTCGGTTTTTGAATTTTTCTGTTGTCCAAACTACTTTGGTCTATCAATACTTGAGTTTTCATTTCTTGCAAACTATCTTAAGAGCCAGGAAAACTTCATTCGTGTTGTTTCTGGTGGAGCCGTCTATCCGAAGAGGAAAGTAACCTAATTAGGCGAAATCTCTTACGACTGCTCGTTTAAAGGCTTTCGTGGGATCAAGAAGCTCTACGAGTACCATTGGTGCGAAACTAGATAAATGCATTGTTATTTTAGTTTTCGATTATTGATTTGATTGACTACCGATTGTTGAAACTTTGATTGCGCCTAGTTTGATTATTCTGTAGAGCCTTTTTTCGGACATAAGGGTCACTCAAACTATATTAAAGTATCGACGGTATCTTTAGAACTATTGTTAGATCAAAAGACATCTTGTGATAATCCATTATTAACAGACTTTGTTCTGTGCGTGATTGATCACAAGAGGATTCAAGTTTTTTTGTGCAGGTACTTTAAAGATAATCAAATATTTGAAGACGGAGAAGATTTATCTAATTAGTTTCGTATCTTGTGAATTTTGTGCAGACATCTTGATTGGCTGGGATCCAACTAGATCTTGTTTATCTTTTATAGACGTGTGATTATATAGTTGATAAGATCGGTATCACTTTATAATTTCTTTTTGAGTTTCTATATTGTTTGATTGCAAATCCGGAAATTGATTATTTTGGTAATTAAGATTCAGATTAATCTAACCATTCAAAAGATTTTATTAGATTAAACATAATAGCCTTTGTCAACGACTCAACATATCTTTTCTTAAAGATTGAATAGAGTGGTTACCAAACAGATTTTTTCCTTTACTGTTTGGAATACGATCAAAAATTGTTGAGTAGATAAAGACTTTACTTGGTAAAGCAACTTGAGATAGTGATTTTTGTCTTGAGATTCACGTGCGTGACCAAAAGGTCGAAGACGCGGGGATACTAAGGAAACTAAGTAACTATGGGTAGTTTACTTGGTCTCAACTATACGAAGTTGGCTTTTGTTCTTTGTATAACGGCTTAATTCTGAGAGTATTAAAAACTGGACTAGGCCTCGATTATTTTTTTGCAGTTGCGGTTTCTCGTTAACAGAATCTTGTTGTGTCATTTACTTTACTTCTACATTATAATGAATAATAAAATAATTAAATAATGCTTTTGGTTGGTAACCTAGCAACAAGCTGGGCTCCAACACCTCTTTGAATAGCAACTCCTAGTCTATGAAAAATAAAATTGCCAAAACCACTACTAGCGTCGTTACTAACTAAACAATTTTTCAGACGCTTGAAAAAACACAAAGTGTCTTCACAAGTTCCCCCAAAGTAGAAAAAGCCAAGACACCCAACCCATGGCCATGTGAAGCACACTTATCTAAATATTTGGTGTGTTTACGAGAAACATCATTAGATATAGCTTTTCCCGGGACAAAAGATCTAACACCATCACCAGCAAAGGGTGATACTCCTGTGACATCCATACAAACATCTTTTCCATTCTCCCAATTGAGCACGAGAATATCAAAGAGGCTTCAAACCTTTGTCCTCATCCGTCAGGAAACCAAGAGGAACCTCCTTGCGCGCAGGCACACCAGCCTTGTAACAAATGTCAACAACAACATCACGAACAAAATCATGTCGATACTTAGGACCAACATCTTTAGCACAGTGAAGTGCGTGATCCCCAAAAATGTCCATGGATTTGTTGCAGCTTGGGCATAATCCATTCTCAACAAACAGTGGGATACCGAGGCAATAGCAAAGCACTGCTCTGAATTGTCTAGGACCAAGGCACTGATTGAGCCCGATAATGGGTACAGCCAATAAATAATCCTGTGCATGCTTGACACGATCAGACTTTGCCACAAAATAGAATCTCTTGCATACATAGAAAACCGGTTGGGGATTTGATTCTTAATCGCATCAAAGTAAGTGACTCGCCAGGGAATGCATGGAAGGAGGGGCAAGAACATCGACGCTTGATAAGTAGAAGGTAATCCACATACCGGATAAAGTTCAAGAGCAAAATGATAGGCGGTGTCCCTTGTCTTTGAGAAAGAATCACCAAGGATCATCTTTTGCACCGAAGTAGTCTGACTCTGAGAGGTGAGATAACAATAGGTGCTGGTATCAGCCATGGTGTAAACGCCAAGTCCACCGTCTTTGATAGGCAATGTAGCTAAACGCTGTTGTAAAGGACCAAACCCCGCACCGTCTCCGGTAATAAGTAGCCGCAAATACTTAAGTAAATGATCATCAAAAAGGCAGTGGCTGCTTGCAGGGCTGCAGGATTGGTAGTACGCATTGCAAAATATAGTCTAGATACACCAGTGCAATTGCGTAATAATAGCATCTCACTTTGGGGGTCCCTGAGTTTTTTGATTGCAGTCATTAGTTGAACAGTCTTATCCACCTGTTCAACACCATATTGTCGATAAAATTCCTATCCAAACTCTTTGGTCCACCCAAAAGTTTAACACCATTGGAAGGTCTACCAATATCACCGGGAAAACACCCTCATCCGAACTTCCGGGATCCATAGAAGGCCAAAAGATTTCTGTCTTCTTTATATTTAGATGTAACCCCCTGCATGGTCCTTCTGTTTCGATTACTTTCAAGGCCTTAATTACCTCAAGTGTGTCGCCAACAATTGTACCATCATCAAGGTACCAAGCGTGCAAGTCGAGTTTGCATTGAGATGCAATAGTCTTCACCAGGGGGTGAAGTGTCAAAGCAAATAACAGGGGACCAAGAGGGTCGCCCTGTTGAACTCCAAGTGCAGAAGAAAGGATATAGTGGTCGTAATAAAGTTTAGCAGCCGCGCAAGTAACAAAATTCTACCCAAATGAGAAATACCTGGACAATGAAGACGAACCTCCTTGATGAGTTGAGATCTACTCACCATGTTGAAAGCATTGGAGAAGTCAATGAGCAACATTGACATTTTGTCCGAGTGACCTTTCAACTCCAAGTGAGGGAGATTTACAAAGACATGTAAAATACCTTCTCCACCAAGAGAGGGCACACCAACCCCGAATTGGTAGTCACCTAAATAAGACGACATATCTTTGCCGACAGAGAAAGCCGCCACCTTCGACACCAACCTACGCCAAATCGTACCAACCGCGATGGGCCTAATACCACCGCCCTGGGTTTAAGTAACGGAGTTAAAGGCGCACTAGCAATGAACTCGCCCAAATCCACAGGACATTTACCATCCAACCAAAGGTTGACAACTCCCGTAATCGAAGCGAGTAAATCATCCGCCACCGCCGCCGCTTGTACCACTCATCACGTCAACTAGATGTTGCGCGCGTAAACCATCTCGACCACAAGATGTGCCTTTCGGAAAACTCTTGATAGCTCCCAACACCTGTTCGAGAGTCCACTGTAATTGGGTCAAACATATCTCCGACATCGGGAACCTCCCGGGAGGAGGCGCCGGTGGGTGCTTGTCCTCCGAAATCACGATATGTAACTTCACTGCAAGGTGCTACTCCCGAGGAGGAAAGCACACGAATAGCAGCTGCGAAGTGGCCACAGCTTATCTTCTTCCGGCATGCCATCAAGGTAGCAGCTCCCTGTTGCTTTAAATCTTCTTTTTTAGGCCCAATAAAAACAGGTTGCTGGAGCAACTTATTAACCAAAATGAAGCAGCCATTGGGCTCCTTCCACACGCTAATAGCTTGGTTGATGGCTGCTATTTGCAGACATCTCCTATTACCCGACTTTTTCTCGGCCGATCTTCGTGGTCTAAACAAGGTCAGAGTGCAAATGGGTAAGAGGATAAGCGCGTAGCTGTGCAGAAAAGTTACTGGGTTAACGATGACTCTGTCCAAACATGTCTTCAACACCCTTGAGAAAGCAAGCCTACATTGATGAGGGATGCATGTGACCGTAGTGAACTGTTTCTGGAAAACAGTGTTGAGTAAATCAGTAGATAACACACCTACATCATCAAAGACAATCTTCTACTATAACTTCGCGAGCAGCAGCATCACTAGTTACGCTCGAAAAAATAGCCCCTGTGTCAACTGGTTTATCCAAACCGTAGAGAAGAAAATCAACCCCAGCTCCCTTGAGAGGCCCTGCGATGACATCTCCATGAACAACACCCTCCCTGCCTTGCACGATTTCTTCCGGCCATGCAGTGCATACAATTGCAAATGACCACATACGCAGGCAAAGTAAAGCTTTCTCCCATGCCGAGTATATGCTCAAATGATTAGCAATCAAGTTTCTCGCATCTGATTTGTTGTCGTCGAGAAGAGATGCTTGTCGTAAAGATGTTTCAAAGAGAGAACCTTTAGCATATCCTCTACCGTTAACTCCATTTGTGCAGCCATGGAAACCGTTGAAAGGGCAATGAACGACATCATTACTTGGCACGACTGCATCTGCAAATGGAGTCGATGGCGTCTGGGGAGAAGGGTTAACAGGCAAGAGGTTGCGGGAGGAAGCCCTAGTGATTCTAGGCATAATGAATGCGAGAAACCCTAAACTGAAATACCAAAAGAAAAACAGCAAAACCGGAAAACAAGAACCCTAGAAAACAGATTTGTAAGCGTCCAAAACTGATGAACAAAGCCAAGGAAAAAGGGAAAAATCGTGGGAAATCAAACAACAAAGAGGCCAAAATCAACACAAAAACAAGCGAAAACATGTTGATTCCGTGGAGAAAATCCGGCGTGAAAAAACCGACGAAAACATGTTGTTTTATTAATAAAGTAAATTACACTTGTACGTTAATCCTAATCACTTGATATTGATCTTATAGTAAATAGGTTTCGGACCGTAACTATTATCAAGTGAGTATCTTGAAATTATATTGTCTCGACTTTTTCCATATACGATGACTTAAGATATCATATTTATATGTAAAATTAAAAGATTGCGGTGCATTTTGGTACCCTCATTTTTTCACCTACAAGACTCTGGAACTCAGTTTACCACAGTTCGTGAATTGGGTTCGCCAACTGCTAGCCAATTAATCCAACCTATAATTCATTTCACCAAGGTTCGCCAACCAAGTCCGTGAACTGTCTCCGACTGAACTTATGGTTTGCGAACTGAGTTCTCCAACCTTCCTGTATTTCTGAATCTCATATATCTATGGTTTGCAAACTGAGTCCGTCAACCTACCCTGAATAGAAATTCAGTAAGTTCATATATATCTCTTTTGATGATTGAAACATTCCCAAGTGATATAATCATTTGCATGGGAAATTTTCAATTGATCCACAAATTCATTGAACTAATATTGTTAAGGACCTATGAACATCCAATCGCTAAATCATATTACGATATTTTTCTCAAGAAAAGCTTGACTCAAAACATCTTCTTTGTTAATCTACTATAAATCATACGACATAGTCTCAATAGATAGAATGATGGTATATATAGTGAGTAAAATATAATAGTCCAGTCTTCACATACCTGATACAAAAATTGTCCAAAATATCTTTGTCGATCTTCAGACTTCAAGGGTGATCTTTGATACTCAACTACAATTCTAACCTATTGGAAACTTGACTTAGTAGACTATAAATCAAGATATAGTTTTGATCACCTAACATTGACAACAAGCTTGAGATAGCACTTGTATGTTCAACCGAGCAGTGCTCTAACAATCTCCCCCTTTGTCAATTTTAGTGAAAAAACTATTCAATACATATGGATGCAATAAAATAAACTTTTCAGCTCAATCCATTATGCTTGTTTTCCTTGGTTCTTCAAGACACGTCTTGAATTCTTAGTACTTCAAGTTCTTCTAATGTTCTGCATGTGTTCGTTCAGCACTTTGTTGTTGAAGAGACATAGTGATAACAACTTATGAGAATACTCGTTACAGCTTACTATAGAATGAGGTAAATACAATCTACTCATTAGTCGTTATACAGAAACATAGTAGTGTTACCTTCCTCAAAATTCAATTGCACCACAATTTTGAAGCAATATTATGGTGATATGTTCTCCACCTTAGTCAATACATACTACTTTTGCAAAGTAGGTAAACCTATAGATAATAATTCACTCCCCCTTACATGATGTTTCGTAAAAAGCCATACACTACTTAATAATTCTCCCCCTTTTTATCAACAAAAATGGAAAAGGTGAAAAATAGGTATAATCATGAATTTAGTCAAAAGTGTTTCAAGACTAGAGAACACATACCAACTTCCTTTAGTTTAGACGATTTCAACCAGGAAATCTTGGTTTGCGTCAGGGAGACATAAGGCACGAGCACCTCCTACAATTCCACATCTACAGTCCCCACAAATATATTACCATTAAGCACAAGTTCAAAAATATATCTCCACTATTTATGTCATTCCCGAAAGAAAGACATGAGCGACCTTACTCTAGTCACGAGAGAAGAATTTTCTTGGACTTTAAATATAATATGCCGATTCTGAACAAATTAAATTTGTATCCAATATTTTTCTCTCTTCTACTTAAGTTGCGAACAAAAAAGTTAAAAATAGCGATTTTAATGTTAAAGGCACTAAGATACACTATTTTCGTGAGAAAAATCATCAACACAAACTATACTCTACGACAGTTACGAACAAGAGAACAACTAGCGCGATATGACTCAACATAATAATTATAACTTCTCTATCCATGTCCGAAACTAGAGATTAAAGTTTACCACTTATTCCCTGGTGGTTACACAATTAAGGAGATAAGTGGATCCCTAAAGAACTTCTTACGAAATCCTGTAGCAGTTTATTCACAAAAAGTGTAACCATGAAGATCAAAGCTGCCATTCTCAAAGTAATTTACTCTTCTTTTTGCAAAGAACGAAAGAGCTTAACCTATGAGAAAATATGATATATATGTTCTAATCAACAATAATGATAGCATAAAACAAATCTCACAAAATAAGCAATACATATATATAACCATGAAGATTAGGTATTGCAAGTCATCTTCCAAAATAAAATTTAATTAATAAACTTTAACTATGCAAGATGATAAAGTTTTGGAATAGATAATGTAACACATAAAAACTACTCCAAAAACTAGTGCTGCTCCTTAAACAATAAGAACAAAATTCCTACAAGGAATTAACTAATAAAAAGAAAAACATATGAGAAAAACACATACATATAATCTTTCACAAGATATTTCAGTAAAGCAAGATCTTCTGGAGTCTTCATTAGGTCTGATTTTAGAAGATCATATTCTTCTTAGTTGCGGCAAGCTGATCAAACACAACATTGAAATCTATCATCAAGTTCCCAACTAGGTCAGAAGACATCTGAACAAGTTTAGGATCTCTAAGTTTGTGAGCAAAGAAGCAAGATATGGTAAAAGGATAATCATAGAATCCAATAACTTTATCAACAACACCTTTTTGACTCTCTTTTTCTCCTTTAATCATACAATTTTTAACATCAGAAGCATCCATGTATTTTGAGATCAAGAGACAAAAATTGTACACAAAATGTAATATTGAGAGAAGTCTCAACTCATATTTATATAAGGACTGTCCTTTTCTATACACTTTTTTTTAGTTAACAAGGAAACAAAGTTATTGGTTCTATAACCGAAAACTTGTAGAGTAAGATAATCTAACGTACCCGAACCCACAATCCACAAAACCTGATCGGGTGACAAGACCTAATAAATACCATCTATCATTAAAATAAAACGAATAGTAAACAGATGCACAAAAGATTTCACTCAGTTTCTTAGTCCAATAGGATGTAAACAGTTTACATTCTCTTATACATCAAAAAACTTCCCTTTACCATGCATTCTCTAACACTAGAGAAAGTACTAGAAAGAGGAATTAAGTTATCAAGAAATAAGCAAGTTTCTTATCCTCAATTACATCCTTGGATTCATTCATAAGTTCAATACTTAAACTCTTGACGTTAGTAGAGAAAGATGAAAGATAATTACGTGAAGAAATATCACGTTTTGCTTTTTTTTATGCCACGTCTTAGTCTGTTAATCGAAGATCTAAGAACAAAGATTCTTTCGTTAATATTAACATGACTTATATCTGCAAAATCAGTGACTTTGTGAGAAGATGAGGCTTTCTTCGATCCATATGACTTGAAGTTATCCTTTTTATTCTCACCATACTTGAGATAAGTAATACAACAATCAATATGTTGCAGAGTCCTTTGTAAAGAGGAAAATTTTGAATCTTCAAGTCTTGAAACACAATCCATTGAACCATGTTTAGTTGAAGAATCAACCTTACAATCAGAAGTTCTATATGAACTTTTTTGATTGGATTGCCTATTGCACTGATTGGGGTGATGTGCCTTCCTATCAATAGGAGAACGAAAAGATTAAGAAGTAACTTTTACATGATCTTGGATAAACTGTTTCTTATAAGTTATTTTCTAGATGAGGTTCTCACATTTTTCTTGGAATATACAAGAAAAATTTCCTATAGACGAGATATCTCCTTTAAAGTAATAATTTCTTTTTTTATAAAATTATACTATTTCTGAGATATGCAAAGATCAAAATCAGATTTATCCCTTAGAATACGTAGTTTATCAATTTCAGCATTATGAGTCTTGATCATGAGTTTTTCTTGAAAATTTGTTTTCCTGACGGTATCTTCAAGAATATCAACTCTATCTTTTCTGAGTTTTAGTTCTTGGGTGAGTTTTTAATACCATCAGTAAAAGTATTAATAGTTTCAAAAAAATTGCGCTCTCTATTTAGAGATTCACTAAGTTCATAAGCATACAGAGAAAGCTTCTCTGAAGGGATTTTATCTATGAGGCTTGATCTTAAATAATCTGAGATTCAGGACAACCCTTAGTGAGATCTTCATCTAATTTTGAGTTTATTTCAATTAGCTCAAGAGACATATCCTTAGTAACTAAAGACACATTCTCACCTCTGGATTCGAAGAATCAACTGAGTAGTTATCCTTCGAGGTAAGCCCTAAGCACTTGGCATAATCAAAACCGTTTAGTGTCATTTATATAGTATGTAGATACAAGTTTGATCAAAAACAAACACAAACTTATTAGGTCAACAGTGTTCGCCTGCTCTGATTCTAATTAAAAACGCAGGGGATACCAAATACACCCAACTTTTTTGTTCGGCAACCTGTATAGACAAAACTTAACACAATTGCAAGAAGACCAATTAATGATCCTTGACAATGTGTATAGAGCTAATATCTCAACCTTTACTCTATCAGTATGTATGCCAATTATGATTGTTAAGCAGAGTACTTGGACAATCTCAATCAATCTAGTCGTATCCAAATAATTCAATCAGAATTCTGCCAAGTTTTTAGACTTGTTATCTATCTTTCAAGATACGAATTCTACAAGAAACTAATATCGTAATCGATTACAATTAAGAGGACTTATATAGGTATATTGAATACATACAAACCTGTGTAAATTCAATTATAAAGATAAGCACTATAATGCGAAAAACGAAAAACAGAAGACACCAGAAATTTTGTTAACGAGGAAATCATAATAGCAGAAAAACCCCGGGACTTCATCCAGATTGAACACCACACTGTATTAAGCTGCTATAGACACTATCATACTTCGGACACGAATGTAGTTGTGACCGAATCCACCCTCCAAGCGATTCAGTTACAGTCGCGCTTCTTACGTATCTTTAACCTTGCAAGGTTCTACGCACTTGATTCCCTTAGCTGACGTCCTTACATCCTAAGAGTTACTTTATCCAAAATGAAGACTTTGATACCAATCGCCTCTAACAGATAAGCATATTTGATTTTTCGTATAGATCAAAGATCAAGGTGTGGAAATATGTTTGTAATAAAAAGTTTGAAAAGCTCACAAATCCGGAACTTACGACTCCCGAAGAGCATCTTGGATTCCTAACCACCTCTCAAGAAAAATTCTCGAAAGATCAACTAAAATCAGTCTTTAGATATCTATCTTGAGGAATCACAAAGTCTAAGACGGAGAAACTTTGTGACTACTATCTATCTTGACTGAAAGAGATTACAAAAACCTCAATAACAGAAAAGATTCACGAACTATCAAGGTAAAAATAGTCGTACATGGCTTAACGAATCCCCAAGCGGAGTCTTTTTAGTCGTAGACCTAAAAGGTCAATAGAGGCGACTCTAGAATCAACTAGGAGACAAAGGGTCAGGGATGCTCTAGTTATAGTTTTCAAAGACTAGGGAATTATCTTATAATTCCAGCCAAGATAACTTGAGAATCAAGAAAACAAAATAGGTCTTCAAACTACAATAAAAGACTATACACATAGGTCCGGTTAGACTGAGTTCAGTAACCGTGTATAATGACTGTTTGGTTTGGAAAGTTAACCAAAGAGCTAAAAACTACTTGATGTTTAATTAAACACCTAAGAAATTAATCATGATTTAAACACCTAAGTGTTTTAATAAATTAATGAAGTCTTAAAAGTGTTTAAGAGAGTTTTAGCAATGCTAAACATATTAAAATAATACGTCTTTGAGAATCTGCTAAACATTGTCAGGACAATTGGTACAACAGTTCGTGAACCGCAAGGCTTGTTCACGAGTCAGGGTGCAACGATTCGTGAACCGAGTTCGCCAACCTTCCTGTATTTATGAATCTCAGATATCTATGGTTTGCAAACTGAGTTCACCAACCTACCCTGAGTAGATATTCAGTAAGTTCATATATCTTTCTTTTGACGATTGAAACATTCCCAAGTGATATAATCATTTGCATGAGAAATTTTCAATTCATCCACAAATTAATTCATAAAACTAATATTGTTAAGGACCTTTGAACATCTAATCGCTTAATCATATTTCAAGATTTTTCACAAGACAAGCTTGATCTGAAACATCTTCTTGGTTAATCTACTATAAATCATACGACATATATAGTCTCAATAGATAGAATAATGGTATACTGAGTAAAATAGAATGGTTCAGTATTTACATAATTGGTAGAAGTTCTTCAAAATGTCTTCGTCAATCTTCAGTCTTCAAGGATGATCTCTGATACTCAACTACAATTATAACCTATTTGAAACTTGACGTAGTAGACTAGAAATCAAGATTAGTTTTGATCACGTAACATTGACAATAAGATTGGGATATCAAAACTTGTAGGTTCAACCGAGCAATGCTCTAACATGGGTTATTAATCTATTTAACAGAGGCTTCATCCAATATGAAAGAATTTTCGAGATTTGTTTGTAAACTGTGTTTCTCAAGCTAATGGGTGTGGAAATCCCAGGGTGTTTGAGGAGTAAGTGTTTTGGGATACATGAAAAGAAAGTGATGTTGATTAGTATACAAAGATCCCCATTTGAAAAAATCCTGAATGGTCAAAATAATATTAGGACCTAGAGTATTCCTGTTGGCTTTGGAAAAAACCTGGCAAGAAACCGATCGGATTGGTGGATCCCAAAGTATTTATATTTGATAGAGTATTTGAAATTTCCTCATGTGTGGAAGGAATCTCAATAAGGGATAAATTTTACGACTCTGAAATGCAGGGCTCTATTAAATTAGAAAAAGAAAATCCATACTCCAAGAACTGAGAAGTGCTTATTTTGGTCTCTATCCGAAAGCCGAATGACCAGAGGTTCACGAAGAGAGAGAATATCGTTAATTCTTTTCCTAATAGAGGCTAAAGCATGGAAATATTCTATATCTTGATCAAATTCCTTGAAGAATTTGTTGCGGGATAGTTGGTAGTAGTAAATTTTCCTACCATTTACAAAATTCTTCCTGTAAATTCTTGTGTTCATCGGATGTGAAGGAAATTTTCTAGATTTATGTAAATTTTCAATTCAAGAGCTCAAAGATTTTAAATTCTTATGGGTATTTCTGAACACTTCGGAATTCTAATGAGGAAGGTCGAAAAATTGGAGTTGGAGTTTCGAGAAGAGAGAAAATATGACTTAAAATAAAAAACTCCATATGAGAGTAAGGAGCCTAGGAAAGAAAAATAATGTCGTGGTTGTGAGGAAGGCATAAACAGATTTAATGGTCTCTAGCGATGGGGGGCAATGCCCTACCCGTTCTATTTTCATTTTAAAACACAAAAACAGATAACAAATCTCTGACGGAGTATCAAATTAAGATAACAAAATTCTGAAAGAAAAGGTAAAGCATTAGAAAGAATTTTTGGGGACTACTCAAAAATGGTGGGGGACTACTCCATTTTTTTGGATGGATATTAGAAGTAATAATGAGTCACCCCTTATCTAAGTCTTTTTTTAATACCAAACTTGCCCTTGATATTTAAATTAGTTAGTGTAATGATTAATTAGTGTTAGTGTAATGATTAATTAGTGAGGTTAGTGTAATGATTAATAAGTGAGGTTAGATTAATTAGTTAGGCATTTTTAAAAGAATAATTTTTTAGAAGAAGGTTTTTTTTTTTTTTTTTTTTTTTTTTTTTTTTTTTAAGATGGTTGATTTCAAAATGAAGGTCTTGGGTACTTAGTATACTTCAAATTTAGTTAATGTAGCTTGAATTGGCAAAAACTTTCAAAAAATGAAAATTTATAAACCGATTTCGACCATGGAAATAAAGTTCGGCTACGACATCCGAAGAATGTAGTCGAACTCATCTCGCAAGTGTAGTTGGCTAATGGTTCTGAAGACACAGGTATCCGAACTCACCTTTAATGGAGTTTTTGTTTTCAGAGAAAAGTTCGGCTAGAAAAAAAAAGTTGCGACATAACCGAACTAAAAGTTCGGCTGCGAAAAAAAAAATTCGACATAACCGAACTCAATATATAGGGTTTCAGAGAAAAGTTCGGTTAGGAGAAAAAAATTGCGACGTAACCGAACTAAAAGTTCGGCTAGGAAAAAAAAGTTGCGACGTAATCGAACTAAAAGTTCGGCTGGGAAATTTTTTTTGCGAGGTAACCGAACTTTTCTCTGAAAGAAAAAATTCCATTAAAGCTGAGTTCGGCGAAAAATTGTTTCATATAATTCCTAACCGAACTTCTCTCCGCAACTTCCATTTTCAACTCATTTTGATGATTACTTCTCATTTTTTCAGCCAAAAACGAATGACAAGTAATGGGTTTGTGAGAATATCTTTGTCAATGATTTGAATTAAGCTATATATATAAAGGTGGTGGTGGTTGGTGGTGGCGGTGGTGGTTGTCAGAGGTGGTAGGTGATGGTCGATGGTGGTGGGTGGCGGTGGTTGTTATATATATATATATAGTTATTAGATTAGTTTTAAATTAAATTAGGTTAAGGATAGGTTAGTCATTTCCACACTTTAGGACACCCCTTATATTATAGGGTGGACATTCCTATCACAAAGTAGTCCCCAGATTTTTGAGTAGTCCCTAAAAAACGGTTCTATAATTAGTGGGCTAGCAATACTTGCAATATGGGAAATAATACCCAGTAGTCACACAGACCAGGTGGTCAACAAAACAAGAAAAACAAAATGAAAGGTGATGATTTTTGACAAGGCAGGAAAAACCTGACAGAGATATACTGAAATTTCAGAGAGAACACAAACAGGTTCAAGAATATTAAGTTTTCTTAATGTAAAGACACAAGGAGAGTAACAATAGATAATCTAGGAATGAACTAAGAAATGCAGACCAGTAACCTAAGAAAGACAGGTAAATGAACAGGGTAAGACGGGTATATTAAAGCCAGAATATATTACAATGACTTGAACAAAGCAACAACAGGGTAAGAACAACTGCACTGAAACAGGCTAAATCCAGATTACAGATAAGGAAAGAAACATTACACTAAAACAGAAAGCCTAGAATACAGGATAAGGGAGACTAAACCTGAAAAAAGAGAACTAACAGCAGATGCAGATGGTCAATCCAAAAAAGAGAGCTCATAGGCTCTGACAGCATCATTTTCACATTTAGTTCTCCAGAGAAAATTCAAACTCTGACTTGTGGGGATATTTCATGGCTCAGGATGATGAGGAATCACCATTTTCCTATGGTGAGTTGCCCTGTTGCCCTTGAGTTGAGGAGGTCTGACCCTTGAACCACTGATGAGGATGTTCACGAAGAACCCTTGAACCACTGATGAGCACTGTGTTTTATTCTCATGGCCCTCAAATTTTCTCTGTTGGCCCTCTTTCTCTAGTGGACTGAAAAAAAATTAAGCCTCTCTTTAATAAGCCCAAGGCCATGAGAGTAAGAACCAAGAGGAGGGCCAAACACATAATTTCTACTAATTTGTATTATAAGGAATGACGCTGATTGGAAGAATGATGCTGATTGGAACAAAAAAGATCATCATGGTAAGATTAAAATACATTGTTTACATAGCAGTGAATCCTATACTAAATTATCACTATGCAGAGTATTCATTTTAAGATTTTACTTAGAATACTAACTCAGAAAGCTTAGCAGCAGAAAAAGCTTTCATAATTAGCTTCATTTGAAAGAGGACCACCACTACCCATTAACAAATCAGATTTAATAAAACTATAAACATCCACTACCAATTATGAAACTCTCATAATGAACTCATCGACTTCTGTTCCACATTTCTACTAGTACTAGTATTTTGATGCTGCTGAAGTAAATTTATCTATATCGACATACATTGAAAAAAGATCATTTTCAGTCTCAGAAGGACAGCCATCAATACCAGAACGACCAATAACACCTAATTAAGTATCAAAACCTGTATCATCTAGTAAACTTAGAATCTCTGAATGACCTCTTCTATGCCCTAGATTTTTTTGGTAAACTGACATAACATTTTATCATTACTACAGGTATGACGATGACCCAATTTTGAATAGGGGCTGAAACAGATGATGGTTCTGTGTTGCACAAGAAGGAGAAGGAAATGCAGTATGACGATGCAACGATGGACGTGGCATATAGACAGCATTACTACAGTGACTGAAAGTACCAGATGCTATATACGCAGGCCATGAAACAGAGAAAGGCTATTATTGCCCATTTCCCCCAAGAGCTTCAAAAGCTTTTTCACCTGGAAGCTGAACGTTGATAAATACAAGCAAAGCATCGCCAGATGATGATGACACTATGAGTTAAGGACACTTTACCAGATGCGCCAGAAACTTCTATGCAGGCCAACAAAGACTTAATGTTTTAAAATAGTGAATTCTGGCATTCTGTATCCCCAGAGAGCTGACCGTTGACAAAAAACGAGCAACGGGGATAAAATGGTACTCATGAATAAGGAATAAAACATCAATAATAGTTTCAGTCGTAGTCACTGTTTGCAGAGCTAATACAACTGAGCTAGTGGTAGCTACTAATAAAGTTTAGATATATAGCGATGCCATTGTTATCATCAGACCGAAATGAAAGAACTTGAGATCTAACTATATCAGAGGTAAACAAATGGAAAACTGATACAGTTGAGGAAGTAGGCGTAAAGTGTGTGAATAACCACAATTTAAGTGCAAACTCAAGATGTCATAATTCTGATTGCCAAGCGAATCATTACACTGAATCCTGGTTCTAGCCTGAAAGGAAATTTGCTCATTGATCCTTCACATTATCATATATAAGCTGTACTATGTATAAAATCATTTTTCTGAAATAGTCTTTTTCTGGCTGGTGCAGAGAGATTGAGTTGGACAGGGAGATGTAAAAATAGCTTGTCGACAATACACAATTAGGTCGGTTGCAGTAAATGACACATAGTTATCACAGACATCTGTACCTATTGACTAACTGTTCTAGTGATCATAGTCATCAACCCTGATAAAAATAGTGTAAAAGCTGTCACTTCTGTATCTCCTCAGAGAGCTTCAAAAGCTTTTTCACATGAGAGCTGACTGTTGATAGAAAAACGAGCAAAGCCCAGCTGACAGCATTAAGCATTTCGGATATCTCGAGATGCAAACGACGGGGAAAATGAAAATGGTATAGACGGATAGGAATGAGATATCAATAAATGTTTTAGTAGTAGTGAATGTTTACAGAGCTAATGCAACTGAGCTAGTGTTGGCTACTGAATACACCTTAAATGCGTACGTATTTATGCCATTGTTATATCAGATTGCAGTGATGCAACTTGATTTCTAATTGAATCAGAGTTAAAACATGGGAAATTGATACAACTTTGGAAGTAGGCATGAAGTGTGTGAATAACCACAATTTAAGTGCAAATTCATCCATTTAGAGGAAAATGCCAAAATCCTCGCTGCCTAAGGAGTCATAGTTCTGAATCCTCATTGTGGTCTGCAGGGTAACTAGCTAATTGATCCTTCCAATGGAGGTGGAAAAGTAGCTCATTGGCAATAAGCAATTAGTTCGGTTATAGTAAATGACAGAATGGAAGCACAAAGATGGTTAGTTATCACAGAGAACTATGCCTAATTGAATAACTGTTTTATGAAATTTATTGACAGATGGAGATAAATTTCTGACGTAGCGGAAGCGTATGATTTGGATCAAAGATCCGATAAAAGATAAAAACTAGTGTGAGATCAATAGATTCACAAAAGTGATAAGAAAATAAAGATAAAAATAAAAGATAAGTTTGACATTAATCAAATAATAATATTGGTTGTAGAATTGTATCTCTCTACTAGGCCTAAGCCTTCTTATATATGCTTCAACGATTCTAAATATAATTAGGACTAGAAAAGGAAATCATAGAAACTAGGAAAGAAATCCAAAATAAAGAAATAACCTAGAACTAGTAAAAGGAAATTCTAATAAGAACTATAATAGGAAATAGAGAACTAATGAGTAGGATGTCCTACATCAGGCCCCCTTCTTGAAAAGAACTCGACCACGAGTTCGCTGTCGAGAGACAAACGTCCTTGCCAGGGTCATATGGTCGGAAACGACGATGAAGATTGTCATTGATCAAATTGCACAGGTTCAGTAAGAAATGGCAAACAACGCCGAGGCCAGGATCATAAGGTCGAAATCGTCGTCGAAGATCATTAGCTATCATATACTTCTCATCGTCCGCTTCTGAAAACTTTTGTGTGAATAATTGAAATTTTGAAACAGACTTTGCGGAAACGTCTACCATTCCTCCTCTTAATACCTTCGTCAAAGGTGCAACTCTCATTTGATTGGATGGAACTCGTTGTTGTTCAAGAGAGCTATCCAACCGATCCTTAATAATATCGGGCAAGAGCACAAACAACCAGCTCTCGAAATTTTTGATCATCTTTACACCAAAGATAAAGATACAACCAAAGGAGCATAAAAATGTGCATTGTCAATTGGACCATCTCGCTTGCATGTAGTTAAAAAATATTTTCCAAGCCATTTCCACTTGTGTAATCAATTCTAGATTCTCCTTAAACCGACTGTAACCTCTTGATGAACGTTGGGGAAACTTTCATTTGAGCTGGTGAACTTTTGGTCCACAAGGGTGGTTGTTTGAGATTTTCTAGAAGACCCTGTTCTAAAGTGGGTTCTTGAAGTTCCGTGGGTGGAGATCTCATTGGTGATGGAATATTTCCTTCTTCACTTGGACAACTTCTTGTTTGCAGATTTGAAAGCTTCTCCTCTAGAATAGGAGTTAAATGATTATTTAGTGCAAGTGTAGAAGTTTGTTTGGTGACTGCACCATTCCGCTCTTGAGTAGGTTTAGACTTTCTTTTTAGGTGTAACAACAGCAGACCACATAGTCTCGAAGCTCTCTTTTGATCGTAATGGGTAGCCTTCGAATCGAATTGTCAAGAAGCTTTATGTCTCATTTCTAGTATTCTTCTATCAATTTATGTCTCATGCTTTAATAGATATGGACGAGAAAAAGATTCATAAACATATGTTGTCCCTTCGGTTTTGGATTCCATAAGTATATGAAGAATGTCAACTTAGCTTCATTGTATATCGGGACCCGTGAAATATAATTGTCCATACCTTTGTCGATACTATCGTTGTCGCGAGGGAGAATCCCGACACATTCTCTACCGCAAAACAAGGCATCGTGTTTCAACCTTGCAACAATTGTTCCACCCGGGTCAAAGGTCCGGCTACCTTGAGTCTTCAGTTGTATTTCGATGAACATTGAAGAATCTATCACCACCTATGCGTACGCCCGTCGAGATGTTCTTTGTAAATGTCATTCAAGGAACGATAAATCTCCATTATTCTTCCTAGAAAGTGGCAACAGTTTCCTAATTCGGAAAATTAGTGACTCGAGGTCCTGGCAAACAAGACCTGGATTACGATTTCTCCTAAAAGCTCAAAATCCGTCTCATGGTCCAGATGCGGTGTACAAGAGCACTTGTAAAATACTCCCGCTCTCCACAACTAACAACAATTATGTGAACACTAATCCAAGGAACCTGTAGGTGATATGACTTGCTTTCCTTTATATTATCAATGGTAGTACTCAGGGTGTGTCTTACTGTTAGTTGCTGAGTACCAATGTAATAAGCAAATTTCAAAACAGACTCTGCTCATATGCCCAAGCAGATCGGAAAATAACATCTTGTTGGCTCTCAAGAGAAACAAGTGACCATAACAAACCATTACAAGCTTGTCCCATATGTTTCCAAGGTTTAAAATGTAAATAGTGCCAGCTCTTTCCTTGAAACTTTCTATCTGGAAACTAGCAATTTCGAGATGTACATCTGCCGCAAACAACATCTGTAAACCTTCTCCCTTTTGAGATAACTCTTTTGCCATGATTGTTGTGGTTGGGCACGAAGTAGAATGAGTAGTAGTATCTCCTTTTCGTTCTCTTCTCCTTAGGGATCCACACAACAAAAGCATAGCCACGAACCAAGGGGGTTTTCGTGGAATCTCATACTCTTTACTAGGAACACAATGCGATCTTAGGAAATCTTCTTCATGTATGTTATGAATTACACACATCTTGGATGAAGCATCATAATTACCAATCCAGTTTGAAGAGTTCAAACACGAACCCGAACTTGAACCAGTAATCGAGTGCAAGTATCCAGCTGAGAGGGGTTTAACTTGTATAATCTTGTTAATAGGACCCTCAAATATTGAATCCTTACTCAGCAGCATGTTAAAGCATCCGAGAAGCATGAATAAGAAGGACTATATTTCTTCTAAAACCAAAATCCCTTGTTGGAGGAGAACGATTGGTGAAGTTATTATCATCTTCAGTTTGAAAACCTTTCTTAGCTTTCTGTCTCCTAATCAAGTTGTTATCCTCTGGCTCTTTTCTTATAATTATTTTTCTTCTCGTATTGTCGATGCCTAGACATTCAACATCATCACATGGATCCTTCGAGAGTGAATTGGAGATCTCATGTACTCTTGCCGAAATATCATGGATGACCGAGGGAGAACCATGATTACCAGATTGCCTTAAGAAATATTTAAGCACCCCTTTACTGACTGTAAAATTCCTTTGTGTCAGATCATTAATCTTTACTTTCGAACTATCGGTAACCTTCAACTTGGTAATAAGATTTCGGCTTGGAATCTGCTTAAGTGCTTTATAATGAGTTTGCTCACTATCTTTCGAAGAAATATCCCTCGAATCTAGTAAGTATTGCGAGCGCCCATCCCAGCGAACAATGTATTTCGACTGCTTCTGTAACTTGAATTGTTTAGGCCATAAAGCAGGAAAAGTCAAAAACTTCACATAACAACTGATGTTATGAAAGCTTAACCTTGGCATAACAAAATCAATAGGAGTAGTAGAAACATCAACAATTTCGTAATATTGAGGTGGATTCTGACGTCGTTATCGGGTTTCTCTTGAATATGCACATTCTTAGGGATAGAAACGAAGTGATTGGAACAGGAAAAATCAGATGATTGTGGCTTCTTGATTTCAACGATACTAGAACCTTCTTCATTGTCGCTATTTTCTTCTTCTTCTAAGCTATGTTGTAAAAGGCGAGCGCCCGGAGCGCCTAGGCGCCAAAGGCGCCCTAAGCGTAGGACTAGCGCCCGAGGAATCCATTTCTACACTACTTTCCATGCCAGCGCTTTAGGCGAGGAGTTAGGCGCTTTAGCGCCTCATGGAAGTGTTAGGCGTGGGCCTAAGCGCCAAAGGCGAGATATTCAACCAAACTTCTTCATTAATGATCATAATGACTCTATTATTTTCCAATCAAAAGCAATGTCAACGATTAAATTATGGAAACATTATAAACGTGAATGATGCGATTAAGTTTTCTTTGACAATTACTGGCTTAGCACATATAATATGGAAACTTCAATAACTCTGTTTCCTTAATCAATATTATACTACAATCACCACGAACAATTGATCAAAATATATAAGGTAAGAATTTTAGACTTAGGAAATAACCATTGATGGTAATCTTGTCTAATTAACGTGAATCAAGGAACCGCATGTAGACTACATTCTTGGATTAGTTGTCATTTCCTTATCCATGAATAGCGGTTATGGTAACTTAATTATAAATATTACTCTGTTTCCTTTTTCAGTATTATACTTTCAATAACAGCTCACTTTGCGTGATCAAGAGATGGTAAGAAGTATAATATATACGGGAATAACGTGATTTAAGTTATTGATTTTTATTTCCTAACGAAATTATAGTAATCGGTTTTATGATGTAATTATTGAAAAATTTGACTCGTAAAAAGATCAATCAATATCGAGATTAGGAGACTAACGTGATTGATGTAATTAATATATAAATATATATGTATATCTTAATGCAACTATATATAGAGAGATAGAGAGATCATAGTCATCTCTCTTACTCGTATATATCTTGCATTCTTCTTTGCTCTTTTATTTTCTCTAACCTTCTGAAACAAAAGAAACATAGAGATACTCGATTTGCAAAAGCCAAGTTCAGAAAAATATAGGATGAGATTTAGTTTCGTTACCATTTTTGGTTTTTCTTTAAATCGATTAATATTTAGGACTAAAACCTCATAACTCCACAATGACCATCATATTTCAGTTGATAAAAGAAACAGAGCTGATAAAACCTATCATATAATACAAGTGGTCGCCTAGGGCGCCTTAGGCGCGCCTAGGCGCTAAGGCGTGAGGCGACGGGCTTGGCGCCTCGCCTCGCCTAGCGCCTTATACAACATAGCTTCTAAGATAGGTACTTGTGAAATAATCTCATCGAATGTTGTTCTAAAGTCTTCCAAAAGCTTCTCTTTAAAACGAGCAGTAATCTCGTCGAATTCTTTCAAAAAATCTGACTCTTTTTGCTCAATGCTATGTTGTAGTGGTGTTTGTTTATGTAATCCCATTAAACGATGCAACTGCTTGCCTTGACAAAAATCAAAACTATGCATGCTTTCATTATAAACAACGCCTAAACTCGATAAATGGGTTCTCCCAATAACACATGACAATTATTCATAGAAGATAGTTCACAATAAGCAAAACTGCAATAATTACCTTCGTGGAAGCTAAAATCAAGATAACCGCCAAATAAATCCCATTCGCCGCAATTCCTTTTCCTGAAGTAATTTGCTGCTCCAATAGATATATAGTTTTTCGGACTTGATGGATCAAGAATAAAGTCAGTGATCATTCCATATACTATGAAAGTAGTACGAAATTCCTTTTCCATAACTAAGAACTTGAAAATTAAGGCACTCAATAGAGGCTCTTAACCGTGGATAGAAACAAAGTCAAGAAACTCAAAAAAATAGAGAATCTCAACCGTGGCTCGATGCCACTTGACGTAGCGGAAGCGTATATTTGGATCAAAGATCCGATAAAAGATAAAAACTAGTGTGAGATCAATAGATTCACAAAAGTGATAAGAAAATAAAGATAAAAATAAAAGATAAGTTTGACATTAATCAAATAATAATATTGGTTGTAGAATTGTATCTCTCTACTAGGCCTAAGCCTTCTTATATATGCTTCAACAATTCTAAATATAATTAGGACTAGAAAAGGAAATCATAGAAACTAGGAAAGAAATCCAAAATAAAGAAATAACCTAGAACTAGTAAAAGGAAATTCTAATAAGAACTATAATAGGAAATAGAGAACTAATGAGTAGGATGTCCTACATCAATTTCAGTGCAGTTTGGAGATAAATTTCAGTGCAGTTTCCTACTCAAATTTATAATTTTACCAGCATATGCTTATTCGACCACTATGTATAAACGAAAAATGCCACTACAGTGTACATCATACCCAACAAATTAAGGTCGAGCCACTAACAAAAGGCACAATTTACTAAGCAATGTAGTTTAATGCAAAATAGAAAAACACTGCCAAAAAGTTGGATCAACGATATAAAGACAAAATACAAGAAAAATTAGAAAATCTATATATAAATATATATCACTCACTAACACACAAAGATTGCTTGTTAATGAAACTCCTAAGTCTACGTAACGATATGAATATTACTGCCGAGACTCAGTGAAGATTACCAGTTTATAAGGGTTTGCATCCTTCGTAGCCGCTTCCAAGGGCTAATCAAGGCTTTCTGTCTCCTTCAACTAAGTATGTAGGCATGTTCTTCCCTAATTCTTTCGAGAGAAACAAAGGTATTCTTGTGAGGGAATACTCGAAGAACCCGTTCCTCAAAATCCACAAGCCTTTCGAAGTTGAAGCTTTAGTATCATAAATGTTGAGAGAGTACTCATTATCGGTGTAAGTTAAAACGCCACCACTCTTTGTAATGTGACTAATGAATGGCTTTCATTAACCCTAAACTCTTTACTCCAACCCAATGACTGATGTTCCTCTCCCTCTTTCTTATCGTGATTACCATTCTTCTTTTTAATAGCCATATATCAAAACATTCATCTCCTTCATAAATTGCAATATACAAAAACCCATCCAAAATCCCTAATGTATCAATTCGAAAATAAGTGTTTGGTGGCAATCAGGGGAGGTGCAAAATGTTCGCAGAACTTTTCCTCAATCAAGTCGAAGGTCAAGATGGTATTTAACTTAGCATTAACCCAAGAAATAGCTCTATTGGCAAAGCAACCATGTTCGAATTAGGCTTAGGGCTGAATTTAATATTGAACTTTCCAAGGTCTCTCCATCCTTTGCCACCGCCTAGAGTGTATATGTAGACTTCTATAAACTTGGTCTTTGGGGACACATATATTCCTACAACTTTGTACTCATTTGTTGCAGAGAGGTAACCAAATCCGAACGACCATTCATCACACTCATCATATTCATTTGTCCCTCCGATTTCGGAAGCATGAGATGTTCTTTGGTGAAAGGGTTAAATATCCAAACAGACAATCGGGTATATCAGATGACCTATTGCAAGACAAATTAAACCATTGAACGAACCAATTAAGGAACCCCCATAAATTGGTGTTGGATTAATCTTTCTAATTCTCTCAATGGGTGTTGTTAACTCCGATTCTCGATCATATTCAAAAAAGTATAATTCCTCAAAGGATGAAGCAAGAAAACCCAACTTACAAGAATCTTCAGCAGAAAGTAGGTGGGTGATTAAGATGGTGTAGATGCTTCGAGAGAACGATCGATCATCGAAACAATATGAACAATATTTTTCCAATTTCTGCAGACTAATTTGCAATCGAGTATAGATTGTTGGAATACGACTTAATATCTCCGATTTGATTTCCACGGGGAGACTATTGAAATCCGCCATTACTGATGAAATTTGTTAGGGTTTTGAGAATGGAATGAAAACGGAGGTTATGGTCTGTGGAAAGAGATTAGCATGATTCTTTATGTCAGTATTTTTAAGATGGTGGGTAACTAGACGTTGGGATTCCATATGGATGTGGCACCCACTATGGAGGTGGCAAAAAGGCAAACCGGTCTGACTAAGTGGCAAATTGGCACCCACTATGGAGGTGGCAAACATGCAAACCGTCCTGGCTAAGTGGCAAATTTGTCACTTAGCCAGGCCAGGTCAAGTTTCTACCGAGCGGTTGAGACTCGACCGCTCGGTGTAGTTTACACCGTTATGTGTTTATTACACCGCTAGCGGCTCCTATTAGATCGGCCGGCTTAGTTTACACCGCTGAGTAGAATCTGATCCAACGGTCATAAATCTTCCCCCTTATAAATACCACATTCCTTTACCATTTTAACTCACATCTTCTTCCTATTTTCTTAGATTTTCCAATGGCTCAAAACATGTCTATGGCTCAATTCATAGAAGAGCAACATGCGGCCGAAAATCAAAGAGTTGCACTTCGAGCTAGTGTTCAAAATGAATTAAGAAGAGCAAATAGTTGGAGAGTTGCACATCAGCGCAATTTTAGCACGTTAGAAGATGAATGCATCTGCAGGAATTATGTTTTCTTCACTAATCATCCAATCGTTGATGGCGCATTACGGCTTATTCCGTTTTGGGGACGCATTTTAATGAAATTTGAAGAAGAAACAACGAACCTCAGCAATCGCAATTCGATGGTGTTGAGTGCTCGGTTCTCCATAGTTTCCAAGAATGTTTACAAGTATATTGGTATGATAAGGGAAGAGGCTCGAAACATGAGAAGTGGTGAAACCCTGCTGGAGATTGATCAAAGATGTCGTGCAAAGTGGTTCTGTGACAATGGAGAGAAGTTCTGATATGCTAGTTATTATGAAATCTTAAAAGTGTTGCCCCAATTTAATCTAGGTTATCAATTCTAAGTTCTCAATTTTAAGTTATGTAGAAAACTTGAAATCAAGATTATTATTTATCAAGCAAAAGTGCAATTACATTAACGATTTAAACAAACCATGATTCATATTAACGACTAAACAAAACTCTCAAACTAACGATTACCACCAAATACATAATCCCCTAAGCTTTTTGGATCGTGTTAAAACTCATTATTTGGACTTTGAGATAGTGGTTGAGTAGCATCAGGTGATTCATAACCTTGAAATGGTACCGGAGCCATTGGAGTTGCTTGAAATCGGTGAAATTCCGAACTTGTTGGGGTATAAATTACGGATTGCCTAAATGCATCCAAATTGACGTGTGCACCACCAGGAGTAAGTACCGGACCTTGAGGAATGAAACCAAGAGGAGACTGGAAATCCGTCTCCAAGTTTGTTGATGTTGGTGGTAGTTGAGGCTCTTCCACCATAGTCTCTTCCATCGGAGTGTCATGACCTCTTCTACGACTTCCACTTGCACGAATTCCACTTGCACGACCTCCACTTGCACGACCTCTTGTATTGCTCTCACCGGGCATTTGAGAACTTGACCCTAACGGAGTCTCAGACAATTCATAACTCAATTCACTCATACTCTCCCTCAAAGCCTGCATCTGACTCAAGTGAAAATTGCGGAATTGATTGGTAAAATACGCAAAATTGTTCAACTCGGTCTGATACTCTTCTTTTGTTGCATCCACACCATCGTATGGATAGCTCTGCTGCATACCTTCACTAGTAAGTGGAATTGTAACAACATCTACATTCGGTGATAAAGTCTGGACTTCCCAAGATAATGAAGGCATATGTGACCCCATTTGACTGCTAGGGTACGTACATGGTTCGCCCGTCCATGGTGGGGGTTGGGATGGAAGATCTGTAAGTGGAAAATTGCCAATTCTTCCGGAAAGTCAACACTACCTAAGTTTTGTGGATGAACAACAATATTTAGGTTGCATACCTTTTGGAACCAATTGTAGTAATCATAGTCACTTTCTGGTTCTTGGATCAAATCATCAGCTTCTTCCCAAGGTTGTCCATTAGTTATCAACTTTATCCAATCATCATGTGAAATAATTGAAGTTGGAAACGGGTTGATTGATTTTACCTTTCTTCCTTGTAACTGAAAAAGATGTCTTTCTCCGTAGTACCAAATACCCTGACCACTAACTGGACTGTAAAACACAAGTCGCTTAAGGCTTAACCGAAGCATGTCTTGTGCCACTGGTTCATTGAACTCATCTATTATTGTATACGGCGTTGGCGTAATGTTGATACTAGTTCTGTACACTTGTTGCATCCTTTGCATAGCAGCAACATTTTGACCATCGTTAATATGGCCAATCCAATTATCATCTTTGTACTTGTACCCGACTGGAAAAATTAATCGTTTATCGTGAATATCAGGTTCGCTGATCGTAAAGTAAGTATACCACCAATACTGAAAAAGAACATTGACGAAAATTGATGTTTTAGTACATTTGACCACTGAAAAATAACATTGATAATAAATATAATAAATAGTTCTTACCTCCAATACGACCCAAAATGCATTTAATCTATTTGTCGTCTTAATTGAGCAATCACCGAGACATATGTATAGTTCAGCTAAATTGCAGAACCCCAATCATAATTTGGCGCTTTACTTAAATCTTGTAAAGATTCCAGAAAACCAACTAATGACACTGTGCTAGCATTGGGGAAAATAACTTGGCCTAACATCCATAATACGAAAATCCGTTCAAGCTCGAGATAATCTTCAGCTCTGTTTATCCCCTTGGCATGGTAACGGGTCAAAAAATCCTTCAACCGAGACACTCTTAATCCATATGAGTGTAAGTCTATGAAGTCTGGCTTTCCTCCGGTATCATTTGAGTACAAGGGGAGTAATTATTTCCATCTTCCTTCTGATATCCACTTTAATTAGTTAAATTGTACTATTTCACCCTCACTTTTTATTCCAGTCAACATATACAAATCTAACGGTGTGAACCCTAAAAACAACATGGTCATAAAATTAAAGTTTGTATGTGGAACTAAAATTTGTATCAAATTAAAATTTGTTTCTGAACTAAAAATTAAACTATTGAATGGAAGAAATAGAACTTACAACATTCAAAATCCTTGAAAAAGAACGTATTTGCAGTGTTCCACCAACATTCACAAATAACTCGCACAATTTGAGTCCTGTGGTTTTTGCCTTTCATGAAATATAAACGCTGCCAAGGATATCTTCTCAAGGATTCTTGAACAGGTTCGGGAGTAACTCATAAATTTCACTTAGCTCAGACCACCCACCTCTTAATTTAGGTAACAAAACTCGTTCGGGATGGTTAATAAATGCGTAGATGTTACACCAGATCCAACTAGTTTCCTAACAATAGAGAACTCGTGCTCTTTATCCTGAACTCATATGATATCACTATCTGCAACAGATTTTCCTTTTTCTTTCTTGTTTCTTTTTCTTTGTTTATCTTTTTGGAACTCATTTTTAAAAAATCACTCTGATCTACTCTTTAGAGAAGGAAAGAAATAATTTTTATTTTGTGAATGAAAACTGATGGGAATAGGGGTATTTATAGGTGGTAGAGCACCGACCGTAAACGGTCGAGATTACACCGCTAGCAGTGTAATCTACACCCGACGGTCGCTACAAAACCTCTAGCGGTGTAGTCTCGACCGCTAGGTGGAAACTCGACCGCTTATTCATTTCCCCATAGTGGCGCGGCCAGTTTACCAGGCTAGCTGGCATGGCAAATGGGTGGGTTAGCCACCCCATAGGAACCGGCCTTATAAGAGCAAGTCGAATGGGACTGGTACCAGCAGATTTGCCCGTTTACCACCTATCAGTTACAATGGGACTGGAAAATAATTATAATGAATTGACAAACCTTCAAACACAAGGTTTAGATCATCGCGTTTCTGATTGAGTAGATCGATTCAATCTGAAACAGTCGGTTCCATCTGCACCGACCGGGTCACATTAAGCCGAGGCTCGATTCTGGCAGAGTCGATCATCGTCTCACACAGAGCCGGTCATCCCAATTTGAGAAGATATCCTATTATAAGAACAACAAAAAAAAACGGGAAAGTCGGTTAAATTAGTTTTATATGTGTTTTTATAAGATTTTTTTAATAAACGGATCCCACTAAATATTATAAAATTTTTAATATAAAAACGGGTTCCGCTAGTCAGAAGAAGTATCCTTTTATACAATAAAGTGGATCCGCTAGTTAAATTTTCCTATTGACCACTTTGATAAATTATGTTTGCCCGTCCATGTGGAGAAGTACACAATCAAATTAGACTAGTCCCACTGGACTTGCTCTAAGATGTAGTGATGTACAGCTGCTTGGAGAGTTGAAGTAGCCTAAATCAAACCTGTCGCAATGTTCACAACGATTCTTGGTTTACACGGTATATATAATATGAAGGCGTATCCCACTGAGATACCAAGAGGGTTTAATTGATCCCAAGAGGTGAGGCTAAAGAATATTTGGTAAAGAATTAGCTGGGACTGACATGCAGATGATTTTAATTTATTCAATCACTAAGTTTGGATTAGGAGTAATTTTTCAATAATCATAGAACATCTGTTTTCCCAAATGGACCACGAGATGGTTGTCACTTTGTTAAAAGTTGGCGAACGCTCTTTGTAACCAATTAGATACCTAATAACTAATAGAAATCGTGGAAAAAAAATTACATATGCTAGAGAAAATGAAAACCAAATTGCTCTGGCACTCTATGAAAAAGATATTGCTCTATTTCCGTGATTGAGAATTACATGTGTGGGCAATCTAGAGAAATTTCCGACATATGAGCACGGTAAGCGGATTGGAAGTTGGAAGTGCCTTATGTGCTAATTACATAACAACATTCTAATTACTGGAATAGTTGGGATTTTCCAAAACAGAAAAAAAAAAATCCACGGGTAGTTTATGTTCTTGTTGTGTGATTGGTTTACTAGGAAATTGTAAACTTTTTTACTGAGACAGGCCCAGAAGATGGTGTTCCCATGTAATTGTTCCAGGGTCATTGATTTGTGGGGACAAGGATAATTTTTTTTTAATTATATCCAGAGTAAAAAGATCATGAAGTTTGGAGTTGTCACAGTTTCCTTCAAGAGAAATTAGTTTATTAACTATACGAGAAAGCGTTCTTTCTTATCTGTGTAGGTTTAAGAATGATAGTTGAATTTAGGATCCACACATCTTCTGAATTTGTGTAGACGATCCACATGACCTTTTTGTATACTTGTAAAAATCCAAGATAAGTTAGACTTCCTTGAAGAGTTGAAGGGATGGGAGTTGGGAAAATATTTTGCTTTCAAGTGCTTGATCCAAAGTTGGTTAGGTTCCAAAATGATATAGCTCGCCAGCTTGATTAAAGGAGCTATATTAAATTGTTGGAATTTTTTTTACCCAGACCTCCCTGAGCTTTGGGTTTGCATATGCTGGACCAGACTTTTATATACCCCCTATTTGCCTTTCAATTTATCCCTTTCGCACTCTCTCCGTATATGGTCCAGCTGATCTAATATTTCTTTGGAAGACCGAGGCATTGCATTTGGTAAGTAGATTCCATATTTTTGAAGATCTTTTCCGTAACGGAAAATGGGTCATTTATTTTTAAAACATGGTTCAAATGGACGAGTAAAAATTAATATGGGTGAAATGGACACAAAAAAAATAGGAATGATGAAACTGGATTCATCCTGGCTTAAACTTAAAAAAGAGGGAGGATGAAACTGGATGCATCCTGATATAAATTAAAAATAAGAAAAAACATTTGAAAATTGGTAGAATGAAACTGTTTACATCATGGCTATTTTTACATTTTCGTCCATTTAAACAGTATCAAATTTTACATGTCCGTTTCACCCAAGAATTGTTGATTTTGGTCTTTTTAACCAATTTTGTGTTTCCGTAATTTCCAAAAATTAGTAAAAATATATTCAGAAGATTTTTTGCTTCTCACATGTCCACGCAAGTATTAATTCTAGGACCATTTTTTCTCCAAAACCTGCTTTTGGTAGGAGTCCGAAAAGAATTTCCATGCAGATTAGGAATAGGTAGGGGAAAGAAGGTCGCCCTGTCTAATCTCTCTGGAGGTATTGAAACTGGGTCCGGGAGAACTATTTAGGAAGATGGAGAATGAAGTTGTAATAAAGTTATAAAAGGTCATTCTACACGATCAAAAGCTTCGGAAATATCTAATCTTAGGTCTAAAAATATTATTCTAGCTTTATAATTCTTTTAGCTTTATAATTTTTCATAAAATGTAGGATCTTGTGGGAAATAATTATATTATCGGAAGAACTAGTAGTAAAACACCAAGGTGACCAAATTTGGAGTACAAAAACTACGTTCAAATGTTGGGATCCATTAAAACTCCATATTAAACAAAATTGATACAAAACCCCCAAATTTTTTAAAAATTGATACAAAAACCCCAAACAAAATTGGTTTCATCAAACTCTATGATGAAACAAAATTTGGTTTCAACTTATTTTTTCCTATTTTTTTATCATGAAACCAAAATTTTTAATGATGAAATAGTAAGTTTATGATGAAATCAAATTTTGATGGTATTGTTTCTGGGTAGTGGTGGTTAGAGGTGTAAATTGGGCTTGTACCGTGACGAGCATGCACCAACACAAAGACGCTAAAATTTGAGCATGTTTAAAACAAAGACGTGACTTAGCCAAAGACGGCACAACACGTTAGTTAAATGGGACGTCTTTGGGTTTGACTAATTGGCACAAGAGAACAGACAAAGACACGCGGCACGGATAAGCACGTGGCCCAGCCCAGCACAGCACGTTAAGAGAGCACGTCATAACATGTACAAATACACCATATAATAAGGCATAGTACATCACATTTTTTGTATATTTCACAAAAGAGTCACTATTCTAGCTAGTTTTCAACATGTTATGTTGGCTTATTTATAACAACACATATAATACCTTAATATTTGGAAAATCTATTTCAATATCGTTGTTATAATGTCGTCACCTATATTTAACTACAACATTAATGTACATGACAATAATCCAATTTTATATTTGATGGGCTATTTCTTTTTATTGAATAAACTTGTTAATTTTACTTGAAATAATTTCAAATGATATGTTGTCTAATTAAATTCTTGTGATAATGTCTGACTTAATGTATACATTAAGTGATTTCAAATTGTTTATAACACGTGTGCAAAGACGGCAAAAGACGACACGTTTATTCGTGTGTTGTGCCCATGGGCGTGTTGTGCCTAGCTTTTGACTAGTAAAGCACAAGACGGCACAAAGACGTTTAAATCGTTGGCAAAGACAAAGACACGGCACATGGCACGTGAAGCACGCGACTTCGTGTCTTGGGCCGTCTTGGGGCACGTTTTACACCTCTAGTGGTGGTGTTGGTTGGTGGTGGTGCTTTTTATGGTGATGGTAGTAGTATTTGTTGGTGGATGTGGTGTTGGTTTCTAGTAGTGGTAGTTAGTGGTGGCAAAAACACCATTGGGGTTTTTGTGTTGCTTTTGTTATTTGGGGGCTTTTGTGTTACTTTTGTTTTGATGAGTTTTTTGTGGATGGATAGTGACACCTTTGTGATTATAACTCGCGGCCCGTCGGCAGAACTAGTATTATCGGTGATTTATTTACCGGGAAGGAAAGAGACCGGTTAGGGGTTACCAATATGAAATAATTTTTGAGATTTATTTGTAAATTGTATTACTCAAGCTAATGGGTGGGAATCCAAGGGTGTTTGAGGAGTAAATGTTTTTGAGATAAAAGACAGAAAGTGATGTTGATCAATATGTAAAAATCCTCATTTGAAAAAAATCTTGAATGGTCAGGATAATATTAGGACCTAGAGTATTCCGGTTGGCTTTGAAAAAAACTTGACAAGAAATCGTCTGGATTGGGGGCTCCCCAAGTATTTATATTTAATAGGGTATTTGAAAATTTCCTAAGGTTTGAAGGAATCTCAAGAAGGGATAAATTTTCTGACTCCGAAATGCAGGGGTCTATTAAATCAGAAAATAGAAAAACCCACACTCCAAGATTTGAGAAGTGCTTATTTGTATGTATCCAAAAGCCGAAGGATCAGAGGTTCGCGAAGAGAGTGAATATCGTTTATTCTTTTCCTAGTAGAGGCTGAAGCATGGAAATATTCTATATTTTGATCAAATTTCTTGAATAATTTATCACAAGATAGTTGTTAGTTGTAGTCGTTCCTGATTTCGTACCATTTACCAAATTCTTTCTGTAAATTCTTGAGCTCATCGGATGGGACGAAAATTTTCTCGATTTGTGTAGATTTTTATTTCAAGAGTTCAAAAATTTAATATTTTTATGAATATTTCCAAACACTTCGGAATTCCAATGAGGAAGGTCGAGCAATAAGAGTTTCGAGAAAAGAGAAAATATGACTTAAAATAAAAGCTTCATGTAAGAGTAAGGAACCTTTATACCGGGAAAAAAAAACATGACAGGGTGTGAGAAAGGAAGATTCTAGCGATGGGGGCCAATGCCTATTCTCATTTTAAAACACAAAAACAAATTTCTGAGAGAGAAATCTAATTCAGATGAAAAAATTCTCAAAGAAAAGGCAAAGCCAATAATAGATATAATTAGTGGGCTAACAATACTTGCAATATGGGAAATAATACCCAATAGGCACAACACACCAGTATAAGGTCGGTTCCTATGGGCGTGGAAAACTTTATAGTTTGTCATTTTTGTACCCATTATGGAGCTGGCTAATTTGCCACTTATTCAGGCCAGGTCAAGTTTTTACCGAGCGGTGGAGACTCGGCCGCTCGGTGTAATGTAGACCAAACGGTCAAGAGTACACCGCTAGCGGTCTAAACTCGACCGCTCAGTGCATCTCATCCAACGATCATAAATTGATCACCCTATAAATACAATATCAAATTTCATTTCAACTCACACCATTTCTTTAATCTTCATTATTTCACTCCACAAATCTAATATGGAAGTTCGAGCTCGCAAATTTAGCTTAGCTGAAGATGAATGCATTTGCAGGAATTATGTTCATGTTACAGAAGAAATGGTCATTTGTCCAACAACAAAATGCAAATACTTTGTGGCAAAACATATTTCAGAGATTTCAAGTAGAAACACTGAACCTCGATAATCGAGATGCAAATTCTTTCTGTCATCGTTTCGGAGTAATCAGCAAGGATGTGATCTTGTTTGTTGTTGTGCTTATTGAAAACTATCAAAACGAGTCTGATGTGGAGCAAATGTGTCGGTTTGAATGGCGCAACAAAGTGGGAATATATTTTCAATTTTATAGTTGTTACCTTATCTTGAGGGTGTTACCCAAATATGGTGCATTTAGAATAGCATTTGTATGATGCATTTAGATGTAATCAAGATTTAAAGTTATTTATCAAAGTTTAATTTAAGATATTAACGAAAACTAGAGCATATTTCATTAAGTTTGATAATTTACATTAGTGTCTCTTTAATTAATCTAGACAATAAGATTCAAACTAGATATAACTTATAATAAATACTTTAAAAGTAAAAAATTGGGACAATGTTCTTCATCTTATTTATCTTCTTCATTTCACCAAACTTCCAATCAATGCGCTCATGAACGGAATTACCTTTGTTTGTCTTCTTATTTTCCTTCAAATTTTCCTTCCCTTGAACTTTTATTTGTCTTTTTTTTAGTTGGAGGTTTGATTTGGTTAATATCCAAAACTTGTAGACTTCTTTGGTTTTTACCTATTTCTTTATAACCTTCTGTTTGTGGGTGAAAACAGTTTCTGCCGATTTCGGTAACTTCGGGTGTGTGGGTGAGAAACGAGTCTAAACCCTAAACAATATACTTCACGGGAGTACTTTAGATTCGAGAGATCAATCTGTACAAGTCCCCTCTACCAAGAAATGGTCGTTCCACACTTGCTTCGGTCACAAAGTGAAGGAGAATGGGTTTGTTTTGGGGAGGGAAGCAAGGAAAGTGATGAGACCAGAATAGTTGATTTCGTGGGAAGAGTAGTTGTGTTACTACGACTTGTATCGAGAAAAGTGGGAAGGCTAACAAATGGTAAGCTAGCAAGTATTTCTCGAGTGTTGTGTATTCCCGAATGAACTTGTTGTTTGGTGGAAATAGGTAAGACCTATTTATACAAGTCGAAGTGAAACGACGGTCTCATTAAGGAATGGAAAAATGGGTAAGTAAATGGGAGGAGGTGGTAACGCATGGAATTGATGTTCCATAAAACCGTTAACGCATGGAATTGATATTCCATGAAACCATTAACGCATGGAATTGATGTAAAAAGCATTTCACCATTAACTCTCTGTATTTACTACCGCCTCACCCTTATGACACTTCCTTATGACGGGCATAGTGTACACCGCACGCTGTAAACCACCAAACCAATACCCAAAGAGGATCCCCCAGTTTGTGATATGTGTTGATGTCTCGAATGTTTTTGTGGAAAACATGTAGCATGTTGTTCTTGCCTGGCAAGTCGTACTTTGGAGACTTTCTAGCTTGGTAACCTTCGAAGGTCGAGATTTTGCATCTCAAGAGGAAAGATATTCGTTGATCGTTGCACTCTTTCGTTTTGGTAGCCGTGTAGGGAAGGTCGACATGGTGGCGCGACTAGGTTGGCATGCCGTTGGCATGGCATGGTTTGGCGTGGCCAAACTTAGGTTTCGAGCAAAAGGTTACCATGCGTTGTCTGGTAACCTTGGATGGCTAGGATTTGATCCTGGGATTGAAGGGGGCCATTGATTGTTGCACGCCTTCGTTTTGGTAGCCGCGTAGGGAAGGCCAGCATGGTGGCGCGACTATGTTGGCGAGGTCCAAGGCAGGGTGTGGTTTGGCTTGGCATGGCGGGGCCAAGGGTTTGCCATGGGCACATGGTGCGGCTAGCTTGGCTAGGTGCGGTTTGGCTTGGCATGTGGGGCCAAGGGTTTGCCATGGGCGCATGGCGTGGCTAGCTTGGCCGGGTGCGGTTTGGCTTGGCATGTGGGGCCAAGGGTTTGCCATGGGCGCATGGCGTGGCTAGCTTGGCTAGGTGCGGTTTGGCTTGGCATGTGGGGCCAAGGGTTTGCCATGGGCGCATGGCGTGGCTAGCTTGGCTAGGTGCGGTTTGGCTTGGCATGTGGGGCCAAACGTTTTCCATGGGCGCATGGCGTGGCTAGCTTAGCTAGGTGCGGTTTGGCTTGGCATGTGGCGCCAAAGGTTTTCCATGGGGCGTGGCTAGCTTGGCTAGGTGCGGTTTCACTTGGCATGTGGGGCCAAGGGTTTGCCATGGGCGCATAGCGTGGCTAGCTTGGCTAGGTGCGGTTTGGCTTGGCATGTGGGGCCAAAGGTTTGCCATGGGAGCATGGCGTGGCTAGCTTGGCTAGGTTCGGTTTGGCTTGGCATGTGGGGCCAAGGGTTTGCCATTGGCGCATGGCGTGGTTAGCTTGGCTAGGTGCGGTTTGGCTTGGCATGTGGGGCCATGGGTTTGCCATGGGCGCATGGCGTGGATAGCTTGGCTAGGTGCGATTTGGCTTGGCATGTGGGGCCAAGGGTTTTCCATGGGTGCATGGCGTGGATAGCTTGGCTAGGTGTGGTTTGGCTTGGCATGTTGGGCCAAAAGTTTTCCATGGGCGCATGACGTGGCTAGCTTGGCTAGGTGCGGTTTGGCTTGGCATGTGGGGCCAAGGGTTTGCCATGGGCGCATGGCGTGGCTAGCTTGGCTAGGTGCGGTTTGGCTTGGCATGTGGGGCCAAGGGTTTTCCATGGGCGCATGGCGTGGCTAGCTTGGCTAGGTGCGGTTTAGCTTGGCATGTGGGGCCAAACGTTTTCCATGGGCGCATGGCGTGGCTAGCTTAGCTAGGTGCGGTTTGGCTTGGCATGTGGCGCCAAAGGTTTTCCATGGGGCGTGGCTAGCTTGGCTAGGTGCGGTTTCACTTGGCATGTGGGGCCAAGGGTTTGCCATGGGCGCATAGCGTGGCTATGTGGGGCCAAAGGTTTGCCATGGGAGCATGGCGTGGCTAGCTTGGCTAGGTTCGGTTTGGCTTGGCATGTGGGGCCAAGGGTTTGCCATTGGCGCATGGCGTGGTTAGCTTGGCTAGGTGCGGTTTGGCTTGGCATGTGGGGCCATGGGTTTGCCATGGGCGCATGGCGTGGATATCTTGGCTAGGTGCGATTTGGCTTGGCATGTGGGGCCAAGGGTTTTCCATGGGTGCATGGCGTGGATAGCTTGGCTAGGTGTGGTTTGGCTTGGCATGTTGGGCCAAAAGTTTTCCATGGGCGCATGACGTGGCTAGCTTGGCTAGGTGCGGTTTGGCTTGGCATGTGGGGCCAAGGGTTTGCCATGGGCGCATGGCGTGGCTAGCTTGGCTAGGTGCGGTTTGGCTTGGCATGTGGGGCCAAGGGTTTTCCATGGGCGCATGGCGTGGCTAGCTTGGCTAGGTGCGGTTTGGCTTGGCATGTAGGGCCAAGGGTTTGCCATGGGCGCATGGCGTGGCTAGCTTGGCTAGGTGCGGTTTGGCTTGGCATGTGGGGCCAAGGGTTTGCCATGGGCGCATGGCGTGGCTAGGTGAGGTTTGGCTTGGCATGTGGGGCCAAGGGTTTGCCATGGGCGCATGGCGTGGCTAGCTTGGCTAGGGGCGGTTTGGCTTGGCATGTGGGTCCAAGGTTTGCCGTGACCAAGCTAGGGTTTTGGGTCAAAGGTCTTTTGGTAACCTCGGACGGCTAGGATTTGCTCATGGGATTAAAGGGCGACCGTTGATTGTCGCACGCCTTCGTTTTGGTAGCCGCGTAGGGAAGGCCAGCAATGTGGCGCGGCTAGGTTGGCATGGGGCCATGGAAAGGTGCGTTTGGCATGGCGCGGTAGGTGTGGCTAGCATGGTTTTCCATTGACACAGGGGTGCGGCTAGCATGGTTGGCATGCCTTGGCGCGGTAGGTGTGGCTGGCATGGTTTGCCATTGGCACTGGGGTGCGGCTAGCATGGTTGGCATGCCTTGACGCGGTAGGTGTGGATGCCATGTTTTGCCATTGGCACTGGGGAGCGGCTAGCATGGTTGGCATGCCTTGGCGCGGTAGGTGTGGCTGGCATGGTTTGCCATTGGCACAGGGGTGCGGCTAGCATGGTTGGCATACCTTGGCGCGATATGTGGGGCTGGCATGGGCCATTGGCACATGCGGTGTGAGAATTAGGGTTTTGGCCTGTCGAAACCCTAATTAGCATTAAAAAAGGTTCCCTGGTAATTTTCTCGCAGACAAAATAAAGGGTTCAATAAATGTGCTTGGTTTGGAAATTATTACTTAAGTTCTGTGACGTCATTGTCTGACTAGGGTTTTACGATTTTACCCCTAAGCTAAAAACCACCATCAACATTAAGTACCCTGCTTAGCTCGGAACAGGTGCCTTGTTGCAAGGTTAGCATATGATGGTGACAGACAAGGATTTATTTAATCAAGATGTAAATCATTGCAAAGATGGTCGGGGAAAATCCGACTAACCTTTTTGAGGGGTGAAGAGAGTTTTTGCTTCCCGTGTTGGGCCTTGCATAAGTTGTACTGGGGATGTAGACCGTGGAGTGGTGAGACGAAAGTTGCCGGCTTGGTCTGGCCGTACATCACCGAGGCAAAACGGGCGCGATGTTGGAAGGAAAATCATAGCGGACGGCTTGGCACGTGGGGCCAAGAGGTGGCGTGTTCTTAGGAAAATTTGTTGGTATTGGCAGGTTCACGGTACAGACATCTTGGAGAGGCAAAGCACGCGTGGATGACTTGGCATGATATGGCAGCGATAATGGAGCGGGCGGCCTGGCATGGTGCGGCCATGGCAAAGCTAGGCGTACACGGACAGCTAGGCGTGGTGGGACCGCGACAAATGGAGCGGAGCAGAAGAAGACAAGCGATCTTAAGAAAGTACCTTGTGCTCGTGGTACTACAGGTTAGGTTGGAACGGAGCCACTAGTGTAGATTTGGTGTGAATGGAAGCTGCTAGCACTGGTCGGCTTGGACTTGGAGACGTTAACACTGGATCGGCTTGGAATGGGAGACGCAGTTATCGTGCGGCTTGGAAAGGAACCGTTAGCACTGGATCGTCTTTGAATGGGAGCCGCTAGCGTAAATTTGGCGCAGGCGCTGATCCGTTGGCCTGGCATGGCGTGAGCGTTGGCTTCGGGAAGACAACAACTTGCTTCAGTTCCGTGGGAAGGTGACGACTTTTTCGAGAGGTGAGGAGAGTTCATGATCCTCGTGTTTGGAAGCCTTACATATATTTTATTTTTGGTGTAGACCGTGAAGCGGTGAGATGAAGATCGTCGGCTTAGTATGGATATGCATCATATTAGCTGGGTTAGGGAACATCATGACGCTGGCTCGGCGAGTTGTTGGTGTTGGCGCATTAGCATGAAAGGCGCAGATTGTTGCAAAAACTGAACGTGGAGCGCTGGAAAGACTGGCACTGGAAAGGAAAGCGCGGATGTCTTGGGAGTGGCAAGGCTTGCTCTTGTGGGACCGATTGCCTTTCTTCATGCGCGGCTTTAACAGTGAATTCTTTCCTTATTCAAAAATCTGGAAGCGTTACACCCATAAGAGAGCGTTACTTCTCCTTTCCCCTTTTTAGGGTTTCTGCAATACATATATTGCTGGTGAAATAGTATCATCTTCCTCTTTCCAGTTGTTCGTTGGTGAAGGTAGGGTAAAGCTCATTCCTCCTCCTGGTTTGGTATTGTGATGGAATCTCCTAACAACGATCGTACCTCCTTTTTCCGAGAGATAAGTAGAATCTGCGATCCTTGCGCCTTGCTGACTTTGCGTAAATCCTGGTATGGTTGTGCGTCTTCGGGGCTAGGCTTTTGGAACGCGAGGCGGAGCCGCTAGCATAGACTTGGCATGAAAGGGACCCATTAGCACCGATTTGGCTTGGAATGGGCTTGGGATGTGACAAAGCGTTGCCCAAGCATGGAGTTAGCGAAAGCAAGGTGCGGGGCTTGTTTTACACGGTGGTGGCTTGTCTTCGCATGGGACCGGTGCCTTTCCTCCTTACTTAGCCAGAATAGGAAATTCTTTCCTTATCCAAATTTCGAGAGTGTTATGCTTTCAGATGGAAACTTTGCTACCCGAGAGATTAGGGAAAGTGCTTGAAGAAGCTCGCGGAGAGGTGTTGGCAACTCGCACATCCGCTTTCTATGACCCGGTTCCAGATTTCCCATTTTTGCTATTTTTTTCTTTGTTGTATAGACGTCTTGGTGCTTTTGCAGACTTATTGTTATCTTCTTGGTATTCATGGCGAAGTTAGGGTTTCGCCAATTAGCATCCTGCTTGCGGTTTCACATCTTTGAATAAAACTTCTTATTTGAAAGACTTCAATCTTCCATTCTCTTCAGAGCTCTTGAGTAATTGAATAAGGAACTTCCTGTACATTTTTTCTTTGCGTTCGTACTGGTGATTTTTTTACTTCTTCCATGTGAAACTAAAATATGGAGGAGTACGGGTTCTCTTCGTAGTGATTGTTGTTGCGGTGAAGCTCTGGCTGGAATCAAAAAATGAGTGGCAACAGTTCTTGGTAGCAGATGTAATCATAAGAGACTACATTGTCGTGGGAACAAAGTTGGTTGGATAGAATAATATGGGAATCCATGGAAGTAAAAGGGTTGGCTGGATGCGTAAGCGAGCAAACTGTCCATGGTCACGAGTTTTGGCGGGATGGATCAAAAAGTATCAATGACTATGAAGATTGGCTGGCTGCGATCATGATCCTTGACGTGGGGAGCATGGTGGCACGACCCTTTGCAAGAAGGCGTGGTGTTGAAGCGGCTTTGGCTCTTAGAGAGCACGTTGAAACTTAAGGAGCCAAATGCTGCAGTTTATGGAGATAACGCCGAAGCGGAGCGGCTGCTGGAGCGAACGTTAAAGCGGAGCGGTTGCTAAAGTGAACGTTGAAGTGGAGACACTTCTGGAGAGAACGTCAAAACGGCGCCTTGAAACTCTCAGAGCCTTGACGGTTACAATACATTGGTTAGGAGTCCCAAGTTCCATCTATCGATCGTGCTTTTCAGGAGAGGTTGAGGTTTGGGAACGGCTTCCCTGGCTGGAAAAAGCTGCTTTCCTGATGCAGTGCTATTGAGGGATGCAAATATGTCTTGACGCTACGCCTTGGAGAAATATAGAATCTCACATAACTTTGCCTCGATTTTGGAGAAGTCATTCCCGATCTTTACGTGTGATGAAATTGGATTGTTGTTTACCTTCTATTGGGCGTTCAAGAGCAACGCGAGCCTCTTCATCTACAAACGCACGTCCTGCTGAAGTGCCTTTTGTCTTTTCATCAAATCAACAGTGGTAAAAGGAGGTCGGCTTCTTCGGCTCTTCGATTATCTTACTTGATGGTGGAGTAGCGTCTCTGATGACGGTTGGAGCTATCATGCTTGAAGAAACGTTGGGGTGGTGGAAGCGGCTCTAGTTCTGGTGATCGTAAGTGTATCGCGTAGAGATGGAAAAGTTTTGATCACGGAGTGCTAGAGCCATGGCACTGTTTCAATGGGTGAGGATGGCGCTGCTTTGGCTGGTTGTGGAGCGGAGAAGATGGTCTTGGAAGAGCGCAAGATGTTAGCGTGGCCCTGGAAGGATCTGGCCGTTAGCGCAGGGGTGGTATTGTATCGGGCATGCGCGTGTGGCATGTGTGCACGGCATGCGCGTATGGTAAAGCAGCGCGGTATGCGTGTCCTGGTAAGCTCGTCAGTAGCGTGCTATACGGTATCGGCGTCACGGTAAGCGGCGTCGGTATGCTTTGCATTTGGTAAGCGCTGGCGTCGGTAAGCGCGTCGGCATCGGCGTCTGGGCATGCACGTGCGGGTAAGCGATTCGTAAGTGCGTCTCGTAAGCGAGTGGAGAAAGCTTTGTCTTCGATTGACGACATGTGAAGCGTGACTGGTCATACTGTTTATGAGGATGTAATATCGAGTTGGAGGTTCCATCGTGACATGTGTGTAAACTTTGAATTCAATGTTCTTTGGTTCGTTGAAGGTTTGTCTGAGGTCGAGAAGTTTCTGGTCGAAACATTTGAAGGTATTTCTGTGGATATGGTGAAGAAGCAAGGAAGCGGAAATCGAAAAAATTGTCCAGGAAGCTGAAGTTGAAAAGGGCGGCTCTTCAAAGCACGAAGGATGCTCTTGCTAAGAAGAGTAAGCCATTGTTGAAAAACTTTCCTTGAATGCATTTCTGTCTTCTAAACTTTTTTTTTTTTTTTTTTTTTTTTATGAAAGGCAAATGAAACGCCTAGTTCATGGGTTTGATTTTCTGGATTTTTTGGGTTGATAGACAAGTGTTATCTATGAGAGTTTTGGATTATTATTCGGGATGAACCGTTTTAGGATGAGGCTATTTTTGGTTATGATTGAAAGTGTTGCAGGCATCCCAGGAAAACCATGGAACTGTGCGTTTGGTAGATGACATGGGATGAAAGATAACATGGCTATTGGTTTTATCATTCCCGTGAAAACTCGAAAAAAGCAAACCACGTATCTTGTCTAGGTAGGACTTACTTGGTTATTTAGGTCTCCTGATGAAAAGGAAACCTTCCGGGTGTAAAACCGAGTTTTATGGGAAACACCGCCGTGATTGTGGAAATTCCCCAGTCCGAGTCGTTGATTCTCGGGCGGATCGTTTGCATATACCCTCTGGGAAGTCCCCAGTCATCCCTTGTTGTGTCATGACTATAATCGGGTCGCCTGGTAACTGAGTCGTCGATCCATGAGCGGATCGCCTGCTTCTACCATCTTGATGTCTGGGTCGAAGCATGAGATCGATGGTTGAAAATTGACATGGTAACCGAAAGATCAACCTCCCACTGTGGTCGCCAATTGTTTGTGGGTTAAAACGGTTTCTGCCGATTTCGGTAAATTTGGGTGTGTGGGTGAGAAACGAGTCTAAACCCTAAACAATGTATTGCACGGGAGTACTTTAGATACGAGAGATCAATCTGTACAAGTCCGGCCTAAACCAAGAAATGGCCGTTCCAGACTTGCTTCGGTCACAAAGTGAAGGAGAATGGGTTGGTTTTGGGGAGGGAAGCAAGGAAAGTGATGAGACCGAGAATAGTTGATTATGGAAGAGTAGTTGTGTTACTACGACTTGTATCGGAAAAGTGGGAAGGCTAACAAATGGTAAGCTAGCAAGTATTTTCTGAGTGTTTTGTATTCTCGAATGAACTTGTTGTTCGGTGGAAATAGGTAAGACCTATTTATACAAGTCGAAGTGAAACGTACTCTGGTCTCATTAAGGAATGTCAAAATGGGTAAGTAAATGGGAGGAGGTGGTAACGCATGGAACTGATGTTCCATAAAACCGTTAACGCATGGAATTGATGTTCCATGAAACCGTTAACGCATGAAATTGATGTAAAAAGCGTTTCACCATTAACTCCCTGTATTTACTAACCGCCTCACCCTTATGACGGGCGTAGTGTACGCCGCACGCTGTAAACCGCCAAACCAACACCCAAAGAGGATCCCCCAGTTTGTGATATGTGTTGATGTCTCGAATGTTTTTTTGGAAAACATGTAGCATGTTGTTCTTGCATGGCAAGTCGTACTTGGGAGACTTGCTAGCTTGGTGACCTTCGACGGTCGAGATTTTATATCTCAAGAGGAAAGATAGTCGTTGGTCTTTGCACTCTTTCGTTTCGGTAGTCGTGTAGGGAAGGCCAGCATGGTGGCGTGACTAGGTTGGCATGTCATTGACATGGCATGGTTTGGCGTGGACAAACTTAGGTTTTCAGACCAAAGTTTACCATGCGTTGTCTGGTAACCTTGGATGGCTAGGATTTGCTCCTGGGATTGAATGGGGACCGTTGATTATCGCACGCCTTCGTTTTGGTAGCCGCGTAGGGAAGGCCAGCATGGTGGCACGACTATGTTGGCTAGGGCCAAGGCATGGTGTGTTTTGGCTTGGCATGGCGGGGCCAAGGGTTTGCCATGGGCACATGGTGCGGCTAGCTTAGCTAGGTCCGGTTTGGCTTGGCATGTGGGGCCAAAGGTTTGCCATTGGCGCATGGCATGGCTAGCTTGGCTAGGTGCGGTTTGGCTTGGCATGTGGGGCCAAGGGTTTGCCATGGGCGCATGGCGTGGCAAGCTTGGCTAGGTGCGGTTTGGCTTGGCATGCGGGGCCAAGGGTTTGCCATGGGTGCATGGCATAGCTAGCTTGGCTAGGTGCGGTTTGGCTTGGCATGTGGGGCCAAAGGTTTGCCATGGGCGCATGGCGTGGCTGGCTTGGCTAGGTGCGGTTTGGCTTGGCATGTGGGGCCAAGGGTTTACCATGGGCGCATGGCGTGGCTAGCTTGGCTAGGTGCGGTTTTGCTTGGCATGTGGGGCTAAGGGTTTGCCATGGGCGCATGGCGTGGCTGGCTTGGCTAGGTGCGGTTTGGCTTGGCATGTGGGGCCAAGGGTTTGCCATGGACGCATGGCGTGGCTAGCTTGGCTAGGTGCGGTTTGGCTTGGCATGTGGGGCCAAAGGTTTGTCATGGGCGCATGGCGTGGCTAGCTTGGATAGGTACAGTTTGGCTTGGCATGTGGGGCCAAGGGTTTGCTATGGGCGCATGGCGTGGCTAGCTTGGCTAGGTGCGGTTTGGCTTGGCATGTGGGCCAAGGGTTTGCCATGGGCGCATGGCGTGGCTAGCTTGGCTAGGGGCAGTTTGGCTTGCCATGTAGGGCCAAGGTTTGCCGTGACCAAGCTAGGGTTTTGGGTCAAAGGTCGTTTGGTAACATCGGACGGCTAGGATTTTCTCCTCGGATTGAAGGGCGACCGTTGATTGTCGCACGCCTTCGTTTTGGTAGCCGCGTAGGGAAGGCCAGCAAGGTGGCGCTGCTAGGTTGGCAGGGGGTCATGGCAAGGTGCGTTTGGCATGACGTGGTAGGTGTGGCTGGAATGGTTTGCCATTGACACAGGGGTGCGGCTAGCATGGTTGGCATGCCTTGGCGCGGTAGGTGTGGCTGGCATGGTTTGCCATTGGCACTGGGATGCGGCTAGCATGGTTGGCATGCCTTGGCGCAGTAGGTGTGGCTGGCATGGTTTTCCATTGGCACAGGGTGCGGCTAGCATGGTTGGCATGCCTTGGCGCGCTAGGTGTGGCTGGCATGGTTAGCCATTGGCACATGCGGTGTGAGAATTAGGGTTTTGGCCTGTCGAAACCCTAATTAACATTAAAAAAGGTACCGTGGTAATTTTCTCGCAGACAAATTAAAGGGTTCAATTAATGTGCTTGGTTTGGACATTATTACTCAAGTTCCGTGACGTCATTATCTGACTAGGGTTTTACGATTTTACCCCTAAGCTAAAAACCACCATCAACACCTTCACATATCTTACTAACGACGGCTTCAAGCACCACTTTGGAAAAATCAAGTTGGGTAGCCAAGTTAAGTTGGGATTTAAACATTGCCATTTTGAAAGATAAGATAGATATTAAAGATAGAAATTTTTTGCGTAAAAAATTTGGTGTAATTTTTGTGTTTGAATGGCAATATTTGAATCTCAACTTAACTTGGCTACCCAACTTGATTTTTCCGGAGTGGTGCTTGAAGCCGCCGTCAGTAAGATATGTGAAAGTTATAAAGAAATAGGTAAAAACCAAAGAAGTCTACAAGTTTTGGATATTAACCAAATCAAACCTCCAATTAAAAAAAGACACTAATTCCGTTCATGAGCGCATTGATTGAAAGTTTGGTGAAATGAAGAAGATAAATAAGATGAAGAACATTGTCCCAATTTTTTACTTTTAAAGTCTTTATTGTAAGTTATGTCTAGTTTAAATCTTATTATCAAGATAAATTAAAGAGGCACTAATGTAAATTATCAAACTTAATGAAATATGCTCTAGTTTTCATTAATATCTTAAAATTAAACTTTGATAAATAAATTTATATCTTGATTACATCTAAATGCATCATACAAATGAAAGATGCATCATACAAATGCTATTCTAAATGCACCATATTTGGGCAACACCCTCAAGATAAGGTAACAACTATAAAATTAAAAATCTTTTCCCACTTTGTTGCGCCATTCAACCCGACACATTTGCTCCACGTCAGACTCGTTCCGCCAGTTTGATTAGGAGAGCTATATAAAATTGGTGGATTTTTTTTTACCCAGATCGCCCTGAGCTTTGGGTTTGCATATGCTTGACCATAATTTTGTATACCCCTATTTTCCTTTCGATTTATCCCTTTCCCACCAGAAATCGCTTTGAATTATCAACTTGGATTTAAATGTTTTTATTCTTTTAAACGCATCCTCTCGTAAACATTAAATTTTAAAATTTGTATTATCGGATAAAGAGTATTATTAGAAGAAACTAGTTGGAAGCCTAACAATCTAAGCTCCAATAGCGTACTACTACATTAGTTGAATAGGTTGTCGTGCTAGCCTACCAGCGAGCTTCATGAGAAACCATCCAAGGGAGTCAAAGCGAATAGGGGGCTGATTATGTAATAAGGAGGGAAAGCTAACACTACCTTCCATGTCGAATTCCACAATATTATGCCATCGGAGAATTGAACCTGGGACCTCCTGGAGCGCATCACCTTCGATTCAAATTGGATTTCAATGGTAGCTGTTATTCGGACCCCAACTTTCGTTAAGGGAGACCATCCACTTCTATTTGTTTTGCACGATCAGGAAGATGCATTATCATTGGATATGGAGTTAATTTGAGGTTCTTTATAAAGATGTGAAGGTCCAAAGTACTAGAAAACACTTTTCCCTTTTCTACTGGAAAACCCAAAAAATAATCGGTTTTTTCACTTTCTTCTTCTATTCATAAAATTTTTACAAAATCTTTTCTCGATTTTTCTTTGCCTGCCTATTATGAGCAGCTAATCTTCTTTTCATAGGCTATAATGGCTTTCTGTTTACTAGATTTACCTTTAATGTGGAACAGTTGAGAGTTTAAGACAATATAAAATGGAGGCGGAGAAACTTAGGGTCTCTGCAGAAAATCTTTCCCTTTCCTCAATTCAACTTCAACACGTCAGAAACAGAGATTTTTTAATAGTTAATTCATTGGGCCGACCGAGCGAAGCGAGGGAGGACCTTTATATGGCCACTTTTTTGTAAATTGTAAGTCATCAATTGACACAAAAAGATTGGATTTTGGTGTCCCAAACCATTTTCAATCAACAATGAAAGGACTAAAGAGCCCCACCATGCTTCTATTTCTCACTAAAATTGGGGTAAATATAACAAAAAACGATGGGTAATCACGTAAAATCCGTGTGCAGAAAAAAGGACACGGAGGTTGGCAATGTAGTAATTGTTGAGGGATAATTTAGTAAAATCCAGGTTAAAGTGACCTGAACGTTGCAGGTTCGATTCTCGGCAACCTCTTTTTTTTTTTTTTTCCTTCTCCTTCGCTTTTTTTCTTCTTCCTTCTCCTTCGCTTTTTTCTTCTCGGCAACCTCTTTTTTTCCTTCGTCTTCCTTCTTCATTCGATTGTGGTATCAGGAGGGTTCGATCCCTCACTCTTTCGCCGCAGTAGCCACCAAATCCCGCCACCACCTGAACTAAATCTTCCACCACCATAGCTATCATCGAACATAATCACCTCAACTTGTTCAATTTCAGAAATAATTAGGAAAGAAACCCTAATTGAAGAAAACCCAACTTGCGAGAATGTGATAATTTCTTTGATTTCGTCTCACAAATCGTGAAAATGTAATTTTGGCTCAAGATCTACTTCTGATTTACTAATAAAGATATCCCCGAACTCGAGAAAGATTTTTGGATCGACATTTCATGTATTTGGAGACTGAAATTGATCCTACTTTTTCAAAGAAAAGAATCTTATTCTTCGACATCGATTACTCTCAATCAAACGGAGGTAAACAACCTGCTTCTTTTGTCTTGATGAATTATAATATTTTTTTGAGTTGGATTAAATTGGAGCAAAGGTTGTTGAATCAGTTGTGTTGATGTGCCAATTATAAAGTAGACTGTCAGTTACACAAAGAAACCCAATTAGGATGAATAATGTTTGATCTTGATATGCCTTTTTTTTTATGCGTAATTATGGGTGTCATTGGATTTGCCGTCTATCACAAACTGATATAGGGATTCTTTCTAATGTCTGTGGACTTATCACAAAAACTGTAAAATACATCTGGATCTGAGTAGGATTCATCTCCTTGGATTGTTACAAAATCCCCTTGCTTTGAGATTCGAAAGAAAGAGGTGACCGATCTACTTTTCATCTACTGACGAGGTGTTTTATTAACCTAAAAATAAAATAAAAATTGAAACTGATCACCTCCTTGTGTTCCCTGGCGCCTCTTATCATCCTTCTAAATTATGCAATTGTAGTGTGCTGGCAAGGAGTGCCATTGAAGGAGCTGCGCCTCAACCATCGGACTTGGTGTTGATTTATAAAAGAAACATTCTGCTTTTGTGTTTCTTTTGTGTGTCTATATTAAATGGGTTTGGTCTAACCTGATGTGTGAAAGAAAAAGAAGCCAATCATTTTGCACTCACTTCCACGGTATTTATACACCACGCCACATTTTAAGCTCTTGTTCGAATGACACTTCCATTCGTAGACCTGACATGGTGGTTTGCCATTTTAACTCGTTTTTCTTTTTTAAATCCCAGCTGGTGTGTTAATCAACTCATTAGCGCACATTATCCGTTTTCGGTGTTAGCTAATTTCGTATCTCTTCATTTAAAGTTTACCACACTACTGCTAATTCTTAAAAATGCATTTTTAGTTGATGTACAAATTATCTTGATGCATCTTGTCTATTTAGTTAGGATTGTATTTGTGTTTTCTTAATGTCGATCTTGTTTTTTCTTAATTGGTCTTTGATGATCTTTTTCAATTGCGAGGGTTTGATATTTGCTTGTGGGAAAGGTGGAATTCATAAAGATACCAAGCAAATTCTCTTGCACGTGACTGAGAAAGGAGTTGTGCCAAAGTTTTAAAGTGTATACAGAAAGTTTAAAGCTTATGGACAAGGTGCATTGTATAAGGAGGCTCTCGTAGTGTTCAATACGATGCATGAAGTTGGGAGCATGGCAACTGTTGAACTATACAATTCGCTGAAACATACATTTGGTAGGGGTGGGTTATATAAGGAATGTGAAATGATACTATATAACATGGGTGAGACAGGTGTGGCAAAGAATACTGACACATATAATGGATTTGAGGGGCTTTTTGACAAGGAGGTCAGTTTGAGGATGCGTTGAAGCCTTATGTAGAGATGGAAAAGCCAAAAGAAAAGACGCGTTCCAAATGAATGGATCCTTGAGGCAGTTTAAGTGTGTATTGCTCTGCTGCTCTTGTTGGGCCGACCGAGCGAAGCGAGGGAGGTCCTTTATATGGCCACTTTTTTGTAAAATCTAAGTGATCAATTACCACAAAAAAGATTGGAAATGGTTAGGGTAGAAAACCAAAAATGTCCCTCCCTTTTAGTCCAATTACTATAACTCCTTGTGTATCCTATCTTTCGGGGTATAATTGGAAAGCAAACTTTAATATAACATATCTAAAAATCCGTGCCTTGGAATTTTATAAATTTTATCTCGTTAGAAAGGTTATAAAAAACTCTACGCAACAAGTACAAACAACAATATCAAATTTGGAGTTTTTACGAAAAAATCGGAGATATATATATCATTTTAGGCACAAATTTAGAAAATTAAATGTATATCCATTATGCAAACCATCACAAAGGATACATAATACTTTATGTAGCAAAACATTGGTTTATGTATCAACTAATTTTCCATTGCAACTAATAAAACGATGTACTCCATCCGTTTCAAGAATAATGATACTATCATTTTAGGCACAATTCTCGAAAATTGAATGCATAGCTATTATGCAAACCACCACAAAGGATGCATAACACATCATGCAATCATATTTTGGTTTATGGATCGACTAATTTTCCGTTTTAGAAAAAATAATTCTTTCACATCCCGTTTCGGGAAAAATGATACTATCACATCCCGTTTTGGGAAAAGTGATACTTTCGCTCCGTTTCGGGAAAAGTGATACTTTCGTTCCGTTTCGGGAAAAGTGATACTTTTTCCGTTTCGGAAAAAATGATACTTTCGCTTCATTTCAGAAAAAGTATCACTTTTTCTGAAATGGGGCGAAAGTATCACTTTTTCAAAACGGGAGAAAGTATCACTCTTTCCGAAACGGGGTAAAGAATCACTTTTCGAAACGGGAGAAAGTATCACTTTTTTCCGAAACGGGTGAAAGTATCACTTTTTCCGAAACGGGAGAAAGTATCACTTTTTAAAACGAGACGAAAATGTCATTTATACTGAAACGAGGTGAAAGTATTACCTTTTCTGAAACGGGACGAAAGAAGTCATGGACATTCTTCTTCGGTCGGCCCTCCCACCGTGGCAACGGTTGTACTAATGTAAGTTGGCACTAAATGTATCCAGTTCACCCTAATTTGATTTCTGACCTTTTGCTTTGCATAATGGGAATTTCTTAATCATTTTATGACATTTGGCGAATTTTATTCCCAAAACTTACATTATTGCTTAATCGCAATTTTATAGCAAAACCGTACTCAGTTCTAAGTTTTTTTTTTAATTCTGCTCAGCAATCATGTCTTACGTGAGAATTAAGTTGTTGAAGATACTCTTTGATTTTCTCGCGCTTCAATCTTTTCGTCACTATTTAAACTCTGTGTATTGGGTTCTTTTTTACCCTTTGTGTTGTATCTCATGCTCTACTGGTTTTCAATATTTTTTTCAATCTTTAACTTTTGTTTTTCAGAACAACTGTTTTCACTATTAACCTTTTTAAATCTGTATCCTGTAGATTTAAGTTATTTTTTGTTAAGTATTGTTTGTACTTAGAAATAATTCCGGGCACTAAACACGATGATTTTGTGATGATGAGGAAAACATGGTTAATAACATGAGACAAGCATAAAGATGAGAGACAACAATTTTACGTGGTTCGGCAAGTTTTGCCTACATCCACAGACGAATCCCCGTAGGGAGAGATATTTCATTGATCTGGTTACAATTGACTTTTGATCCCTTTTAGGGTTTGCTCTCTCTCTCTTTTTCTCCCCCTTTCAGGATTACATTTCCCTCTATTTATACAATTGCGAATTAGGGTCTCACCCTAATTTCCAGGTAGGAATAAATTGTATTAAGTTTCCCTGCATGCCTCCTGGCATTAAACTGTATTAACCTGCCCTGCATGCCTCCTAGAATTAAACTGTATTAACCTGCCCTGCATGCCTCCTGGCATAAATTGCATTAACTTGCCTGCATGCCTCCTTTCTGCTGTTTGACCGAGGCCGTTAAGCTTTGAATGGTGTGACCTGCTGGCAGACTGGCTTGACTGTTTGACAAGTATAACGGGCTGGCAGTATGGATGGAGGATTCCGCCTATGGACATGGATGAGCAACATGCCCGGGGGGAGATGTCCGGGAGACACGCCCGGGGGAAATGGCAGGGAACCTGTTGGAAGCATCGCTGGAAACATGGACGAAAACTGGCTAGAAGGGTGACTGGAATTTTGGTTTCGATGGTTGACCGACTGTTGACTTTTACCAATGACCGGATGTTGACTTTATCCACTAACCGGTCGTTGACTTTGAGAAACGCTTGGACTAGCTGTAGCTACGTCGGTTGGATGGATGGCAGGATTGGATAAGGGCCAGAAGGTGACTCAAGTAGCAATTTGGCCCATTATGTGGGATTTTTACTCATGGTACAAACAAGTATGTATCACCATATGCGCTTGGTGTGGTAATGTGTCTCAGCTTTCTGATCAGTTGCATAATTCATTGATGTAAACAATGGCAATTAATCAGTTTGTCTTAAGTCAAATAATTCCTTACCTTTTTCAAAATAAGAGGAGTGTTTGGACCAGCACCCTGTTAGGCAGGTTCATTGTACCCATTCCTGAAAATAGAAATATCTTTGATATTAAGAATGCCATCTTGTTTAAATGGAAAGTCCATAGGGGGTTGTCTGTTAGGAGAACTAGTAAAAGTAGATTTGTTGTTTTCTTTACTCGCTTTCAGGGTGAGTATGAGATGAATCTTGTTTTATCTCTAGATATTAGAAGAGTCTTTGGGGATCTTTTCTGCATTACAAAATTAGAAATCAGTGATGATATCCTCAGCTGGTACCCAACTATGGAAATATTTTTCGTAACTATTCACAATTTTTTCCTGAGCAAGTTACTAGTGAGAATTTGCGAAGATATCTTGCTTGTAATGGCCATATTAAATCTTTTAACTTCCAACATCTCCGTCTTAATGGCAGGTTTTTAGAAACAGCTAAAGCGATGATCAGTATTAGACAACCAATTAGGATTTCTATTAATGCTGAAAATGAATTTGGTTTTCATAAATGGGTGAACTTTGAATTTCATAAATTTTAAACTCTATTTTGCGGTTTTTGTGAACTGGTTGGACATAAGCTAAGTAATTGCGCGATATTTGAGATTGCACAACAGCAAGTTGAAGTTGATATTTTCCTAGTAGACCTACAAAAAAAACTGCTAATGCAAGGGAGATTGAAGATAACTTGCAAATAAATTTGGAAAATCAGCCTGCCATGGTGCAAGATGGTATGGAACGGTCAGAAGATAGCCTTTCTACCTCATCCTCAAGGTCTCTTGCCTTAGTGGTTACTTTCTTAGACCTGCAGAAGCATCTAGATGAAGAAAAAATGGCAAGTCAAGAAGACAGGTGTGAAAAAACTATTGAACCACAGCAAGCTCCTCATATGATGAATTATTTATCTCCTCCCTATCTGCAAAACTATGTCGTGACTGAAAGTAACACACCTAGAAGGAACTGATAGGTGTAGAATACACCTAATTTACTATCTAGTAGTTTATGCTTTCTTTGCTATTTTTCTTGTAAATTATGTATTTTACGCTTGTTTTGAGTTTTATAGCTACTATGGAGTCACACGGAGGAAAAGAAGAAGAAATCACCCAATTTGAGCAAAAAGGGCAAAAGGTCATTTTACAGTGCGATTGATATACGGAGCCCAGTAGTGGTTAAGGGGCTCTCATTTAGGGTACCCCTTATCACTCAGCAGTGGGTGTTATTAACACTTTGGGTAGCCCTTATCCGAGAGGATGGTTGTCCTGGGTAGCATCCAATTGGGTCAGTCCTAACCGTACCCGGATCCAAACCCGACCCGGATCCGTGTAATTAAAACCTAATCTGAAATCGAGAGAACCATCTCAATCATTTATTCCTACTCACCTGAAACTGAAAGCAGTGATTGCTGCTGTGAGAAATCGAGAGAAGATTTGTGTAGAGTCCGCCGATGGATGAATTTGCCGATGTTATTAAGCTCGGGGGAGAGATCAATTAGGGTTCGATATATCGAGAAAAAGGGATCGAGAGCTAAAAGATGAAGATGAGAAGAAACAGAGAAATTGAATCGAGATTAGAGTTCAAATGGAATGGGTGTTGATGCAAATTCGAATCAGAGATGAAGAAAAGACACGGGTGATACCAATTTGTAGTTGATTCGAGATTCAATTGAAGAAGAGATGGGTCGTGGCTTTAGTGATGAGACGAATCGACATCGAGTACAATCGCTGTGAGAAATTATGGGTTTGAGCTAGGGTTCGAATGGGTTTGTGAGAGATCGAGAAGGTAGAGATGATTCTGCCATCAATGGGTTCATGCCGCTATTGTGAGGCAGAGAGAGAAAATCGAAATGATGCTGTTGAATTACAGGAAATGAATGTATGTTGATCTTTGGTAGGTAACAGGTTGATTGAGTTGTTGTTGAAGAAGCCGAGGTCTCAGAAATTGGAAATGGGTTAGTGATGGGTTGCTTGAGTTACAGAGCGGGAGCAGAATGAAGCTGAGAAATAAGAAGGGGAAGCTGAACTGGGCTGTTGTTGCAGAAGCAGAGGATTATGTGAAGCTCAAGAAGATAGAAGCTGCTACAAACATGGAGTTTTGGGTTCTGGTTTGAATGAGAGATTGCAGGTGCTGGGTCACAGGTGCAGGTGGACTGAGAAGGAGGTATAGCTGGTGGTTAAGAAGCTGTGACTAATGCTGGTTGAGTGCAGGTTGATGGCAAGTGTTGCCTGAGTTGAATTGCAGGTCTGAGCTTGAGATTTTGGTTTGTATGTGCTGAGAGAATGAAGGTTGTGATGATTTGGTAGAGCAGGGAAGGCACTGGTGGAGAGAATGGTTTGAGCTGATGTTGGCTGTGACCGCAACTGGCAGGGTTTGCCTGATATGCTATAGGCTGCTGGTGGATTGCAGTAATGATCTGTGGAAACAGTGAGAGGATTGAACTGAATTGATGAATGTGTTGATATAGCTCAGGTTCCAGGCGCAGGATATGGTTGCATATAAATAGGGCCTGAGGCATTTGAGGCTGAGTTACAGGGGTTTTGAAGAGAAGAAGAGTAGAGCAGTGGTGGGATTCAAAGGATGTGGCAGGCTGAAATGGTGGAGTTGGAGGCTGTCTTAGCATTGGAGCTGCAATTTGGATGTGAAATGATGCGCTGCCAATGTTACAGGGAGCTGCAGTTAAGAAATAAGAAGGTATAGCCATGATGGCTGGTGATGCACCATGATGGCGCAACAGAGCACCGCCGTCTGCAAAGCTGGAGGCCATTGACCCATCAGTGAATGATGATCCGCACTCGACTCACCACTCGAGACCAATAAGCCGAGTAAGCCAACGAGTTAGAAGCTGACTCGGTGACTGACTCGCCATCTGGCTTGACTTCCCTTGACCTGTTGACTAACAGTTGACTGACGGTTGACCCGTTTGACCGTTAGTCCTAACGGAGGACCGGACGGAATATTCCGTCGAATATTCTCTCGACGGAGAAATTTCCAGGTGACCGGCGGCGACAATTCCGGCCAAATTCCGGCCATAATCCCAGTTTTCCGGTGAGCAAAAATTCTTAATTTTCTATGGACTTCTCTCATGGGTGTGAAGACTTGGGCTAGGAATTGGATGGAGAATTGGACTCAAATTTGGAAAGAGAAGGTGGAAGAGTTGAGAAAAGCTTGGATTTGGAAATTGAATTGCAAAAGAATAAGGATTCTATTCCTTGGAAGAATTGGAGAATATTGAAGCCTATAAATAGAGAAGTTTTCTACAACTTCTATACATCTTTCTCTACATCTTTACACACACATCTCTACACACACAATTCTTTTCTTTTCTTATTCTTTGTGTGAACTCTTTAACATGAGTAGTTAATTTTATTGATTGAGGATGAATTCCTAGTTCTTAACATATGATTTAAAGTTTTTGTTTTCAAATTCTATCTTGAAGTTTTTCACATAATTATCGTTTGTTTTTACTAATAGGAGTGATCTTAAAGACATTCATGATTGATTGATAGATTGTTTGGGTGGCCAACTAAATTGATTTGTTAATTCGATCTAAAGCTAGTGAAAGTTAGGGGATAAGTAATCGTTTCTTGACTCTTTACATAAGTAGCAAACACGAGACCTTGCGAGGATTCCGTGGAGCAATTGTGTGTAGAAACAACGTTAGCAAGTGGACCTTGAGCTAAGAGTCTAACTACTAATATCAACCTAAGAAATTCACAAAACCTAATGCATGAGCCAAGTTACATCTAGGTTGAGCTAATTCTAGGTGGCTTGGTGATTAGAATCCGGTAGTCGAGAACTTCCGTGTCAGGTGATACAAGGGATTTAGGGGTTTAGCACTGAGCTAGCTGCTTTACCTACGGTTGGTGATAATTTGTGACTAATAACAAGTAGAAGAGAACATAACTTTAATCATTGTTTCGTAACGAAGAAGGATTCCTTGGTCTTGTCTCTCTTATTGTTTTCAACTTTCGATTTTAATTGCTTTGTTTATTTTTATTTTGCTTTTTACACCCCCCTTTCGTGACAACTTTTACAACTAGAATCTCGTGCTCCTCGTGGGATCGACCTTGACTACCCTATATTACTTGTTAATTAGGTAGTAAAGTATTAATTAATTTGTTGTGGTAACGACACGCATCAAATTTTTGGCGCCACATGCGGGGAGCAAACGGATGATTTTAGTTGTTTTTATTTTTCTTTTGGTTTATTCTTGCTTTGTTGGATTCTATTCCGTATCTAACTTGGTTTTTGAATCTTATTTCAGGTGCCTTAGGTTTTCCATGTACGGTGGACAAGAGCAAGCATATTACAACAATCAATACGGTTTTCAACCTCAACATTATGACAACTTCCAACCATCCTTAGGATACAATCAAAACCAATCTTTTGGCTATGATCAAATTCCTACAGAACATTATGGATATTCTCATACATATCAACAACCTTATGACGGGTATGTGTTTTAGGACAATCACAAGGATGGGAGGATAGTTTTGTTTATGATCGAAAATCTCTAGTTTTTGCGGATAAGATGTCCGCTATGATTGGGGATCTCCAACAAAAGTTTCAAGAATCACATCGAGAAATTCAAAGGAATTCGGAGAAAATATACGAACAAATTAACAAACCTTTGGAGACTTTTGAAGACGCTAGTGTAGATTACTCGAGCCTTGATCTTAATAATGATCAATTACCTATTCAAGAGGTAGAGCTTGAGGAAGATGCATTTATTGCTTGGAAAAATTTTCTTAGGGAAAGATGGGAGTCCGCGGAAGTGTATGAATGTTCCGACAATGAGGAAGTTATTCCAACTCCGGATCATAATAACGATCCTTCACCTATTCAAAAGAAGGAGATTGGGTGTGACTTACCTATTGTTGTAAACGGTGTAACACCCGCACAAGAAGATTTTACAATCTATACCGATGAGAATAACTTTAGTGAATGGCCCGATTCCGATGATGAGAATGTTGAAGAGATGATACTAGAGGATGAAACCACATTCATTGATTTTGTGGAAGACCCAATTGAACTTGCTAATGATTATGATGATGCCGAGACTTTGGTTAAGGTAGAAAACGACGAAGAATGGTTGCAAGGTTTAATAGAGGACCACGATATACAAGAGGTAAGTGATTCACTTGAATTTTTAAGGATGAAGAGGATTCTATAATACAAGAAATTGTGAAAGGTTTGTCTAACCCTTTGCATATTGATTCTTCTCCTTCACCTCTTATTGGTTTGAATGTATGTGCTTGAAAGTATTTTTGGATGATTTTGTTTCTAAATACCCACCATTGGAAACACTTGATGCTAACACTATGCAGGTTTGCCAAGAGGAATACATGGAAGTTCCAAAATTCTATGTTCTTTATACACTTCCGAGTGTGGAGGAGAATAAGTGTGGGGGAAATTTCTATCGAGCGATAATTTCACTATTATTTTCTTGTGCTAACATTTGTATGGAGTTATTGTGTGCAAAACAGGTATTATGGGTGGATCCTCAAATTTTCAGATTGTTAGTATATGGGTAATGAATCTTGCAAGAGCTAAGTCGGGCCGTCGACTTTAAAACAAGCGCTTCATTGGAAGCAACCCATCGGTTTTGTATTTCTTATCCTTTTGCTTTTTGTTATTTCTTTTTCTTGTTTCTTATCATGTTAAAATTTCCCACCTTGACTTTACTAGGAGGATTCAATTACATTGAGGACAATGTAAGGTTTAAGTGTGGGGAGTGGTTAAGCATGTTTTTAAAACAAAAATTACAAAAAAATAAAAAAAAGTTTAAAAAAAAAAAAAAAGTTTTACTTAAAAATTCCAACTTTTAAACGATTTTAGAGTCACTAGCATACTTCTAGGTATGTTTACATAGAGATTTTGACCGACATAATTGAACTTGGAAATGTTAGAGAATTACATTCGGATTTCTTGTTTGTTTGAGTGTTAAATAATGGATTTAATCATGCCGGTGATGCGAATTTGGTGCAGTGGAGAAATGCGTTATTAGAGTTGCTGATCAATCATTAGTGGAGACTACTCAGTATTCATATCATGTGAGGCATCACCAGAAATCTTCCATTTACTAAAGAGCTTCTTTTGAGTGTGTGTCACCATACGTTAATTCCGGGTAGAATGGTGAGCTACCCAACCTCCCACCAATAGAAGCACTACTCTTTGATCTCTTGAGTGCTAATTTTGTCAATCATGAGGGTGACGTCCATGGATGAAAGCTTCCTTCTTGTAGTTCGATTTGCAGTTAGCACCATTCTCTCTCTCTCGACAACAACGGATCCATAGAAACACATTCGTCATCAACAAGGAGCGACATCAAAATCTACAAGGAAAGTTGGAAAAGTTTAAGGTTTACAAAGCAACGGAACGAGAAAAAGAGCAAATTTCAAATACAAGTAAAAGCAACATACAAATGAGCGGATTTCACATATAAGTTGAGGACTTACAATACAATGAGGTAATTTTATATTCAAGTATGAAGACTTATTCATGAAAGCGAAGAAAATTAAAAGGTGAGAATTTTTGAAGTTTATGATTTCAAGACGATACAAGTTGTGAAGAATCAAGCGGTAAAATACTTCTTCCACGACCATGGTATTTAATTTCTCTTGTGTTTATAAAAAAAAAAAAAAAAAAAATTGAAAAAAAAAAAAAAAAAAAAAAAAAAGAAGAGAGAAAAACAAGAGAAATATTTGTTCTTATTTTTATTTAATGAGCCGTGGGGAAGGAAAATCTATAAGGTAGTTTCAAGCGACAAGGATTTTAAGGTAAAAGAGTTACAAAGTGTTAAGGATTTATGAAATTCAAGGGTTTATCATCAATAGTTGAAACCGAAGACGACGAAGATCAAGACGAGGAGCAGAAAAGTTTCTATTGGATGCCGTGAGAGTGGTGTTATCATAATTGGCGATCGGATGTGAAGGTGAGTAAGTAATCTCATCCTCGGTAATATGGTTGATTTCCTTTCTTAGAGATCGTCAGAAAAATGGTTTTTCAAAATATAAAAGATGTGGGTTTTTAAAAATATTTCGGAAGTTGTCCTTCCCACCATTCAACGTGTCGCAGAATTCTCTCTTCATTCCTACCGCACACACATGTGAGAACCATAAAAAAGCCGTCTTTTTGAGTGCAATTATCATAAAATCCTTTTTGGTGAGGCAGAAGTCGAGGCGAAATGCTTATTGATCGTTTCTCAAACACGCATTCTCTCATTATGGTGTGGTTATTTCTCACTCAACATTTAAGAATGAGAATATGTTCTTTGGTATTTCTAACTTCTTATTACTAGCATGCTTGACAAATTCTATGTCCTCATAACTCTTTGATGCTTGGGACGCTTGAACGCTTTGAAGTTGTGAGTTTTTAGTTTGATTTGCTCGAGGACTAGCAAAGTCTAAGTGTGGGGAATTTGATAGGTGTAGAATACACCTAATTTACTATCTAGTAGTTTATGCTTTCTTTGCTATTTTTCTTGTAAATTATGTATTTTACGCTTGTTTTGAGTTTTATAGCTACTATGGAGTCACACGGAGGAAAAGAAGAAGAAATCACCCAATTTGAGCAAAAAGGGCAAAAAGGTCATTTTATTGTGCGATTGATATACGGAGCCCAGTAGTGGTTAAGGGGCTCTCATTTAGGGTACCCCTTATAACTCAAAGAAAGTGGGTGTTATTAACACTGGGTAGCCCTTATCCAGAGGATGGTTGGCTGGGTAGCATCCAATTGGGTCACCCTAACCGCACCGGGATCCAAACCCGACCCGGATCCGTGTAATTAAAACCTAATCAAATCGAGAGAACCATCTCAATCATTTATTCCTACTCACCGAAACTAAAGCATTGATTGCCGCAGTGAGAAATCGAGAGAAGATTTGTGTAGAGTGGCGATAGATGAATTTGCCGATGTTATTAAGCTCGGGAGAGATCAATTAGGGTTCGATAGATCGAGAAAAAGGGATCGAGAGCTAAAAGATGAAGATGAGAAGAAACAGAGAAATTTAATCGAGATTAGAGTTCAAATGGAATGGGTGTTGATGCAAATTCGAATCAGAGATGAAGAAAAGACACAGGTGATACCAATTTGTAGTTGATTCGAGATTCAATTGAAAGAAAAGATGGGTCGTGGCTTTAGTGATGAGACGAATCGACATCGAGTACAATCGCTGTGAGAAATTATGGGTTTGAGCTAGGGTTCGAATGGGTTTGTGAGAGATCGAGAAGGTAGAGATGATTCTCGCCATCAATGGGTTCATGCCGCTATTGTGAGGGAGAGAGAAAATCGAAATGATCTTTGTTGAATTACAGGAAATGAATGTATGTTGATGCTGGTAGGTAACAGGTTGATTGAGTTGTTGTTGAAGAAGCCGAGGTCTCAGAAATTGGAAATGGGTTAGTGATGGGTTGCTTGAGTTACAGAGCGGGAGCAGAATGAAGCTGAGAAATAAGAAGGGGAAGTCAATCTGGGCAGTTGTCACATTGAGCAGCAGGATTATGTGAAGCTCAAGAAGATATAAGCTGCTACAAACATGGAGTTTTGGGTTCTGGTTTGAATGAGAGATTGCAGGTGCTGGGTCACAGGTGCAGGTGGACTGAGAAGGAGGTATAGCTGGTGGTTAAGAAGCTGTGACTAATGCTGGTTGAGTGCAGGTTGATGGCAAGTGTTGTCTGAGTTGAATTGCAGGTCTGAGCTTGAGATTTTGGTTTGTATGTGCTGAGAGAATGAAGGTTGTGATGATTTGGTAGAGCAGGGATGGCACTGGTGGAGAGAATGGTTTGAGTGATGTTGGTCAGGACCGCAATCGGCGTGGTTTGCCTCGATATGCTATAGGTTTGGTGGATTGCAAGTAATGATCTGTGGAAACAAGTGAGAGGATTGAATCGAATTGATGAATGTGTTGATATAGCTCGGGTTCCAGCGCAGGATATGGTTGCATATAAATAGGGCCTGAGGCATTTGAGGCTGAGTTACAGGGGTTTTGAAGAGAAGAAGAGTAGAGCAGTGGTGGGATTCAAAGGATGTGGCAGGCTGAAATGGTGGAGTTGGAGGCTGTCTTAGCATTGGAGCTGCAATTTGGATGTGAAATGATGCGCTGCCAATGTTACAGGGAGCTGCAGTTAAGAAATAAGAAGGTATAGCCATGATGGCTGGTGATGCACCATGATGGCGCAACAGAGCACTGGCCAGTGCAAAAGCCTAGGCCATTCAGCCCATCCAGCTGAATGATGATCCAGACCCTGACTCAGCCACTCAGACCAGTAAGCCGAGTAAGCCAACGAGTTAGAAGCTGACTCGGTGACTGACTCGCCATCTGGCTTGACTTCCCTTGACTGTTGACTATCGGTTGACCGACAGTTGACCCGTTTGACCGTTAGTCCTAACGCGAGGACCGGACGGAATATTCCGTCGAATATTCTCTCGACGGAGAAATTTCCCAGGTGGCCGGCGGCGGCGTTTCCGGCCAAATTCCGCCATAATCCCGGTTTTCCGGCGAGCAAAAATTCAAATTTTCTATGGACTTCTCTCATGGGTGTGAAGACTTGGGCTAGGAATTGGATGGAGAATTGGACTCAAATTTGGAAAGAGAAGGTGGAAGAGTTGAGAAAAGCTTGGATTTGGAAATTGAATTGCAAAAGAATAAGGATTCTATTCCTTGGAAGAATTGGAGAATATTGAAGCCTATAAATAGAGAAGTTTTCTACAACTTCTATACATCTTTCTCTACATCTTTTACACACACATCTCTACACACACAATTCTTTTCTTTTCTTATTCTTTGTGTGAACTCTTTAACATGAGTAGTTAATTTTATTGATTGAGGATGAATTCCTAGTTCTTAACATATGATTTAAAGTTTTTGTTTTCAAATTCTATCTTGAAGTTTTTCACATAATTATCGTTTGTTTTTACTAATAGAGTGATCTTAAAGACATTCATGATTGATTGATAGATTGTTTGGGTGGCCAACTAAATTGATTTGTTAATTCGATCTAAAGCTAGTGAAAGTTAGGGGATAAGTAATCGTTTCTTGACTCTTTACATAAGTAGCAAACACGAGACCTTGCGGAGGGATTCCGTGGAGCAATTGTGTGTAGAAACAACGTTAGCAAGTGGACCTTGAGCTAAGAGTCTAACTACTAATATCAACCTAAGAAATTCACAAAACCTAATGCATGAGCCAAGTTACATCTAGGTTGAGCTAATTCTAGGTGGCTTGGTGATTAGAATCCAGTAGTCGAGAACTTCCGTGTCCGGTGATACAAGGGATTTAGGGGTTTAGCACTGAGCTAGTTTGCTTTACCTACGGTTGGTGATAATTTGTGACTAATAACAAGTAGAAGAGAACATAACTTTAATCATTGTTTCGTAACGAAGAAGGATTCCTTGGTCTTGTCTCTCTTATTGTTTTCAACTTTCGATTTTAATTGCTTTGTTTATTTTTATTTTGCTTTTTACACCCCCCTTTCGTGACAACTTTTACAACTAGAATCTCGTGCTCCTCGTGGGATCGACCTTGACTACCCTATATTACTTGTTAATTAGGTAGTAAAGTATTAATTAATTTGTTGTGGTAACGACACGCACCAGGAACTTCAGTTTTTCTCCAAACAAATAGAATGAAACTTCAACTTCTCAACAGAAAAGAGCTTCAAATGAGTCAAGTTATTGGACAAATTGGAATGTAATTGAGAACTACTTTTAGTGGGATAACCCTTTTCCTGCTCCAAAGAGGCTAAGGATTGAATAACTTGATCATAATGCTGAAGCAGCTGAAGAAAGAAAGATCGTGGGTATTGATCCAACAATCATCCTCATCAATGGTTCACTGGACAACAATCAAATCTAGTTGCAGATAAAGAAAAAGGGCCTGATACTACCTCCAACAACTGAATGAAGAACTCCATATCATGTTTTTTTTGGTAACAGGGTACCATTAGAGCCTATGATTCTATTATTTCTTGATTGTAATCCTTGTTTTTAGCTATTTCAGTTTTCTAGTTTCTTTTATTTCTTGCTGTAATAATCTATAGTGTAGATTTTTTCTTCTCTTTCCTAGTTTTAACCCTGTTGATATAGTTTCAGTCTCTTATTTTCTAGCTTGTCATAGTTTTACTGAAACCCTTGTTTATTTCCTGTATCATGTGTATACTCTGTTATATCTTATTGCAGTTTTGTGTTTTATTTTCATTAGTTTTACTTTCACTATGAGTCATATGTTAGTATTAATTATACCTTAATTGTAGTATTTTATTTTCAATTATTAGCAGTAATTGTATTATATTATTTTCACTCTCTTTTTTGTCTGGCTTGGTCTAATAATCTCTCAACTTCCGTTCACTCTTAGACATTCCCTCTTAGACTATTTATCTTTTTATCTATCTTATGATACTATCTATTCTATTTGAATCTCAGTTCATCTTTGTTTTTTGGTTTGTCCATTCTTAGAATATATCCGACCAAACCTGATGTGTTTCTCAATCTGTGAAGAAGTTTTCAACGATCTTCCAACAAGTTTTCATTTAACTAAAATAACTACTGTCAATTTAAAAAAAAAAAAATCAATTGTCTTCTAAGAAACTAAGAAAGATAACAACTGAAACTCAATAAGTTTTCAACTATGTGTTCTTGTTAGAGAATTGCTCGGTCAAACTCGCATGCGTTGCGATCTCAAGAATGTTTGTCAAGTTTAGTTGTCAAAACTATAAGTCTTGATTTCTAGTCTACATAAGTTTAAGTCTCGGATTAGGATAGATTAATTGTGTAGTTGAGCTTTAGACTTCATGGCGTTCATCGATTGAAGACGAAGAACTACTAAGGCGAGCTTGTGGAACTTTATCAACAAAAGGTATGTGAAGACTTGAACTCATCTATCACTCAGAAAGTCTATTTCTACTCTATCTCCTTCTTGAGACAAAAGTCATATAACGATATAGTTTCAGTTTATACACTTTTGATATTTCTATCTGAGTTTAGCTCACTTATATATTTCTCGAAATATGTGTTGGTAAGCTTTTGATTTAACCAAGTTCATCATATGTTCTTTACGAAAGTCAAAAGATGATTATGTGAAAATCGCCTTGTAACATCTTACATGATTTGTGTGAGACAGTCATTTGATGTAGACTCAGAATGTTTCGTATTGATCATTCGATCACTTGAAAATTGCTTTGAAGCTAATAGTTTGTGTGAGACAGCTATTCCCGTCGTCCGAGAATGTTTCAATGATTGAAAATGGAGGTTAGAACGATTAACCATGATTGGATATAGCATAGTATGCATACTTGCATATATGTTGTCCATATCCGAAACCATGGTATGCATAACCGTATGCGTATAGCTTGGTTTGGTGAAAGTCCGGGAACCATGGTATGCATACTTGTACGCGTACTGATTGGTTTTGTAAAAGTCCGGGAACTTAAGTATGCATACCTGTATGCGTACTGGCGTGATTTCAAGTTCTGAAATTTCAACTGAGTTTGGAGGTATACGTACCGGTATGCATACTGGCGAACCCAAACTCAGTCCGGCCACTTAGGTATGCGTACCTAAGTAGGTTGAGTTCTAAAATCGGTTTATTCATGAACTAATACATTTATATATTAAGGAATGCAATCCTTTTCAAACCGTGGCTATAATTTTCATGAATTGATTCAAGTGAATCAAAATCGATTTTGCTTCGATCGTGTCTTGTATACTTCTACGATAATATAAAAAATGGAAAAACTCTATAACTAGTTTCATTTGAGTCATTTGAACTAGTTGTGATTAAGATGAATAAGGTTGATATGAAAGTATTCATATGGATAACTTTGGTTAACTATTGTTGAACCAACCATATGCACATGTTTAGGTACGGTTACACTTATCTAAATTAAAGAACATTTCATTTGTGTATAACAAGCTAAGTTCGATCTAATGGTTGAAAGATATTAGCTTGAATCTTATCAGGTTTTCATCTAATGGTGAATATTGAATGCTTGGTTACCAAGGTAACTTAGATTGCAAACCCTGATTTGAAAACTATATAAAGGAGAACTCTAGCAACTAGGAAACCTAATCCCCACACCTCCTGTGTGATACTAGTTGCGATTAGATTCGATTCTCCTTTAACCTTAGGTTTTTCCCAAAACCCTGTAGGTTAACGACTTAAAGACTTCATTGGGATTGTGAAGCCAAATCCAACTATTTTCTTTGTAGTTGCGTGTTTTGATCTTTCCGTTTTCTATCGCGATTGAGTACTATGTTCTCTAAGATTTTCTCGAGATTTAATCTCCGATAAGCAAGATAAAAAGTAGTCACAAACATCTTCATCTCATCGTTTGTGATTCCACCATATCTTGTTTCACTACCATACGAATAAGATTATTGTGAGGTGATTGATATTTCTAGGATGTTCTTCGGGAATATAAGTCCGCTATATCAATTGGTTCCTGTTCACCTTGATTTATCAAAAGACGGAACAAAAACTCTTGGGTATTTCTGTGGGAGACATATTTATTCATATCAATAGACTTTTCTGTGTGAGACAGATTTTTTTATTTGGGTCGTAGCAACTCTTAGTGATGGGTGAGATTAGCTAAGGGAATCAAGTCCATGAGTCTCTTTGGGATTGGAGGCGTGAGGAACGCTGACTGTACCTTGAATCAGTGTGAGATTGATTAGGGTTCAACTACATTCCAGTCCGAAGTTAACTTGGAGTAGGCTAGCGTCTGTAGCGGCTTAATACTGTAAGGTGTACAAATCTGGACTAGGTCCCGGGGTTTTTCTGCATTTGCGGTTTCTTCGTTAACAAAATTTCGATAATACGTGTTATTTATTTTCCGCATTATATTTGTTTATATAATTGAACTGTCACAGGTTGTGCGTAAGTTCAATCAATTAGATAATCCAACCTTTGGTTGTTGATATAAATTGATTGACACTTGAACATTGGTCTTTTGTACCGTTCAAGTTATTTCTCAATATTCAATCGGGCTCGCAAATTCATATTTGTTTGATTGATATACTTTTCTTAAGATTGAGTCTGACTGTCTAGTTGATTCTCTTGAAAGTATATTGGAGTTTTTTCATACATATTGCTAAAAGAATTATTGGATGTGGTTGTTATACCCCCGGTTTTTCAATTGGTATCAGAGCAGGAAAACACGTTTAAGACCTCATAAGTATGTGTTTGTAGCGATCTCGACTCTTTGGATGTAAACGCTATCAACGTATCACCAGAGTCTTGATGGTTCAAATTACCTGTGGTAGAAAATTGATATGCGCGCTTTTCTTCAATCACGTGATTTTCAATCATGGGTTTATATTGTTAATGGCAATAATCCTCTAGTTATTACGAGATATGCGATGTAACTACTCCAAAGCATATTGGTGATTATGATGCTGTCGAGATTCTTGCCGCAAAGCAAAATTATGATGGTTTGAATGCAATCATCCATGCCATTACCCCAGATCTTCAGCACCATATGACTACGTGCACTCGGTCTAAAGAAGCGTGGGGTATCTTAGGAACCATATTTGAAGGGAATACCTGTGAAAAAGAAGCTAGGCTCTAAATTCTGATTGGGAAAACCTTCGTATGGCAGATGAAGATTCATTTGATGAGTTTAATCACAAAGTGTTTGAAATTGTTAATGAATCTTTTGCGTTGGGTAAGACTATTCCAGAAAAGAACATTGTGATAAAAATTCTCAGATCATTGCCATCCAGATACGATCTAAGAAACATGCAATCGTTGAAGAAAATAACCCTGAAACTCTTTCCATAATACTCTTGTTGAAAACTTAAAGATCTTTGATCATGATCATGTATCCAAATCTGGAAAGGATATTACTTTCAAAGCACAAAGGAACACTAAATTACATGATAAAAGTAAAAGTGTTGGCATCTCTGAGGATGATCCTTCTGAGACTGATTCATCAGATGAAGATCTTTACAAGTCAGTCTCTTTGATCACAAGACAATGTAGAGATCTTCTTTTGAAGAGAAGTAAACGGTTCGTTAGAGATAAACCTAAGCCATCAGTTAAACCACATAATCGTGTTCCTCCTAAAAACATGGATACTGACGATACTGATGACGAGGATATTCCACAGTGATTTAAGTGTAAAGGTCTTGGTCATTTTTCAAATGAGTGTCTGAATCGTAGAAAATACACTGGGAACAAAGGTCTTGATGCACCGCTTAATGAAATGTTTGATGACTATGATTCTAATGAAGACGACAAATCAAGTGTTGCACTCCTCTGTGAAAATATTGATTTTTATAATTGTAGCAATGCATACATCAACCTTGATAGTCTTCTAGGAGAAACTTCAACCACTTTGGAGGATAAAATGGATTTCTCTTTGTCTTCTGGAAATTCTATCTCTAATTTTTCAGGTTCTACCGTGTGTCTAGCAGCCTGCACATATATGGCGACTGAACCATCCTCCACATTGACATGCTCTTACTGTACTTTTAGGGGTCATGAACTGTCTAGTTGTTTCAAGTACAAGCATAAAGTAGGATATGTCAAGAAACTTCAACGGAGAGCAAATCGATTAGCCAACAAGCTCAAACTTGTTCATAAGACTAACTCATTAGAGGTAATTATGCTAACTTCATCTCCGAAGAAGTTAATTTCTAAAGATATGATTAGACCTCTCAGAAGAAGAACAAGGTCTAGAAATTCAAAAAGTTATGAGTGTGCCCAATATTCTACGAGGGATGGGCAGTGGTGGTGGTGTAGAAAGAAGTGATATCCGGTGGTTTTGTGGTGCTGGATGGTATTGATGAGCAGTAATTGACTATATTAATTATGTGCCGCTACAAAAGGGTAACACTATAAAGTAGAAATGTAGTTGATCGTCTTAATGCTAATATAAACTCGGTTAAAATACATTAAAATTAAGAAGAAAAAAAATCATTTGGATGTCATGTTATATAATAAATACTAAAAAATACATATTTAGTATCAAGATTTCTCCCTCCAATAGATAAATCTATGGTTGTATTGAGATCCCGTAAGCAGAGCGCGAGTTGGTCTTGGATTTTTGAATGATAATGAATATAATGAAACGTTCCCTCTCGGTTTCTCCAATGAAAACCGAAACCTTCTAAAAAAAATAATCAATCAAACAACACCTAGATGGAGCGCATCATCACCGGTGTAAACTTCTCTGAATTTCTACATATCCAGTGAAATTTCTACAGATTAATTTGGTGATTTCTTCCTACCGTAATTTTTAACGAGGCATGCAATTAAATCTCTAATAGTGATTTTAAAGGTATTTAATAATTATGAAATTCTCTTATAAGTTTTGTTTACGCAAGTATTGATTTAACTTGGGTTCTTTTATATTTTTGCTTTAAGTTGATGACTTTTTAATTTGAATACATGTTTGGTTAACAAAATTTGATACATATATGGAACTTTCTTTGTAACACTGATGTTAGTCTCTCATTTTTCCCGTTAGTACTCTGTTTCGATCCCGTATTTTTAGACATTATTTGACTAATGTTAGGGTATTTGTTTAATCTCAAGGATGATTAAACCCAGTGTGTGTTCTACACATTGAAAGGGACAGAAGTTTGTGTCGGCTCTACCTTGAAACTAATAATTTTTCTTCAGAAGGTTAGTTGAATTTATGTAGATACAAATATTAATATGACTATGCTTTTTATTGCTCCAAATTATTTAAGTAACACTAGATGTGAGAACGCCATTCATGCACTACTTAGTATAGTTGGTGTGAAATCTTTTTATCCACGAGTTTCTTCAATTTTATGTTATCAATATGATTGAAAAAGAATCTTACACATGTTTTGATTTACTTTTATAAGTTTACTTTTTCAGCTCACATGTGTATATCTCATCCTTCCAATATCCAAGGGTTCTTCATTTTTGTAACTCTCACATTTGCAAAAAATAAATAAATAGTTTATATATATAGCAGGGAAAATATTATGGTATTTACTTCACTCCTCAGAGCCTTAGTTATCAATAATTTCGGAACCAATGTAGTCATAAACATCATGGAGTTGGATTGCCAGTTTAGGTATATGTACTGTTAGATGAAATTTAAAATTAAGGTGTGATGGAACAATAAATGGGGAAAATATCTATTTATTTTTTATTTTTTTCATGTTGGCACAACATTATTACTCCGTCCAGAAAATAAATTGAAATAACATGCTTAAGTAAAATAAAAAGATTAGGTAACCCATTATTTTTCTTCCCAAAACCTATTTTGCTATCAAAATAATTACCCACGAAAAAAATGAAGCAAGAGGAATGTGAACAATATCGTATTAGTGACAAAACATCCCGTGCCGTTACGGCACGGGTTAAGACCTAGTAATACATAAATTTGAACTTGCCAACATAATTCTATATGAGGGTGCTCAAATTACTACATACATGAGGAATTCAAAGAGAAAGAGACAATTCCAATTGCTACTAGTGATATCTGCAGCGGCCTCTTGAGATAAACAGCAGGTGCAAGTTTGCTCTAAAATCTTATCTTTAAGCGCGGTCATAAGAGGATTATGAATTCTTTCCTCACAAACAATCTGTCAAAATGACCTTTTATGTTAGAGACGAAACACAATGCTAAAAAGTTAACAAAACTGGGGATAATTTTGGTTGCATCTATAATGTCAAGTGCTGATCAAGTAAATTGGATTCACTGATAAACAAAATATAACCTGGTGCAAGATAAGGAAATATATGTGTAACTCACTTGATCATAAACAATCTCAGAATCTATGAAGGCAACAACGGCGAATCTTGTTGTGCAATGCATCTACCAAATAATCCATTAAAGCCAAATAGTGACCAATTGATTCCCATTATCAACTGATTTTGCTCACCACTGACAGTTTATATTTTATAAGACTTAGAAGGTTCTCAGTTATTATCGTGGCAGCTCATGCAGTCCTCGTGGCAGCTCATGCAGTCCAGATAGTTTGCAAGTGCTAAAGGGATGTTTGTCTAAAGCTTGCAAAATCAACAAGAATTCAAGTGACATTATAAACAGTTACAACACCATGACCTCATACTTCATTAGCAATGCAATCGCACTTACTCATCTGAACTATAAGTAGACTTCATGTACACAGAATTTTCAACTTACCCAAGACTGATTACTACATACTCAACCAATGAATGAGGTGCATAATTAAGCTTGACTTGAAATATTAGTACTAGAAAAGCATCATTACACACATCATAATTAGAAACAGGTTTCTTACCTTCAAAAATTTATCTATGATTCTCTCGTCGTTTCGGCATACTTCACCACCACCACCACAGCTCCCCAACAACAACTGTTACTACCATTTTTCTAGTAGAACAATCAAATGAACAATATCATTGGATCTAGATTTAAACCATAAAACACCAAGTAGAAAGCAAAGTATAAGCATATAAATAAAGGATTCACACAGAGATTAACGTGGTTCGGAAAAGCCTACGTCCATGGGAAGGTAAATGTAAGTATTATTATTCATTGATGTTACAAGGAATTCCATTACTAAGAATGAAAGTCAGTGTTGTGGAAGTGTGGGTATTGAATGAGCGAAGATAGAGAACGAAGGCTCTTCAACCTTCAATCTCATCTTCCTCTTTTTTAGCCGACCAAAAGTCCCCCCTTCTCTCCACCATATCTCTTCCCTTTATAGAAAAAATATCTTCCGACAAATCTTAGATTTGATGGATTCTTATAGTTGATGTAGTGTGACCGTTGTATTGTAATATCTTGCTTCAGCTTCTAATCCCCTCCACGTGTCAAGATATTTTATGGTGTATACAATTTGCCCCTTTTCTTGAGGTTTGATGATGAGCGATCCTTAAGAAAAATCACTCTTGCCACGTTTTTCATACTTCTGTTATTTTCTTCAACTGCTCCTTGTCGAGAGGCTTTTGCGTTCTTTGTGGAAGAATTTCGGTGAAGAATATACTACGACAAAGTATTAATACTTGTCCCTATTCTTTACAGAAATTCAGAAACGTCCCTGCAAACCAAAATGTTCCTTACCTTTTCGTACTGGTACAAGTATTCTTCGTGGCTTGTTCGCCCCATGCTTACTTCGTGTTAGAAGCACTTCTCAGCACCAGCTAGCAGCAGCTGTAGATGCATCACAGCAGGACTTGTCTGCAGCAACAATGTCTCCTTCTCACAACGGTGGCACGACCTTATTCGTCATCAGGTATGCAGCAATTTTGTGACGTCCTATTCATGCATCAACTTCGGGTACAAGGAAATACCATGAGTGCAGCGTGTAATGAATTATCATTTTTGCCCATTTGATTTGTCAGTCAGATAGTCTTCGTTACTGATGTATTGTGGATGTCCAATAACAATATTAAAGCACCATTTATAGTCCTTCCTAGAATTACTTTGAATATTTCAAGTATACCGTTGGTGCTAGTATAAATTAGAAGACATAAGGCTAAAGGAGGAAGTTTTTGAGTTTTAGAACATTTGTGTGAAGAATGAGAGGTTCTCTTCTTTCAAACCTAATTGTTATCTCTAGGGGGAATTAGATTATCTAATTCTATAGTATCAACTAGATGCCTCTCATAATCTTATAGTTTCCAATTTAATTGGGTAGAAATTGTAAGTTATTTGAGAAGAATCTCCATTATTAGGTTCTTCCTTTATTCAAAGGGTAGAAGAAACTAAGTTGGTTAATTATATATCCTTTTCAAGTTATCAATTTCAATTTATTTTCATTGTAAGCTTCCGCTTCTCATCATTTGGTATCAGAGCTTTGGTTTGATTCTCAAGGGGAAAAGGTGTAATTGGTGAAGATATTTTTTTTGAGGTGAACTTACTAATCTCTTTCTCAAGTATTTTTGGGTTGATTGATATGTTCTTTGATAGTGTTTTCATATCGGGTTGTTGAATCTTATATTGATTTCACCATGGTTTACAAAAGAGGAGTTAATTTGGGTAGGATTCATTCAAATGATGTGTTAATGAATATTGTACATGAAGTGTTTGATGATATTATCTAAGAATGGGAGAAATTTGTGAAGAATATTATTGGAAACTTGTAAGTCTCCATAACCAAGAAAGGAATCTACCTAATGATTGTGATGATGTAAGTGAACTAGATGTATCAATTTTGGTTGGTGGATATGAGGATGAACAAATTGCCCACAAGATGTTTGATGAAATGTCTCCACCAAAATTTGATAGCTATTTGAGTCATGAGGAATATGAAATAGTGGGTGTTCTTCCAATCTATCAAGATGGCATGAATGTGGATCAAATATTTTATTATTTTACTATCATGGACCAAGTGCTATCACGTAAGAATCAAGATAAAGAAGAATACAATCCTTTGTGTTCAATTTTTGATGAGGTAGTTAATGGTAGTGAAGTAAATGATTTTGGTGTACCAAGGTATGATATTGAATTGGAAAATGCTATAATAGAAGCATCTCAAGAACAATTTCAAGTATGTGAACCGACTACCGGAAGCAAGCATTCACTCAAGCTACAACAAAATGGGGAGGAAATATATATGAATCCAATTTGGGCTTTCATCGAAGATAAGTTTCATGGTTGTGATCTTCGTGCAAGGTTGAGAGAGATGCTTGGTGTTTCTTTACTACTTGGGGATGCTCTTAACTATGACCACAAGATGCCACATTTGGTGAGTAACTACAATGGAAGGTGTAGAGGTAGAATTGTATTCAAACAAGGAAGAAGTTGAAGCACTAATGGAGAATATGCTTTGGAGAATTCGGGGACGAATTTGTTCAAACAAGGGGAGGATGATGTATTTACAAACGAAGAAATACTTGGTGTGTCATTACTACTTGGGGATGCTCTCCACGATGACCACAAAATGCTACATTTGGTGAGTAACTACAATGGAAGGTGTAGAGGTAGAATTGTCTTCAAGCAAGGAAGAAATTCAAGCACAAATGGAGAATACGCTTTGAAGAATTCGAGGACGAATTTGTTTAAAGAAGGGGAGGATGATGTATTGTGGATGTCCAATAACAATATTAAAGCACCATTTATAGTCCTTCCTAGAATTACTTTGAATATTTCAAGTATACCCTTGGTGCTAGTATAAATTAGAAGACATAAGGCTAAAGGAGGAAGTTTTTGAGTTTTAGAACATTTGTGTGAAGAATGAGAGGTTCTCTTCTTTCAAACCTAATTGTTATCTCTAGGGGGAATTAGATTATCTAATTCTATAGTATCAACTAGATGCCTCTCATAATCTTATAGTTTCCAATTTAATTGGGTAAAAATTGTAAGTTATTTGAGAAGAATCTCCATTATTAGGTTCTTCCTTTATTCAAAGGGTAGAAGAAACTAAGTTGGTTAATTATATATCCTTTTCAAGTTATCAATTTCAATTTATTTTCATTGTAAGCTTCCGCTTCTCATCATTTGGTATCGAGCTTTGGTTTGATTCTCAAGGGGAAAAGGTGTAATTGGTGAAGATATTTTTTTGAGGTGAACTTACTAATCTCTTTCTCAAGTATTTTTGGGTTGATTGATATGTTCTTTGATAGTGTTTTCATATCGGGTTGTTGAATCTTATATTGATTTCACCATGGTTTACAAAAGAGGAGTTAATTTGGGTAGGATTCATTCAAATGATGTGTTAATGAATATTGTACATGAAGTGTTTGATGATATTATCTAAGAATGGGAGAAATTTGTGAAGAATATTATTGGAAACTTGTAAGTCTCCATAACCAAGAAAGGAATCTACCTAATGATTGTGATGATGTAAGTGAACTAGATGTATCAATTTTGGTTGGTGGATATGAGGATGAACAAATTGCCCACAAGATGTTTGATGAAATGTCTCCACCAAAATTTGATAGCTATTTGAGTCATGAGGAATATGAAATAGTGGGTGTTCTTCCAATCTATCAAGATGGCATGAATGTGGATCAAATATTTTATTATTTTACTATCATGGACCAAGTGCTATCACGTAAGAATCAAGATAAAGAAGAATACAATCCTTTGTGTTCAATTTTTGATGAGGTAGTTAATGGTAGTGAAGTAAATGATTTTGGTGTACCAAGGTATGATATTGAATTGGAAAATGCTATAATAGAAGCATCTCAAGAACAATTTCAAGTATGTGAACCGACTACCGGAAGCAAGCATTCACTCAAGCTACAACAAAATGGGGAGGAAATATATATGAATCCAATTTGGGCTTTCATCGAAGATAAGTTTCATGGTTGTGATCTTCGTGCAAGGTTGAGAGAGATGCTTGGTGTTTCTTTACTACTTGGGGATGCTCTTAACTATGACCACAAGATGCTACATTTGGTGAGTAACTACAATGGAAGGTGTAGAGGTAGAATTGTATTCAAACAAGGAAGAAGTTGAAGCACTAATGGAGAATATGCTTTGGAGAATTCGGGGACGAATTTGTTCAAACAAGGGAGGATGATGTATTTACAAACGAAGAAATACTTGGTGTGTCATTACTACTTGGGGATGCTCTCCACGATGACCACAAAATGCTACATTTGGTGAGTAACTACAATGGAAGGTGTAGAGGTAGAATTGTCTTCAAGCAAGGAAGAAATTCAAGCACAAATGGAGAATACGCTTTGAAGAATTCGAGGACGAATTTGTTTAAAGAAGGGGAGGATGATGTATTGTGGATGTCCAATAACAATATTAAAGCACCATTTATAGTCCTTCCTAGAATTACTTTGAATATTTCAAGTATACCCTTGGTGCTAGTATAAATTAGAAGACATAAGGCTAAAGGAGGAAGGTTTTGGTTTTAGAATATTGTGTGAAGAATGAGAGGTTCTCTTCTTTCAAACCTAATTGTTATCTCTAGGGGGAATTAGATGATCTAATTCTAGAGTATCAACTAGATGCCTCTCATAATCTTATAGTTTCCAATTTAATTGGGTAGAAACTGTAAGTTATTTGAGAAGAATCTCCATTATTAGGTTCTTCCTTTATTCAAAGGGTAGAAGAAACTAAGTTGGTTGATTATATATCCTTTTCAAGTTATCAATTTCAATTTATTTTCATTGTAAGCTTCCGCTTCTCGTCAGTTACGTAACTATTCCAGGAATCATAAACCTTTATAAAATGAAGGAGAGAATCCACTCCACTCATTGGAAGCCACAATAACAGTGGGGACTTCGTCTGCATCGGCATCGATAGTATTCTTTTATTGGTGGTTTACGATTGCTCTTTATGTGCTTCTTGCCGAAGGTATGCCTCGCGTAGGATCATCAAGTGAGCAGCAACGATGGTTGATAACTTCAGCAGGTATTAATAGTATGTATGTCCCATGCTTTATTGACAGCAACATTTTGCGTACTACAACATCAGTGTCTTTTCCACCACAGCCTCAGCTTGTGCTCAGCAACTGGCATCAAGTCCCTATCACGCGAATCTTCACATCACCTTTCTCGTCGGGATACGCCTTCTTGTATTTGGTTGTATGTTTGCCCCATGCCTTCCCCGAATTGATGGTGCTTCGTGGCACTAGTTGAGCAACGACAACAAACATCGTCAGCGATATGCGGAGCAGCAAATGTACTCTTCATTCTTGTATATTCAGTCGCAGGTATGCCCCGATAACTAATAGTATTGTCAGTAGCTTTGTATGCGGCAACAACGGTGTAGACTGCAGCAACAACGGCGGTGTGGATTGCAGCAGATGAGTAGGTACTTAACATTAGATGCCGATGCAGACGTTCATAGCTATTTTTCCGCAGCGTGGAGCAGTTTGCATATACGTAGCATCTGTAGCTTTGGGTAGGCAGCATCGTCACCATGAGATTTTCCCCAACATCTCATCCTTTTCCGCTACACCTGAGCCTTGTCGATAAGGTATGTCAATGCTTCGTTCATCGTTAATCGGGGCCTGGCCATCAAGTAAGCAGCAAAGACGGTTGACAACTTAATCGAGTAGCAGCTACGTCCATCACTTAGTGGCAGCGACTTGATCGCAGCATCGGCTCAGTAGTACCTCCATTCTTACAGCAGGGCTGGGTTCGCCGTAGCAACAGCAACACAGGTGCGTCTCAACAGCATAAGTGGATCTTCATCCATCATATTCCGAGGATGAGACGCGGCATAAGTGGATCTTCATCCATCATATGCACATGGGTCAGTGGGTATGCTTTTGCTGCGAGCCCCTATGACAGGACAATAACATCACCTCAGCAACGTAGCAAGATCGCTTCGTTGGCACAACAGGATCGTTGACAGCAGCAGCAAAAACTTCTACATCCTTGCAGCACTTTTATATCTTGTCTTCCTTGGACCAAATACTTGTTCAGGGTGTGGACATCAGATTTACCGGGCAGCAGCATCTCTTTAATCACATAGCCGCATCGGCAGTAGGCATGACGCAGTAAGAGCACGTCCGCAGCAGTACCTCGTTCGCAGCAGCATGGACTGGATCATTGGCAAATGGTTTCTACTGGATTTGGTGGGTAACCATTTCAATTGTGAGCCTGCATAACAAGGGGAAGAACCATTTTGATTTATTTCTCTTTCATCGATCGATGCTTGTTCGTCTGCTGGCAAGGTTGAGTCCATCTGTACGAATGGTCATCGTTGGATCACACCGAAATTTTACGTTCCTGTGTAACTTCAAAATAACATGAGTGTACGGAATTCTTAAATAAATGTTTTCTATGTAATAAGATAAATTAATGGCATAAGTAATAAAGATTAATGAATATATGTAAGATTCTTTAAGCAGTAACATGCTCATTAAGTATTTATGTGGCTGCTCTTGCCCCTGCCTTGTGTAGATTTATGAATTCATTATCGCTGAGCTCGGTGAGTGTTTGAGACCATAGTGTCACGAAGGGATTACCTTGTGCTATGTTTGGGACCTATCACCCCGCTGGCCAATCCCGAGCCAGGGGATTACCGAACGGTAGGGTCTAAAGTTTAGACATGATGGGTATCTCTTTTTGCTGGATGCCTTCCCCCGGTCATACACTCATTAAACTCTTATGGGGGAGTCCGGAGTGATTGCACACAAATGCTTTCCCCAATATGATGATGTGAGGCCGGTGGTGCTTGCCCCGGTTCTCGGTCGTATACATTAGTATCCAAAAATGTATCACACTATTGGGAATGTATATATGCATTTTTCAGAATGTACGAAAAATTGAATTTGCAAAATGTATGCGATTTATTAAAAATGTATGAAATTTTCTCATAGAAATGTATGCATTATTTATAAAAATGTATTACAGTTTTCTGTAATTAGAATGTATGGAATGAAACTACGAAGTATTATGAAAATGTATGTGTATTCAACATATGCGATTCTGTGAATTTTTAGAAGTATTATATAAGGATCATAAGTATTGAATTTGCAAACTCTTTTGTTGTGAGTGATGTATGTATGCCCCCTTTTGGTTTAGGAAGCTGTTGCGGGAGCTTGTGAAAGAAAAAGTAACTGCCTCTGTAAAGATTCGCGGGTACATTGAATGATGCATTGGTTACCGCTGAATATCGGTCCTCAGCAAGCTTGTAGTCTGATGGTGCAATCTGTTGATGTTGGCATTACAGAAACATTGGATTGGATTGAGCTATCATCGTTGCTCTCTTGTTGTACTGTTGGTGCAATCTCCAACTTTGAAATGCTTTCTACCTTTCCTTAAATTGAATTGGTTTGCATCTGGGATTTGAGATGGTCCGTCTTTGATCATCCTCACATCGTAGCAGCAACACCGGGAAGAGACTTTAGGTTGCACTTATCTAGAATTGAAACATTGGCGTGGTGTCTTCCATCCATTTCTTCTACTTGTCTGCAACCGCGTTCCACTGTGCTTTGTAGTCCAGCTTGTACGGAGCTGCATAGTCGGAGTTGAAGTTCAGGAGAGTCAGAGTTGCATGTGGAGTGGACTTTGAAGAGCCGTGTTTTGGTGGGTCATGGGAGCATCGCAGTTCAGCTAAGTAACATAGTGACCTAATTACTATCTTTCGCTCCATTGTGTGTTCTGCTTGTATAACCTTACTCAGAGTCATTGGTACTAGCCAAACGGTACTCATAGTCCAGGAAATCTGCACAAAAGTAAAACAACACAATCGTTCCAATAGATGGTATTCTTAGCCGTGCTAGGCTGCGGTAAGATAGCGGCTTTACAACAACATTGAGCCGGGCCACGCTGCGGTTACATGGCGGCTTTGCAACAACATTGAGCTAGACGAGCTATCTTCGTAATTGAGCTAGTCAGTTTCTTCTCTACCTGAACGATCGTGGCTGCAAGGTCGGAACTGTATGATCGTTACTGCTTCATCGGAGTAGAGGGCTTTTCACCATAGTTGTAGATCTTTGCATAGTCGTCATCGGACTTTTGTATTGATCTTCTTTGGTTTGCTTTATATTCACGGGGATGAGAGCTTCAAACTGCGTCACAACTGAACTTTGGCATCCCAGCATGAATTGGAGTTGCATCATCGGAGTGGAGAACCGAAGCTTTATCTTCGGAAGGAGGATTGGAGCCGTCATCGTCTTTGGAGATCATCGTTGTCAGAATTTGGATCATCGTATGGCTTTAGAGCATCCGGCTGGGAGCAATCATCGGGATTACCATGGGCATCTAGCTTCGGTTCATCATCTTTGGTCTTTATCATCATCTAGTTTATCATCATCTGGTTTGAGCCTCATGTGCCATCTCGTGTGTTGGAGTTGTAGAGTTCGTTCATCGTCGTTATCCTCCATGTATTGGTACTGAAGCTGTCTCCTATGGTTTCTGGTCCTCTCTTCTGGCTACACAAAACAAAAACAAGGAGTCCCCGAGCTTTGAACTGCATCAGCACTTCGTACTTTCATCCATATGTTGCCCATTGTGTATATTTGAGGAGCTGGAGCATCTTCCTCTGGGTTGTAGAGCTTGTACATCTGCATCGGAGCTGGGGAGCTTTTGCATTCTCATTTTAGTTCCGTACTTCACTGATGCTGTGTAACTAGGACTCTAGCCTGTTGTTGGAGACGGGTATTGGACACCATTGCATAATTTCTTTGTAGTATGTTGATCCTCGGTGTGCTTTGAAGCAACGTTGAACTGGTTTATGCCGCGGGGAGTGGTTATCTTCGCTTGAACTGGAGGATCGGAGAAGTCATCGGAGTTGGGCTGGTCTACAACTTCGGAATGAGGGACCGAAGCTATTTTCATCGTCATCAGATCGAAGCTCTCATCATCAGATGGACTATGCATCATCTTGGCAGGACTTCACATCATCGTCGTTGATCTTTGGTTCACCTGCATTGAACTTCGAATCATCGTCCAGCTTTTCGTCTTCGTCTTTGGATTTTGTATCGTCGCTGCAAGACTATGCATCATCGGCGTGAGTCTTCGGTTCATCGTTGCTGGACTTGGCAGTTGGCACTATCATCGTCCTGAGATTTGGTGTCATCGTTGTTGGGTACTTCAATTATCGTCAGATCGTCCAGTTGCTTGTGCACCAGGTGGTACGTCGGATTTTACGTTGGAGAAACTGCACGCAGATTCTTCACAGCAACGTTGGAAGCTTGCATCATCGTTGTTGGTCCTTGTTTCGTGTAGTAAGACTTGGGCTCATCGACTTTATCTCTTCGGCATCATCCGGATTGGACCATCGTTGCTGAGGTTGTGCTTCGTGATACTTTGGTCATTTATACCGTCGTCCCAGGCATTGCACTAGCGCAGCTGCAAAACTGTACATAAGGTAGCTCATTGTTCTTCGGGTCACTATCATGGTCGTCCGACATTGTACCATCGTCTTTGGTCTTCGCATTGGGGAACTGTGCTTCAGGTGCCTTCAGCATCCTTGTTGAAATTTCATCTTTTAGCATCATCTGTGGATATGCAGCAACTTTATGCTTTGGTTACTTCATTTCTTTGTCTTCAGATTTAGCATCGTCATCATTCTACTCTGGTTGCTCTGCAACGCTGGAGATGAGGGGTAATCATCGGAATTGAGATGCTCTGTACCATCGTCACCATAATTTGAATCATCGGACTTTGGATCGTCTTCGGCCTTGGATCATCTGGACACCGGATGAACTGTGCTTTGGGTTGTTTCCGTTGGCGTGGCACTTTCCTGGTCATCAGTTCATCTTCATGAACTGACTTCCTTTGTAGCTTTAACTGCATGTACTCCTTGGATCGGAGATTATTGTTGTCAGAGGTGATGAGTTTGGCCTTTTAGTTTCGTACTCCACCTTGGACGGGAGCTGCTCGGAGCGGAGCAACATCACCGGACTGACCGGTACTCTCATCGTCGGACCAAAGCAACATCATCGGTACGTTGATTCTAGCAGCAACAACAACGGGTTGAGAATCGGAATTGCATCATCATCGTTGGCTTTATACTTCGAGTGGGCTTTGAGCTTGAACTGCTGCTCCCCTCCTCCGAATGAGTGCAACTAATCACATCATAGCAGCAACAACGGTGGTATGTAGCAGCTTTACATGGTGTGCTCAATTGCTTTCAGTAGACAATCAATCCAATCATAAACCCACTCCCTTTGCAGCATCGTTGACTGGGTCTGAATTGCATCGTTGGTGTGTAGTCCTTGCACATCAAAAATGCTTGGGAAACATACTGGTTGTAAAGTGGAGTGTTATAACATCAGGTTAAAAATCAAAGAGAGGCTTTGTTTATTAGATCATGACAACAATGGGGTTTTAAAACAAATAATCACAACAAAAAATCAAATGGAGTTGACAGAAGTAGATGAGATAAATCCAATAGACTAAACAGAACACAAGTACAAATGTAATAGTTCATTGAATCATTTTTACAAACACGCCAAAGGCAGGTTTAGAAATTCAGCTCAAAGGGTATTTTACTATTTGGATGAAAATCAAAACTAACAGCTGCAAAACATTTTTAATTTGCTCAATCAATTAACACATTCCATACCACACAGTTAAATATAGCTGAACTACAAGTAAATGATTTCAAACCATTCAACCCAAGGTTTCTTCTTAAAAAGAAATAGGAACAAGGGGTGTTAAATTTATTAGAACCCAGCTCAAAAACATTCATAAGTTAATAAATTTGTAACAAGTAGAAAACGGGGGACAGGTATAAGAGCGATGATTCATTGAATCAATTTTGGAAACTGAATATAAGCGTTTTCAAATTGGGGATTTTATGTACAAGAGCAAGCCAAGCAAACATTCCGTGTGAAAATAATGAACTGAGAGAAATCTCAGGAGAAAAAATAAGGAAAATGAAAACCAATTTAAGAAAGTTAGTAAAATGCTTTAAAAAGCTAATAGATCTGGTACATGTAGAATAAATTCTTTACCCATAGCTTATTTCTAACGCCAAATTGTTACTACCATTTTTCTAGTAGAACAATCAAATGAACAAGATCATTGAATCTAGATTTAAACCATAAAACGTAGAAAGCAAAGTATAAGCATATAAATAAAGGATTCACACAGAGATTAACGTGGTTCGGCAAAGCCTACGTCCACGGGAAGGTAAAGGTAATTATTATTATTCATTGATGTTACAAGGAATTCCATTACTAAGAATGAAAGTCAATGTAAGTGTTGTGGAAGTGTGGGTATTGAATGAGCGAAGATAGAGAACGAAGGCTCTTCAACCTTCAATCTCATCTTCCTCTTTTTTAGCCGACCAAAAGTCCCCCTTCTCTCCACCTTATCTCTTCCCTTTATAGACAAAATATCTTCCGACAAATCTTAGCTTGAAGGATTCTTAGAGTTGATGTAGTGTGACCGTTGTATTGTAATATCTTGCTTCAGCTTCTAATCTCCCTTCACGTGTCAAGAGATTTTATGGTGTATACAACAACTACGCAGTACTATGCAAAAACAGACAAACACGTTAATTTTGGAAAGTAAAAAACAATCTACACGCCTAACAACAAACCTTCCCCAAATTCTCAATAAGAATTCATTGTCCAACTGTGAGACAGGGCACATGATCAGAGTACCACTCACTTGTCAGCTATAATTCATCCCTTATTTTTCATAACGTACTACAAATCCCTTAAGGTTCTTAAGAAAGAGAACTCAGTAAGTCAAAATCCCCACTTGCAAAAAAGGTTCAGATTTAAGCCATATTCGGTTATCAACAAAATTGAAGTTTGTTTATACACTCCAGGCTAGTAACATGAACTTAAATATCCACAACACATAATAGGTTGGGTAACTAACGTTTGAAGGCGAGTAGAAAAAACCAAAAGAACTTATTTCCTACGCAAGGCTATGTTTTATATTGAAATTTGTTCTTGAAGGACTCATAATGATGCTCATTCCAAGTATCTTTTTGCCGTGTTCTAATTTATAGTCTCAAATTTATGTAGTATTCTTGCAAAGGGATTTGAACCAGTTTGCTGTATAATGATAGAGAATGAGTTTGCTTCTGAATACTGAATTGCATATTGAAAAATAGGAAACTGCAGGCCTGTGTTTCGGTTCATTTGGTGATTGCAGGCCTGTGTTTTGGTTTGTGCAGGCCTGTAAACTGGAAGTCCAACTCCATGAAAATGATCTGGACTATCCATTTTTTTTTAATTGTAACTGAAAGAACTGTCACAGAGATAGCTGTGACAAGAATTGTGAAGTAAAAACAACACGTGTCATCATTTTACTGTTTTTACAAATGAGAGTAACAGTTTGATCGTTATAAAAGCCGTGACAAGAAGATGACAGGTGTCCTATTATAAACAATAGCAACATTAATATATGTTACTTTTCTCGTGAAAAAAAAATACACGTGTCGTCGAAACAATCGTTGCAAGGATTGAACTTGATTATAACCGTTCTTTGTATATGTGGCTCTTTCAGACATGTGTCGTAATCCTAAAATTAGGTCAATTGTGTATTAATTATTGTAACGCTTTTATAATGTGACTATATCTGGCGATTGTCACAGATAAAAACGTTACAAACACCATCACAATTATTAATTATGGCCTATTTACAACAGGCTATAACCGTTACAAATTTAATAAGTAACAGGTATAGCCTGTGACAGAATTCCTGATTTGGTGTAGTGATTCATCATGTTGAGCATTTTAAGATAAAAGATCATGGCAAAGAAAATTCACGAAAAATCATAGATAGTACAGTTAAAGGACTGCCCCACTTAATAACGCTATATTTTGAGAAGCAAAAAAATTGCATTACGATGAGGCTATCTGTAGATCCCAACCTACCAGCCAAAATCGACGGTCTAATTGAAGCATCATTTAATAGAAACTTTTAAATTCGAACCCATTCAAATGTTAATGGCTATATTTCATGAAAAGTCATTCAAAACTTCAGTTCAAAATATTAAATTCACTAATTTGATTGAGACGTCGAACACAATTCTTACCTCAACCTTGCCACCTTGGATCTGTAAATCTTATCCAATGACCATTATTACAAATTGAAGTCGATTTCAACTCAGGTTTTATATCTACTTTTCTAAGGACTTTTAAAATTTTAAAAACGCTGTCAATTTGAATTTGGTAGTGTAGCGCCCCCTACGCTAGCAGTTGACTAATCCAAGATATTAACCATAAAATGAGGCACTAACGATTTAAAACATCTATTTAAGAATTAATTTAAAAGTAATAAACAAAGTTCAACCCGAATCTAAACCCTCTCTGAAATAAATACAAGAACTCCTCTCAAATGATACATACTTAATAATGAGTTGGTTTACAAATAGAATATAAATACAAAAATAAACATATGCGGAAGCTAACCAACTAACGAAACCAACTCCTCGAAGCCTTCGACGCCATGTGCACATCTTGATCTGTCTCGAAAAGCGAAAGTGGGAATGGGTGAGCACATCATCCCGAAGGGTGCCCAAGTAGAAATAACAACTAACTTTCGAGTAATCACTAGAATGATTTAAAGACAATGCGGGTTTTATAGAAAACCGATAAATCAAGGAAAACAGATAAAACATATTAAAATAATAAGTTTGCATTGAAATATAAAGTTCTACCAACCAATCTTGCGGCACAAATTCACAATGTAAATAATAGTTGTTTAACGCTAGATCCTTCGGAGTAGTAAGGCGTGGCTCTTGCGGATTCTTCAATGATCATTAAAGTGTGATAGGGTGTAGAATACATCCTATTTACTATCTATTATTTATGCTTTCTTTGATATTTTTCTTGTAAATTATATATTTTACGCTTGTTTTGAGTTTTATAGCTACTTTGGAGTCGCACGGAGGAAAAGAAGAAAAATCACCCAATTTGAGCCAAAAGGGCAAAAAGGTCATTTTACAGACGATTGATATATGGAGCCCAGTCAAGGTTAAGGGGCAACTCTATGTAGAGAAATATAAAAACAAGCCAGCTGATGTTAAGGGGTGGCCACATGTTATTGGATATCCCCTGGGGTGTCCCCTAGCCTTGTGTAGAATGGCATCGTTATCCATTCTCATACTCCTACCCTAAATCGAGAAGATTATTTCTCAATCATTTTGTGCCTGAAATCAAGACACAGAAAGAGGCGCAACCATTATTAAGCAGCCGAGAGAAATTGAAGGTTCTTGTAAGAGATCGAGAAACTATGCCAGAGAAATGGAGAGTGAAAGTGAAAGAGCAGAATCGAGAGAGATAGAAGAAATCAAATATTGAATAAGGGTTTCTTCCGGTTCTTCCCCAAAAGTTGAATTAGGGTTTGTGATGTTTCTGATGTATGAATCGATAGAGGAAGAAGATGGTGGAATTGATGGATTCAAGAAGTACAGAAGGTCAGAGAAATGGGTTTTGAAGAAGATGATGGGATTTGCGATCTCTGCAACAAGGTGATGTTTGAATCGGAAAATACTCTCATGGGTTCTGGTCGTCGCTGTTTGAAATGGAGATGGGTTTCAGTAATTAATTGATGAGATGGATGAATTTGGGAATTGGTGTTTTGGTGCAGAGACGAAGAAGAAATTAAAATTAGGGTTCGTGCAGTTGAAGGTCGAGAAGGATGCTCAAAGCTCAGAGTAAGATAGAGACGGAGAAAGGGTTTGCTATCTCTGAAGAAATAAGGACTAATTGCAGAGATTGAACAAAATCAAAGAAAGGGGATCCGGTGAATTTTTATGATGATGAAATCTGAGGGTTCTAAGGTGAACTCAGATGGGAAGTTTGCTGCCAAGAACAAGGTGGTGATTAGCGGAAAACTGAATGGGTTAATTTGAGCTCTCTGAGAAGAATAGAAAATGGGTTTTGAAGGAGTGCAATTTAAGCTCAGAGATTGTTCTGGGTGATATGATGTTGTTGAAATCAGATGGGTTTAGTTTGAAGATCTTTTCATTGTCGATTGAGAGAAGAATAGAGATGGGTTTTGGCAGCTGTTGTTTGAAGAGAAAGAGCAGATGAACCTGATGCTGGAGAGGAGATGGGTCTGTGGTTGAAATTGAAGAACTGATGACGGTTGATATATTGAAGCAGAATTAGAAGATGGTTTCATCTCTGAAACAGTGGGTGAAGTTCAAAATCGATCTGAGGTTGATCTTTATATTATTTTTAGTAGGGTGTCTGCCGCATTATAGTGGAATGATGGGTTATGAAATGAAACCGCAAGAATGAAGCTCTATTACACACAATGGTTTAATGAAAATGTTAGATGTATGTGTAGGTTCTTAATAGGAAGACTCAAGAAAATTGAGGCCCGAACTTGGCCGGAAGTCCTATAAACAAATGGAACTCTACGACTGCAGTTCTGGCGAGTCAACTCATCGATTCAGATGACCGATCCAGAAGCCGATCCAACTCACCCCAGTTAGACGAGTCAGCCGATCAAGACACTAACTCAAGCTGACTCGGTGGCTGACTCTCCTTCCCTTGACCCGGTTGATTGACGGTTGACCCGTTTGACCGTTATCTCTAACGGTGGACTGACGGAATATTCCGTCGAATATACCAATGACGGTGAAATTTTCAGGTGACCGGCGGTGATTTTTCCGTCCGGATTCCGGCCATAATACCGAGCTTTTCCATGAGCCAAAAATCCCGAATTTTCTATGGACTTCTCTCATGGGTGTGAAGACTTGGACTAGGAATTGGATGGAGAATTGGGCTCAAATTTGGAAAGAGAAGATGGAAGAGTTGAGAAAGGCTTGGATTTGGAAATTGAATTGCTAAAGGAAAAGGATTCTATTCCTTGGAAGATTTGGAGAATATTGAAGCCTATAAATAGAGAAATTTTCTATATCTTTTACACACCTCTCTACACACACAACACTTGTGTTTTTGCTTTCAATTCTTCTTCTTAATTATTTGTGTGAACTTGAAAATTCTCCTTTTAATTATTTTGTGTGAATTTCAAAAACATGAGTAGCTAATTTTCTTATTGATTGAGGATGAATTCCTAGTTCTTAATATATGATTTGAGTTTTGTTTCAATTCTATCTTGAGGTTTTTCACATGATTATCGATTGTTTTTACTAATAGGAATGTTTATTCATTCATGATTGATTGATAGGTTGTTTAGAGTGCACGCTAAATTGATTTGTTAATTTGATCTAAAGCTAGTGAAAGTTAGGGGATAAGTAATCGTTTCTTGAGTCTTTACATAAGTAGCAAACACGAGACCTTGCAGAGGGATTCCGTGGAGCAATTGTGTGTGAGAACAACGTTAGCAAGTAGACCTTGATCTAAGAGTCTAACTACTAATATTGACCTAATAAGTTCATAAATCTTAATGCGTTTATTTAAATTACATGTAGAGTGATCTACTACTAGGTGGTTTGGTAAATAGAATCAGGTAGTCGAGAACTTCCATATCCAGTGATATAAGGGATTTAGGGTTTAGCACCGATCTAGCTGCTTTACCTACGGTTGGTGATAATTTGTGACTAATAACAAGTAGAAAAGAACATAACTTGATTCATTGTTTCGTAACGAAGAAGGATTCCTTGGTCTTGTCTCTCTTATTGATTTCAACTTTATCTTTTAATTGCTTTGTTTATTTTCTTTTGCTTTTTACACCCCCCTTTTATGACAATTTTTACAACTAGAATCTCTTGCTCCTCGTGGGGACGAACTTGACTTCCATTATATTATTTTTAATTGAGTGGAAATAAAATATTAATTTGATTGCACCTACGACACGCATCAAATTTTGGCATTTGCTTAGGGGAGCAGCGGACGATTTTAGTTGTTTTTATTTTTCTTTTTGGTTTATTCTTGCTTTGTTGGATTCTATATCGTATCTAACTTAGGTTTTGAGAATCTTATTTCAGGTACCAGTTTTCCATGTATGGTGGACAAGAGCAAGCATATTACAACAATCAATACGGTTTTCAACCTCAACATTATGGCAACTTCCAACCATCCTTAGGATACAATCAAAACCAATCTTTTGGCTATGATCAAATTCCTACAGAACCTTATGGATATTCTCATACATATCAACAACCTTATGACGGGTATGTAAGTGGACAATCACAAGGATGGGAGGATAGTTTTGTTTATCATCAGAAATTCTCTAGTTTTGCGAGATAAGATGTACGCCATGATTGGGGATCTTCAACAAAAGTTGCAAGAATCACTACAAGACCAGCAACTCTATGTTTGGGAGGAACCACGTCGAGACGGCATTGCTAAAGAACAAAGAGACATGGATCAATACAAGGAGGATAGGGATAAAGAAGAATTTTTGCTATCAAAGCAATAACTATTCTAATGTGCCTATGGTGTGTAGTGACTATTTGACCGATGATTATGTTGGAAAAGTCCAACCTTTGGAGACTTTTGATGACGCTAGTGTAGCTTACTCAAGCCTTGATCTTAATAATGATCAAGCACCTATTCAAAAGGTAGAGCTTGAAGATGATGCAATTAGTTCTTGGAAAAAATTCCTTAGGGAAAGATATGAGTCCGCGGAAGTGTATGAGCATTGCAACAATGAGGAAGTTATTCCAACTCCGGATCATAATAACGATCCTTCGCCTATTCAAAAGGATGGGATTGGGTGTGACTTACCTATTGTTATAAACGGTGTAACACCCTCACAAGAAGATCTTACAATCTATACCGATGAAAATCATTTTAGTGAATGGCCCGATTCCGACGATGAGAATGTTGAAGAGATGATGCTAGAGGATGAAACCAAATTGATTGATTTTGTGGAAGACCCAATTGAACTTGCCAAAGATTATAATGATGCCGAGACTTTGGTGAAGGTAGAAAATATGACGAATGGTTGCAAGATTTAATAGAGGACCACGATATACAAGAGGTAAGTACTTCATATGAATTCTCTAAGGATGAAGAGGATTCCATAAAACAAGAGATTGTGCAAGGTTTGTCTAACCCTTTGCATATTGATTCTTCTCCTTTACCTCTTATTGGTTTGAATGTATGTGCTTCGAAAGTATTTTTGGATGATTTTGTTTCTAAATATCCACCATTGGAAACACTTGATGCTAACACTATGCAGGTTTGCCAAGAAGAATACATGGAATTTCCCAAATTCTATGTTCTTTATACACTTCCGAGTGTGGACGAGAATAAGTGTGGGGGAAATTTCTATCGAGCGATAATTTCATTATTTCTTTCTTGTGCTAACATTTGTATGGAGTTATTGTTTGCAAAACAGGTATTATGGATGGATCCTCAAATTTTCCGATTGTTAGTATACGGGCTAATGAATCTTGCAAAATCTAAGTCGGGCCGTCGACTTTAAAACAAGCGCTTAATGGGAGGCAACCCATAGGTTTTGTATTTCTTATCCTTTTGATTTTTGTTATTTCTTTTTCTTGTTCCATATCATGTTAAAATTTCCCACCTTGACTTTACTAGGAGGATTCAATTACATTGAGGAAAATGTAAGGTTTAAGTGTGGGGAGTGGTTAAGCATGTTTTTAAAAAAAATTACAAAAAAATTAAAAAAAAAAAAAAAGTTTTACATAAAAACTCCAACTTTTAGAGATTTTAGAGTCACTAGCATACTTCTAGGTATGTTTACATAGAGATTTTGACCGACATAATTGAACTTGGAAATGTTAGAGAACTACATTCGGATTTCTTGCTTGTTAGAGTGTTAAATAATGGATTTAATCATGCCGGTGATGCGAATTTGGTGCAGGGGGGAAATGCGTTATTAGAGTTGCTGATCAATCATTAGTGGAGACTACCCGTATTCATATCATGTGAGGCACCGACCAGAAATTTTTTCATATACTAAAGAGTTTCTTTTGAGTGTGTGTCACCGTAAGTAAATTCCGGGTAGAATGGTGAGTTACCCAACCTCCCACCAATAGAAGAACTACTCTTTGATCTCTTGAGTGCTAATTTTGTCAATCATGAGGGTGACGTCCATAGATGAAAGCCGCCTTCTTGTAGTTCGATTTGCAGTTAGCACCATTCTCTCTCGACAACAACGGATCCATAGAAACACCATCATCATCAACAACGAGCGACATAAAAATCTACAAGGAAAGTTGGAAAAAGTTCAAGGTTTACAAGCAACGGAACGAGAAAAAGAGCAAATGTCATATTCAAGTAAAGCAACATACAAAGAGCAGATTTTTACATATATGTTGAGGACTTACAATACAATGAGGTAATTTTTCAAGTATAAAGACTTATTCACAAGAGCGAAGAAAATTAAAAAGGTGAGAATTGTTGAAGTTTATGATTTTGAGGCGATACAAGTTGTGAAGAATCAAGCGGTAAAATACTTCTCCCACGGCCATGGTTGTATTTAATTTCTTTTGTTTCAAAAAAAAATAAAAAATAAAAATATATATATATATATATTTGTTTTGTTAATAAGCTGTGGGGAAGGAAAATCTATAAGGAAGTTTCAAGCGGCAAGGATTTAAGGTAAAAAGAGTTATAAATTGTTAAGGATTTATGAAATTCGAGAGTTTATCATCAATAGTTGAAACCGAAGACGAAGACCAAGAAGATAAAGACGAGGAGCGGAAGACGTTTCTATTGGATGCCGTGAGAGTGGTGTTATCATAATTGGCGATCGGATGTGAAGGTGAGTAAGTAATCTCATCCTCGATAATAGTGGTTGATTTCCTTTCTTAGAGATCGTTAGAAAAATGGTTTTTCAAAATGTTAAAAGATGTGGGTTTTTAAAAATATTTCGGAAGTAGTCCTTCCCACCATTCAACGTGTTGCAGGAATTCTCTCTTCATTCCTACCTGCACACATGTGAGACCCATAAAAAAGCCATCTTTTTGAGTGCAATTATCATAAAATCCTTTTTGGTGAGGCAGAAGTCGAGGCGAAATGCTTATTGATCGTTTCTCAAACACGCGTTCTCTCATTATGGTGTGATTATTTCTCACTCAACATTTAAGAATGAGAATATGTTCTTTAGTATTTCTAACTTCTTATTACTAGCATGCAGAAACTCTATGTCCTCATAGCTCTTTGGATGCTTGGGACGCTTGAACGCTTTGAAGTTGTGAGTTTTTAGTTTGATTTGCTCGAGGACTAGCAAAGTCTAAGTGTGGAGAAATTTGATAGGGTGTAGAATACATCCTATTTACTATCTATTGTTTATGCTTTCTTTGCTATTTTTCTTGTAAATTATGTATTTTACGCTTGTTTTGAGTTTTATAGCTACTTTGGATTCGCACGGAGGAAAAGAAGAAGAAATCACCCAATTTGAGCCAAAAGGGCAAAAAAATCATTTTACAGACGATTGATATATGGAGCCCAGTCAAGGTTAAGGGGCAACACTATGTAGAGAAATATAAAAACAAGCCAGCTGATGTTAAGGGGTGGCCACATGTTATTGGATATCCCCTGGGGAGTCCCCTAGCCTGTGTAGAAGGGTACCGTTATCCATTCTCATACTCCTACCCTAAATCGAGAAGATTATTTCTCAATCATTTTGTGCCTGAATCAAGACACAGAAAGAGGCGCAACCATTATTAAGCAGCTGAGAGAAATTGAAGGTTCTTGTAAGAGGTCGAGAAACTATGCCAGAGAAATGGAGAGTGAAAGTGAAAGAGCATAATCGAGAGAGATAGAAGAAATCAAATATTGAATAAGGGTTTCTTCCAGTTCTTCCCCAAAAGTGGAATTAGGGTTTGTGATGTTTCTGATGTATGAATCGATAGAGGAAGAAGATGGTGGAATTGATGGATTCAAGAAGTACAGAAGGTCAGAGAAATGGGTTTTGAAGAAGATGATGGGATTTGCGATCTCTGCAACAAGGTGATGTTTGAATCGGAAAATACTCTCATGGGTTCTGGTCGTCGCTGTTTGAAATGGAGATGGGTTTCAGTAATTAATCGATGAGATGGATGAATTTGGGAATTGGTGTTTTGGTGCAGAGACGAAGAAGAAATTAAAATTAGGGTTCGTGCAGTTGAAGGTCGAGAATGATGCTCAAATCTCATAGTAAGATAGAGACGGAGAAAGGGTTTGCAATCTCTGAAGAAATAGGACTAATTGCAGAGATTGAACAAAATCAAAGAAAGGGGATCCGGTGAATTTTTATGATGATAAAATCTGAGGGTTCTAAGGTGAACTCAGATGGGAAGTTTGCTGCCAAGAACAAGGTGGTGATTAGCGGAAAATTGAATGGGTTAATTTGAGCTCTCTGAGAAGAATAGAAAATAGGTTTTGAAGGAGTGCAATTTAAGCTCAGAGATTGTTCTGGGTGATATGATGTTGTTGAAATCAGAGATGGGTTTAGTTTGAAGACTGTTTCTGCTGTCGATTGAGAGAAGAATAGAGATGGGTTTTGGCAGCTGTTGTTTGAAGAGAAAGAGCAGATGAACCTGATGCTGGAGAGGAGATAGGTCTGTGGTTGAAATTGAAGAACTGATGATGGTTGATCTATTGAAGCAGAATTAGAAGATGGTTTCATCTCTGAAACAGTGGGTGAAGTTCAAAATCGATCCGAGGTTGATCTTTATATTATTTTTAGTAGGGTGTTGCTGCTGTTACAGGGAATGATGGGTTATGAAATGAAACTGCAAGAATGAAGCTCTATTACACACAACGGTTTAATGAAAATGTTAGATGTATATGTAGGTTCTTAGCAGGGGAAGACTGAAGAAAATTGAGGCCTGAACTTGGCCGGGAAGTCCTATAAACAAACAGAACTCGGCTAGGACTGCGTTCTCCGCGAGTCAACTCATCGATTCGAGATGACCGATCCAGAAGCCGATCCAACTCACCCCAGTTAGACGAGTCAGCCGATCAAGACACTAACTCAAGCTGACTCGGTGGCTGACTCTCCTTCCCTTGACCCGGTTGACTGACGGTTGACCCGTTTGACCGTTATCTCTAACGGTGGACTGACGGAATATTCCGTCGAATATACCAGTGACGGTGAAATTTTCAGGTGACCGGCGGCGACTATTCCGGCCGGATTTCGGCCATAATACCAGTTTTCCGGCGAGCCAAAAATTCCAGAATTTTCTGTGGACTTCTCTCATGGGTGTGAAGACTTGGACTAGGAATTGGATGGAGAATTGGGCTCAAATTTGGAAAGAGAAGATGGAAGAGTTGAGAAAGGCTTGGATTTGGAAATTGAATTGCTAAAGGAAAAGGATTCTATTCCTTGGAAGATTTGGAGAATATTGAAGCCTATAAATAGAGAAATTTTCTATATCTTTTACACACCTCTCTACACACACAACACTTATGTTTTTGCTTTCAATTCTTCTTCTTAATTATTTGTGTGAACTTGAAAATTCTCCTTTTAATTATTTTGTGTGAATTTCAAAAACATGAGTAGCTAATTTTCTTATTGATTGAGGATGAATTCCTAGTTCTTAATATATGATTTGAGTTTTGTTTCAATTCTATCTTGAGGTTTTTCACATGATTATCGATTGTTTTTACTAATAGGAATGTTTATTCATTCATGATTGATTGATAGGTTGTTTAGAGTGCACGCTAAATTGATTTGTTAATTTGATCTAAAGCTAGTGAAAGTTAGGGGATAAGTAATCGTTTCTTGACTCTTTACATAAGTAGCAAACACGAGACCTTGCGGAGGGATTCCGTGGATCAATTGTGTGTGAGAACAACGTTAGCAAGTAGACCTTGATCTAAGAGTCTAACTACTAATATTGACCTAATAAGTTCATAAATCTTAATGCGTTTATTTAAATTACATCTAGAGTGATCTACTACTAGGTGGTTTGGTAAATAGAATCCGGTAGTCGAGAACTTCCGTATCCGGTGATATAAGGGATTTAGGGGTTTAGCACTGATCTAGCTGCTTTACCTACGGTTGGTGATAATTTGTGACTAATAACAAGTAGAAAAGAACATAACTTGATTCATTGTTTCGTAACGAAGAAGGATTCCTTGGTCTTGTCTCTTTTATTGATTTCAACTTTATCTTTTAATTGCTTTGTTTATTTTCTTTTGCTTTTTACACCCCCCTTTTGTGACAATTTTTACAACTAGAATCTCTTGCTCCTCGTGGGAACGAACTTGACTTCCATTATATTATTTTTAATTGAGTGGAAATAAGATATTAATTTGATTGCACCTACGACACGCATCAAAGTGCCCTGAGGTTTGACGACCCCATAGTCATATAATAAGATTTGTACCTTACCAGTACCTTATTATACGCGCACTCTACATAGAAAGTATCTAAAGAGATCTAATAGTGTTAACGTTATAGCCGACTGAAGAACTTTAACATGAAGAACCCTATACCTCTCGCATGTCAAATCCAACAATCAAACATAAGATTTTCAACATCATTCTCTCTAAACACCAAAACATAATATAATAGCTTTTGAAAGTAATTTAAAAGAATAATAAACATCCATGTATGAGACATGCGTTGCCCCCATATAGAAATAGGGAAAATATAGTGGCCAAATTAAAACCAGACCTATATAATATTCAACCCAACGAGGTATATCTAGGTTTTCATAAAATAGGTATAACATTTGGGGGCACACATCCCATACCAATCAAAAGGAAACGACTTCCTTACATGCTAACAACAAATAGAGTTTGTAACTGCTTTCCATTCAATGGAAAGAATCACATTTTGAAATATAAGTAAATACTCCCAAAACACAGATATTAGTTGTTTCTAAAGATCCAAACCCATCCCAAAAATGTAAAATAAAACTAGTTTGTATTACACACAAATAATACATGCATACACATATCATATAATAACAAGGATATGCATGCCTTTCGCAATATAAATATATTTATAAAACAATAATGAATACAAGAGAGTTCGTTATCAATTCCCACCTCTTTTAATGACAAGCCTCGCCTATCTTGAGATCCATAATCCACTGGTCCGTTCTTTAGATCGATCGTTGTTAATAAAGATTAACTGTTAATCACACAAGCACTCTAAAGATTAGCCAAAAGGCTCATAACACAATCTCATACAATTCTCTAGTTATTAGTTAAGTGAACTATCTAGTGGTTCTAAGCCCATCTATGGTTCTATACATTTTCATTATTCTATCTTTAACACTTCCAATGTTTTACTAATCCGATTAGGTTGGTTATTAGATGAATCTTACAAAGATCTACCACTTTGTAGAAGGAACCAAAAGTCAATTCAGAACATAAGAGGTCCAATACATGTTCATTAGGAAAATTGGCTGTAAGCCCAAGTTCACTAAACAGGCCCATTAAACTAAGGCCTGGTCCAACCGAGTCAACTGACGGTCTCTAACGGTTAGGGGTCAAAGTAACAGTCAACGTCAAGTCCAGGTCAGAGTCCAAAGTCAAGTCAATTGGTCAACGAGTTAAGTCACTGAGTCAACTCGGGTCAAAACTGGTTAATGAGTCAACTCAGGGTTAGACTGATTCACCTCAGTCAGATATCCTAAGTCAGCTAAGGACAGAGTCAGACATACAATCTGACTAGGATGACTTGTAGGTATAAAACACAAGGCTAAAGCCTTAGCACAAGCCAGAGCCATTGCTCAGGCCAAAGAATACTTGTACTCAAACAATATGCAACACAAATCAAAATATAAATGCAACAACACTAATCCATTACCCTAATTTTCTAACCAACAACTCAGTTCAACTTCAAAGTCTGTCTTCATTTACATTACTACTCAAAATCTATGTCTACAGCATCACTACGTTATTAGCTTCATTCTCTGTAATTCATCACTATCCTCATATCTGCATCACTAACAACAACACATCAGTAGATACTCTCTTCTTGTCTCACTACATCAAATCCATCACGGCAACACCATACTTAAGTCAGCATCCACAACCTCTACTTAGTATTCAATCTCAACACATAAATCAACTCTACCAACATAGTTGGTTCCATCACCTCCATATCAATCCCAGCAACAATTATCACCAATAATTCTCAATAGACTGCAGGTCTATATAGTTCTACTATCACATTCATCACCAACACATTTTCAAGACCTCCACCTAAAGTAGCACTTGAATTAGCTTGTTCAAGCCACTAAGATCAACTCCTCTTTATTAGTTTAACACAATAAACACCAACTGAACATTTATGCTCTATATGTGCAATTCATTTCCAATTCATTGACTTCATGTCTTAATAACACCAGCAACACCAGTGACATCTTTCCATATCCAGTTCCCTCCTCAACTGAACTGTCAAACAGCTTCAATGTCGTTAGCTTCTCCATCTTGTACACATAAAAACATCCACTGCGGCTCACAAACAAATCATAGTCATTCCCTGAACCAAACTAGTTCAACTCAATTATCCTAACAGTCAATCAAAACTCCTTCCTTTGGTAAAAGTACAACCACATCAAGAACACACACAAACCCACCATATAATCTTCAGCTCTTCATATCTATCAATACTCAACCTCAGTTTCAAACTATATCTCCTAAAACAAACTCTTCATTCAAATTGTATCACTGCCCATTCCTTAACCTATCCACCAACCACATATAACTCTTCTTCCTGTAATTCTAACTAACAAAGAAACCCTAATTACACACAAACCCCATCACCTGATTCCTAAGAAAACTTAAATTAAACCTAATACCTCCAAATTAACATACCAACACCACCGGTTCAGTTGAATCAAAATATCCCCTTTATCTGTAACCTCCAACTCAGACAAACTAAATTGCATGAACCCTAATTTCAGATTTGATTAACTAATAAACTAAAATTGAACTCCATAAACTTATCTGTACTTCAATTAAGAACAAACCCAATACTAATTCAATCAAATAACAACTCAATTTCACACAAAACAGAGTTTAATAATGAAACCCTAATGTACCTGGTTCTGTGATTCTTCATCAGAAACAGTTCCAAAACTTCAATTAAACACCAACCCATTTCGTTCTTCATCACCAATCACTCAAATCCATCTTTAATTAATCAGTTCCTCCATACCTTGAACTTAAACCGAACCTTAACTTCAACTCACACCTATAACCAGTTCTTCTCCTCCCGATCCAATTCAACCGCATAATCACATCTTTATGTCCGATTCAACGTACCAATCAACTTATTATGAATTTCTCACACGAAAAACAAACTCAATTCTTCGAATTGAGATCGACAGAGAGAACTGAGAGGAACAGAGAAGAAGAAAGAATGAAGAAAAGAAGAAGAGAAAATGAGTTCTCTCGACACGTTTTGGAATTGATAAGGCCAAGGTAAATGATAAAGGCACCCAGAAGAAGGATAAGGGCAGCCAGAGTCGGTTTAAGAATTACAATTTTGTCCTTTATACTAATCTGATAAAATCTTCTTCGTCCGGTATCCGAATGACACGTTCGGGTAACCTATTGCTCATAACTTTTCGAGACCTATTCGATGGTACTAATTTCGTATCTAAATCGTTGTTAGATTAATTCATATTAATTAACGTTCGTCTCTAATTAATCGAGTCATTAACGGTTAATTTGTCTCTTGACTGGTCTAATAGCGTTGACGAGCTTGAGGCTCGTTACAGGTAGCGCGTAATACAGAGTTGGTTATGGAAAGTTCCGTACGAGGTGATTCAGACGAGAGGGAGTCACTACGGTGGTTAAGTCAGGCAATGCAGTAGAGCTAAAAATTCTGTGGGTGTTGAAGAATTGGGCTTACATGGATGGGCTTATAGACAAACGAGTAACTCCAATTAGAATTATAATTCAAATTCGGGTCAAATGGTGGTCCATGGTCAACAGTCGACCGTTAATATTTTAAATTCAAATGTTGGTGAAGTTTCTTCTCGATTAGAGGAGTACAAACATGAAGTTAATTCTCAACAACTAGTGGAAGAAGTTGGGAAGATGGCGTTGGGGAATAAAGAAGTTGAGGAGATGAATTTACTCTCTGAGATAGAGAATAAAGTCGTTATGAAGCTGGGGGATATTCGATTGTCTCATACAGAGAGTATAGAAAAGGTAATGGAGGCGGCTGAACTAATGTTGATGCATTTGTTGTGGTTATGGTGATGTTTGTGAGGGGAATAAGCAAGATCTGAGGGATGTGGTAATGAAGCAGTTACAAAGTATAAAGAAAGATTCAGGGAAGCTAACTTAAGGAAAGCAACTGAAGCAGCAGAGAAAATTGATGAAGGATGGTCACAGGAGCTGGGTTTAGTAAATGTGGACAATTTGAGTCCAGTGCGGGTTGAGGTTGGTATTCAAATTCAAGATGAAGTTGTCAATGGATCTTAAAATTATCAGTTGGAATCTTCGTGGGATGAATGCGTTTGATAAAATCAATGCTCTGAAAGATCTAATTTGGAATCATAAATGTGATGTGTGTTTGGTGCAGGAAATAAAAATTATAAAGATGAGTAGTTGGTTAATTAAGCAAATTTGGTATGATGATGATTTTGATTGGTCTTATTTGCCTTCAGCTGGGAGTTGTGGAAATAGTGGAGGCTTGCTTTCAATTTGGAACAAGAATAAATTGGTGAAGGAGAATTAAAGAATGGGAATCAATAACATAACAATTGTTTTTTCTTCTATAAGAAATGTAGATAAATGGGTTGTGTGCAATGTTTATTCTCCTTGTGATTATACTGAAAGAGATGTTTTTTGGGGGGACTTGGTAGAAGTGAGGAACTGGTGGAATGGTCCTATTTGTTTTGCAGGTGATGTAAATGCAGTCAGGTCTGGAGAGGAAAGGAATAGAGGAGATGGAGATAGTAGAAACAATTCTTTTCTCAATAACTTTATTTTGTCTCAAGAGCTGATTGACTTAATATTGTTGGGTGGTGCTTATACATGGTCTGACATGCAAAAAGATCCCTTATTGTGCAGGTTAGACAGATTTATGTTCAATGTAGATATGGATTTGTTATTTCCAGATTCAATTCAAATTGCTCTTACTAGAGTAATTTCTGATCATAAGACGATTATGGTGATGACCAAGCCCAACATAATGTGTAAGCCTTATTTCAAGTTTGAGAACAGCTGGTTGATGCATAAAGATTTCTTGATGAAGGTGGGGGAATGGTGGAAGGTTATGGAGTATCAGGGTCAGGCAAGTTTTGTTTTCTTTAAGAAGTTGCAAAATTTGAAATATTTTTTGAAGAACTGGAGTAGATTGGAGTTTGGGTCTGTAAAGAGAGAAAAGGCTGAGTTGACAGAAAAAATTGATATGTTGGATCAGATGGAGGAAACACTTAAGTTATCTGATGAACAATTTGAAGACAGAATGAACTGTTTGCTGAAGTTGAAAACTTTGAAGGAAATGGAGGCAAGGAAATGGCTTACAAGAGCTAAGCAAAATGATTTCAGATGGGGGGATTCTAATACAGCTTATTTTCACAGATTGGCAAGTGCAAAAAGGAAGAGGAATACAATTGCAAAATTGGATATTGAAGGGGTGGAGTTCTTTGATCAAGAAAGTATTAAAGTGGAAATGAGAAACTATTTTGAATCTGCTTTTTCAGAAAAGAATGAAGTGGATTTTTCTATGGATAAAATACCATTTAATATAATTTCTGAGGTGGAGAAAAATGAATTGGAGAAGGACTTTTGAAGAAGAAGTGTTCAAGGTTATCAAGCAATTTGGTGCAAATAAATCACCAGACCCACGATGGGTTTTCAATGGAGTTTTACAAACACTGTTGGAGTATTATTAAGGATGATTTTATGAGATTGATGGGAGAATTTAGCAGATTTGGTTCTTGGGATTGGAGGTTAAATTGATCTTTCATTTATTTAGTGCCAAAGAAGGAGGATTCTTGTTAGCCAAGAGATTTCAGGCCACTTAGTTTACTAGGTAGTGCTTATAAAATTTTGTCTAAAGTATTGGCAAATAGGCATAAAAATGTTATGTCTAATTTAGTGTCTGATTTTCAAGGAGCTTTTATGAAGGACAAGCAGATTTTGGATGGAGTTTTGATTGCAAGGGAATGCATTGATAGTAGGCTTAAAGCTAAAAATCCAGGAGTTCTTTGCAAAATTGATATGAAGAAAGCATTTGATAATGTCAAGTGGAAGGTTTTGTGGAGAATTTTGGAAAAGAATGGCTTTGGTAGGAAGTGGATTTCTTGGATGAACTGGTGCATCTGTACTTCTCATATTTCAGTGTTGGTAAATGGCAGTTATACTCAGAAGTTTAAACCTTCTTAAGGTTTAAGACAAGGAGATTCTTTGTCTCCTTTTTTGTTTTTGTTAGTGGTTGAGGTGCTTTCTAAGCTGATTGAAGATGCAGTTCAGAGAGGAAAGTTGCATGGGTTTCAAGTGGTGGAAAATGGTGTAATGATCTCTAGTCTACAATTTGCTGATGACACTTTACTTTTTGTGGATGCTAAGGCAGATGAAATAAGAAGACTGCTGTTAATCCTTAACACTTTTGAGTTACTTACAGGTATGAAGTTGAATCTCAATAAAAGATCAATGATTATTGTGGGTGCAGATGACTTGGTGGAGGTTTTGGCTTTAGAGCTAGGCTGTAAAGTGGAAAAATTACCATTTAAATATCTGGGTCTGCCAGTTGGGGCTATTGCAAGGAATGCTTCTGTGTGGGAGGAGGTGATTCAAAGAATGGAAAGAAAACTTGCTCCATGGAAGAAGAAGTTTCTTAATAAGGCAGGTAGGCTGGTTCTAATTAGGAGTTGTTTGTCTAGTTTGCCAATTTCTTTTTTGTCTCTTATCAAAATGCCTGCAATGGTGGAGATGAAACTAAACAAGTTGATGAGGAGATTTTTATGGGATGCTAATGATAATAAGAGAAAAATGTGTTGGGTTTCTTGGGTGAAGTTATGCAAACCCAAGAATAAGGGTGGTTTGGGTGTGAAAGATTTGAGGTGTACAAGCAAAGCTTTGAAGGCCAAATGGGTGTGGAGATATACTAGAGAAAAAATGGCATTGTGGAGGAGGGTTGTTCAAGAGAAGTTTAAAAATAAGGTGGATGTTTTTATGCCTACTGATGATTCAAGTCCACAAGGAATGAGCATTTGGAAAAGTATTCTGCAATCTTCTGTTTTTTTGCAGGATCAGGTGAAGTTTACTTTGAATAATGGGAAGTCAATAAGATTTTGGATGGATAAATGGACTTCAAATGGTCCTTTGATGAAAATATTTCCAGCAATTTTCAAAATTTGCAAGAATAAGCAGGCAACTGTGTCTGAAATGGTTGTGGAAGGTAGCTTGCAGTGTTTGACAAGGAGGAGGATGCAGTTTCAGGAGCAACTGGAATGGGATCTGCTGTGTAATGAATTAGGGCCTGTGCATGAGTTTAATGGGGAACAAGATGGGATGGACTTCATAGGTGATTTCTCAGTCAAGAAGTGTTATGATTTACAAATGGAGGGGGACATTGAAGTTGATTTTAAGAAGTTTGTCTGGCAAAAGAATATACCACCAAAAGTAAGTTTCATGTTATGGGCCTGCTTTCATGATTCTTTGCCTACTTTGAGTATGTTGCAACACAGAGGAGTTGAAATTGAAAATGTTCTTTGTCCAATGTGTAAAAGGGAGATTGAAGATTCAGATCATCTTTTAGTGTCATGTTCTTATGCTTTTGAGGTATGGACTCATTTTTTTAACTCTTTTAAGATAGCTTGGGTTGCTCCAAACTCAGTTAAAGGATTCTTTGAAGCTTGGAAAATGAATAATTTGTCAGGGAGGTGTAAGGAAGTTTGGTGGAAGACTATTTATGCAGTCATGTGGCACTTGTGGAAAGAGAGAAGTAAAAGAGTTCATAATGGTGGCAGGCATAAAGAAGCGGCTGAGTTGATTTTGATGGTGAAGCAAACTATTGCTCTTTGGTTTTTTGATAAGGAGGTTTTTAAGGGATTTACTGTAAATCAAATTTTGTTTCAGTGGGATACAATACTTCACACGTAATGTGTGTGCGGTAATGTGATTCTGCTCATGTACATTTTTTTCTCTTAATATAACCATCTTTATTCAAAAAAAAAAAAAATAGCAAAAGGGAAGATTCCCGGTGAGCAGAGGCAAGCGAGGAAGAAATTAAAACGGATATGATATCCAGAGATAAAAACGGAGATAATAAAGGAAATAATAGCGACATAATGAGGAGAGAACGTCCAAATTTCTTTTTTTAATTGTCTTTCGTTAATAAACCTAAGGGTATCGGTGGAACATTAATCCCACATATAGAGGAAGTAGAAAAATTATTATTTTTGTTAGTGGTTTCAATTCCCGATGTACTTTTAAGACAATTATACCCGTTAACTTGTATACGAGTATATAAGTTAACATGACCCAAAATAAAATAATACTAAAAAATAAAGGAAGGTTGATATTATTATCTTCATGCAATACTAAATATTTTTCAACGGATTCATTTCTTTTCAACTGTTGCAAATAATTTTAACATATTTCTTTTGTTAGAAACTGTGCGTCATATTTGAGTTCCATCCTAACATCATCAAAAATTGCAGAGCTCTTTCTCAACAACAATGTTCAGTGAACTGGGTCTGTTAAGTAGGGACAGGTTAAACGTATCCAGCAAAATAAATGAAAGAAATCGTACAGTGTATTTAATCTTGTGGCAATTAACAATGCGCATGCTTTCAATTGATACATTCGTGAATCAAAGAAATGAATTCAGAGAGTAACTTCAAATCTTATTTGCTATAAGCACATGAAAAGCTTTTGTTATCAGAGGAAGTCTTTTGATTTTTAAGGTACAAATGGATGATCAACTTTCTATTAAAAATCTCATCACAAGAATTACTTGCAAACTGAATCCAGGTGGTGGTGATGATGATAACAAAATGACTTTTAACTCATCAGCGTCGGTCGTGGCGAGCAATATCGACATCTTAACACTAATTTTATTGTGCTTACCAGTGAAATCTCTTCTTGTATTCAAATTAGTCTCAAAACAATGGTTTTTACTCATCTCTGATTCCAATTTCACTCGCATGTATACTGTTCGAGCTGGCAGTCGTCCCATTCCTGGATTGTTCATACAAAGTGAGTTTCCACAATTCCTAGTTCTTGACAAATCCAATATCAATGTTAAGCATGTCAAGATGAGACTCATGAACTTGGTGAATGATATTTCAATTGACATCAAAAATAATAGAACACAAATTCTACATTCTTGCAACGGTCTTAATCTTTGTCATAGTGGTGGAGACACCTATAGCATCTACAATCCAACAACCGGTCATAGCAAAATCCTTCCTATACCATCGTCATTTTGTAATCACCGTAGTGCTTCATTTTCCTATCATAATTTTAGCTTAGCCTTTGATCCAATGAAATCATCTTATTATGAAGTGATTTGTGTGCAAGTTGCTTCCCCGTCAGAGGTTTTTAGCCATAACGTTGAAATATACTCTTCAAAGACGGATTCTTGGAGGATTATTGAAGGGTTTCTGGTAGAAAACTCTGGTCCGTTAATTTCATCTGGTGTATTTTGGAATGGTTCATTGCACTGGATGCCATATGGGAATCAGTTAACATATTTTGATATAGATAGAGAACTATTAAGAACCATGTCGATGCCACCCTCTGCTGAAGGAATGAGAGACGAAATTGAGTACTTTGGTGAGTGTAAAGGGCATTTGTATATTATCCATAAGGCTGATTGTAGAGCCGAATTTGATATATTTGAGATGGAGACTGATTATAGTGGATGTACTAAAAGATATCATGTAGTTCTCAATAGGGTACCAATTGAATTACTTGATGCAGAAGTGAAACAGTGGTGGAATGAATTATTTGGTATGGATGGGAGAATTATGCTCGACTTCAATGTTTTGCTTGTTGAAGAAAATGAACCAGACTCATTCAAGTTAGTTTTGCGAATAGAAAGAAATTATGTTTCTTACGATACAAAAGACCAGAGCTTCAAGATTATTTTTGGTGTATCACCTTCACTCTTGACAACATGTGCAGGCTTTTTTTGTACACGGAAATCACTTTTATGCTCAAAGCTCAATGCGTATCAATGCATTGACTCTCTTGCTTCAGTTTAATTACTATATTTACGTACGTTTTGTTTAATATGTTGTTCTGTTTTCTGATCAAGTACTATATATATGACAATCAGAGTTATTTTTCTTGCGACAAAAACATCCACAAGCTCAAATTACAAGAAACTGTTTAGCAAAATTTAAAATCTAAAAGATAAAGATATACTCCCTCCGTTTCTGGAAAAGAGATACTTTCACTTTATCAATTTGGCCTATTTTTAGGCTAAAATAAAAAAATGAAAGTATCATTTTTCCAAAAACAGAGGGAATATATTATAGACTGTCGTAACTAGTCTAATAAAGGATTAAGAACATGTCCCATGAACAGCACTGCGCCACTTTGCAACTCTCTGATTATGAACATGAAAGGATGATCTGCTACGAAATCCACAGGAGGAGGGGGAGGAGGAGGGGGGCCACAAGAAAAATACATGAAATCCTCAACAACAGCCGTAGAAGCAGCAGCTTCGGTTCCAGATTCATCAATTTCAAGAAAACACTTGTGGTAAACCTTTGAAACATAAAGATTACCGTTATCGTCAACATTCACCATCTCAGTCAGCTCCGCCTTCCGTTCATCAAAGGGCAATCCTAGTCCGACTCTCTGTAGAACACTTTTTGCTTTAAAATCGAAACAAATTTTGAACTTGGGAATCTTGAATTCTCCTGTTGGAACTCCTCCCAAATAAGCTGGGAGATACCGATCCATAAATGCAGCAGGATCAGAGCTCACCTTTTCTATAAGTTCACCGAGCCCATCGGCTGCTCAGCAAAATTATGTACATCGAAAAATATGGATTGATGTTGGAATCCATTAGGTATGAGAGTTGCAGTACTTTAAAGCTATCATAACAACTAATACACTGATAATCAGTCTCTGATGACATGAAGGAACGTCTACTGGTTCTTTTCCGTCGAGGAGATAGAACTTTGACATCTTAGTTAGTGATGGTTGAAATTGATATTCGTAAAAAGATCCTTTGAAATAGAGTGAATTAGCCAATATAAGTTTGGTACGTTCATTCAGTGCATCAGCAGGTAGGAGATCTTGAATTAGTCCATTGGTTTCCTTTTCGGCCCATGCATTCACCTTCTTCAGCACTTCTGTGCCCTGACGAAATCCGGTGCATTCAATTGTTAGAACGACGAAACAAAGTATTAGAATACGGGCATCCAACTCAAAACCAATTGGCAATGAGTGGAAGGCCTAATAGATTAAAATACAGGATCTTAAATAACCCAACCAGGGAATAATAATCTCAATACGCCCCTCCAAAGCCTCGGCGGGTCTTACAAACACGTGGACAATTAAATCGGGTGACGCGAGTAAAGGTGCGGTCAACTGACTCGACACAAAATAGCCTGCTCTGATACCAATTGGTTATTTGCGACGAGTCGTTTGACCGCACCTTTACTCCGCGTCACCCGATTTAATTGTCCACGTGTTTGTAAGACCCGCCGAGGCTACACGTGAGGGGGCGTGTTGAGATTATTAGTCCCACATGGTTGGGTTATTTAAGATCCTGCGGTTTATAATCTATTAGGGCCTCTCCACTCATTGCCAATTGGTTTTGAGTTGGATGCCCGTATTCTAACACAAAGAAAATGACTGCAAATAACACATTAAACAAACCGAAAAATACAAAACAAGAACAACAATGTAAAGACGTTTGCCTGCGTACCTTATTTGCGAAATCAACAGTCTCGGCTTCCGCTTTATAAATTGAACGAGCAACTTCTTGGAATGCAGGTTTAAGAGAGGAGTTGACCCAAACACCGCCAACGAAAGACAGGTTTGGACCTTCAAGTTCGGTTTCTGTTTCGCCACACATGTCAATGAGCTTAGAGTGAATAGAATTTAGATTGCCGAGACTTTCACAATTGAGAAATCCTAAAAGCTGTTTCAAAGTTTCACCACTTGCTCCAGAAGCTAGTAACCCTAGAGCAGCTTCCATCGAGAATGGAGAGAATACAAGATTCATATTCTTGGACTCGCTTAACCACACGTTTTTAACGAGTTTCATGCAAGGATTGACGCTCTTTTTTGGTAGATTCATGTCTATGATGCTAAGAAAACCTAGAACAAGTAAATAAACCAAACACAGAGAGATTGATGAAAAGTTGAAAACCAAGAAATTGCAAAACTAAACGTTCCACGGATTTAAGCCTCTATTTATATTGTAGATCGGTAGGACTCTATACACAAATACCTTTTGTAACTCGGTAATTGCCAAACATATATAGACCGATTGCTAAACGGAGAAAACTTCCATAAACTAGGAAAAACGACAGCAAAGCCAAAAATAATCGACCCTATGTCCGTAGCTTTAGTCAAAACTGCGTCTCGATATATTCACCAAATATGCTAGAGCTTTCGACATTATCCAAAATCTTAAATTCATCGTGACATATAAAAAAATGACATATAATAACGTTAGCAGTTTTTTTTTTTCCGAAGGCGTTTTAACTTTTTTATTTATCATGCGGGAGCTAGTTTGATGCTGAGTCAGATTATCGACGCCAGAGCTAGTGACATACTATAAATTATTTTAGCAATCTCCTTGACAAAGAGCAACCAAGTTCTGTTTTGGCGTTGTAGAGTTTGTTTTTTGCTGCTATGACCTTAATCCTGGAACTGTAAACGAAATTGCCAGTGAGGAATGGAGAACTATAAACACTGTAAAGCAATTCCACACATGAACAGCCACGTTTCACCGAAAGATCTTGGAGTTCAAACTAAACAATCTTGTATAAGAGGCACTCTAACATGATTGAGATTTATTTGACAACCAAGAAGTGATAGAATGATGAAGAGTCTGTGGTTGATTGGAAGATCAGAAGTTTGAGTATGTATTTCCTATCATTTTTTCTGATAGATATTCTTCTTTCGCGCATTTAATACTCGTCGACCGGTCTGCATAATGTCAGGGTTTCATGTCGAGAACATTATTTTTTACTCCCTCTTGCCTCAATTGTTAGTTTGATTTAAGGGCTTTATTTAACGGTACATGGGATAATTCCGCCGCTGTATTCATACCGTTAAGAAACATACTATTACTACTTAGAATTTCAATTGGTGAATAATGAAGGCGTGTCACCATGAATCCCACCTTACTTGAGAGCATGCATCTATTTAACTAGATGAAACTCCACTTCAATGGACTGAATCTAGATGAGCTGAAGTATCGGTTATATAAGCTCCAGGAAAGCCTAGCTATATACTAATTATGGCTGTTTGCAATTGTAGCTCCAGTATAAAAAATAATTGGAAAAATTAATGAAACAATTCTTGTGAGGGGCTCTGAAATCGTCGAACTGAATTTAAAAACACGAAATTAAACAAACGCCCTTTCTAGTTGATAAGAAAATTCCTCCATCATTATAACAGGTCATAATAGATATAACACTTCTCTAACATTATTACAAAAGAAAATCGGGAACAAGCTAAAATGGTACAGGACAAATATAATCACGAGTTACAATAAACCAGACTCAACATAAGAGTCAAGAAGATGAATATTAGCATTTCACTGAAATCTTATTACCTTATCAAATTAGGTCATTTTTCTGCTCTTTTTCATGAGATTTGACTATGTTTATTGCCTGCATTTTATTTTTATTTTCACAATCTTGCTTTTCATTTTTCCTCCAAAATCTCACAATGATTTATATTTTTATGCAGAAAGCTAAAATCATTTGAACAGACCCAAGGCATTTGAATTTGAAAGTGAGGTCTTTAATTTGACTCCTCCACGTGTGTACATATACGAGCAAGGTGATCAATAAACCCACAAATAGTGTCCAAAATAACGTTCATGATTATTATGTGTTTCATGTTGCGGATGATAAATTGACGGGTTATTTGGTTTTTGGTACTTACATTTTGACCAACATTAGTGTTTGGTCTAACATTTGTCCAACTTAGGGTTTGGTACCTGGAAATCACGTTGACTATTTTTGACCATCTATGACCATATTTTAATTAAATTTATTTTATAATTAATATTGGGTTTACAAGTATACCCTTATAGGAGGACTAAAATCCAATGGCTTTGATGAAACCAGTTAGGCAACGGTTGAGATCAAATATTCACTAACCATTTATCCCTAATTATCTATTCTTCATCCGCCTCCGATACATTTTAGATCTTTTTTTTTTCTTAAACTTGATTTGGGGGTCTTTATTTGAGTATCAGTTTCATTTTTAAGGGAAATTCGGTGGTTATATCTCTTGTTTAAATTTGAGATGAAATTGAAATTTAGATTTGTAATTAGGTATCTTCTAATTGAAAAAAATCGGAATGGAATCACATAATTATATGGAAGAAAATGAGATCTGTGAAGATTAAAGAGATGGTGATAGGTTAGGGTTTTTCTTATGTTGTTGCTGAAATTGAAGAATTGGTGGAAAGAGAGGAAATCAGTTGATTTTGTCTTTCCCCAATTTAAATCAGAGTCACCGTTGTATGAGATGCAGAGAAGAATGGGTTCGATTCACAAACGGAGGGATTATGGGTTTCTTGCCGATTTGAAGAATCAGATGAAATATGAAGAGATTGGTAAGGTTTATATTTTGTTTTAGCTCGAGTTCATGGTGGTTTCTGCCAAAGAAGAAAGGGGTTTTGCTCGAATTGGATTTGTACAGCAAATTGGATATGGGGAGTTTGACTGATTTGAACCTAGAAGATATCTATGAGATTATAAGTGCAACTGATGCTGAGAATGAGTAATTTATGGAACATGTGGTGATTTTTGTTGGTTGATGATGATCAAGGGTATTGTTAGTCTGCTGAATTGGATGGGAAGAATTGGGTTCTCTTGATTCCAAATTTGAGTTAGAGTTGCAAACCGTGAATGGAAATTAGGAAAAATTGTTGTTGGTGGTTGAGTTCTTGAGTAATCTTTGTAGGATGGTTGGATTGTTGTTTTGTGTTGGATTCGGATACAACGGTGTTGTAAATTGGTATCGCAGAGCTGGTGTTGTTTTGTGGTGTAAATTGAAATTGATTGGTTATGTCTATTCTTTGAATTTGATTTGGAATTGAGATATGTAATTGGGTATCTTCTTGATGAAATCTTTGTGAATTTCCTAAATGTTGTATTATAGAATCAGTTGATAAGTAGAAGATGATAGGATTCTAGGGATTTTATGAATTGTGGCAGAAATTAGGGGAAATTAGGGATTGTGTTGTCAAGAACAAGGAATTGGGGAAATTGTTGTCAAGAACAAGAAATTCGTCGGCTATGTTGTAAGTGGTGATGGTGATGATGGTTGCTGGTGGCTGGTGGCACTATGATAGTGGTGGTTGCAGACTTGCAATATCAAGCCCTATGTTGACCTAACAGACTCAATGGAATTTTTAAAAAAATGAAGGGTAAAATAGTAATTGCGTAAATATATTAGATTGCAAATTAATTAAAACTTGACTTTAACAGATTCAATGGAAGTCAACGTGATTTCCAGGTACCAAACCCTAAGTTGGACAAATGTTAGACCAAACACTAATGTTGGTCAAAATGTAAGTACCAAAAACCAAATAACCCTAAATTGACGCACAATAGTTGCGTGTTAGGAAAATTAAATTAATGGGAGGATTCTTGGGTGAGAGGGGGCTCTAAAATTGTCAACTGAATGTAAAAATACCAGAAGTAAATAAACGTCAAATAAGAAAATTCCTCCAACATTATACTTAATTAGATATCTTTATGACCCTGAAAAATTTAAGGATTATATACTCAACATAAGAGTCGGGAAGGTAAGTACTAGCATCCACTGACTTGATTTTAAACACGAAGTTGAATCAATATATGTCATTTGATTTTGAAATTATAAGTTCTCTTTGTTTTCCAGTACCGTGAAAAAAGTTGTCCAACTTGAACCCATAAAAGTCCCTAAAATGGGTGTTCTTACTTGGTCTTTCTTATCATCTTCATATCCACTGTAGGTGCAAATAATCCACAGATACAGGTGGAGCAATCCTAGGAGGCGAGACATTAATTGGAGAAGAAGTATGAAGCACTGAATCCTACCCTTCAGCCCTGGCGCAAGAAAAGAGATGTGAAAGGAACCCGTGTAAAGTAGGGACGTGACAGCCATCAGGTACATCAGCAATAAATGCACTGACTAAGTGGTTGAGAAGATAAGGACGACTCGATCAAAGTAAGACTCGGCTAAGAGTATCACGAGCGACATCGGTAGCATTCTCCAAAGACATTAACATCGGGTGAAGAGGCGACACGAGGAAACATCACCAAGCTCGGCCTAACACATCGGGCAGGGCATCAACCAGAGCCGAAGAGAACATCAAATGAGATACACCATGACATACACTGTAACTCGGATGTATTAGCATTCGCGGCTATAAATAGAGAGCTTTGTAGAGAGATAATGCAAGCATTCAGTGAGAGAAAGAGAGAACACTAAGAGCTTGTAAGTGAGGAAGAAAGAACTTGAGAGCTAGAAACACCCTTGTAACCCCAATTCGAGTAATAAGATCTTCAACCCTTCACCCCGTGGACGTAGGTAATCATATCGAAACACGTATATCTTGTGTTCTTGTACATCTCATGCTTGTTTACTTTCTTATGTGTGCGTTTATGTTTCTTGGATGTAGAAGTAGGATTTTCCACATCTACATTCTGGCGCCGACTAAGGGGACCGTGTAACATCATTTGATACCTTGCAATCCAACCATTTAAGAGAGATTCCAAAGCTTCTATGACATCTTTTGATGATTAGTTGAGGCTAAGTGAAAGACTCTTATGGTTCATATTTGGAAATTTAGTTTCAAAATCTAGTTTGAAATCTTTTAAGAATTTTTACTTTCTTAGATTTTCTCTATGAAAATCTTTAGATCTCGCGTTTCGTGTTGAAGTCTAGATAGTTTGCTATTGTTTAAAGCAAGACCTTTACCATCCGATTGAACGAAGTTATTGAAAACACTTTCTTTTCGACTACCCCATCATTTAAATTTCAACTACGCGATTTCTTTTCAAAAACACTTTCTTAACGATTAATTTCCGGTTACAAATTTCAAATTTTAGCTACGGTTTGTAGGGTTTTCTCGATGAGTTGTTAAGATGAGTTGTTAGAAAGTTTTGAAGCTCCCAAAAGATCATTCTTGATGCTTGGTAGAAGCTAGAGTGAAACTTCATCTCACGGATAACACCTTGTCGGGGATAACTAAACTCAGCAGCAGCAATGGCAAAACCAGCTCAAAACCATTGAGTTAGGGTTTTTTTAAAGCAAAAACTGAAAAAGGGAAGGATGAGCACTTAGATAGCAGTCCCATCCCAATCCTAGAACAAAAGTCTTACAGCACCATCGAAAGTCCAACAAAGTCGAGAAACTTTACTTTTGGCAACTGGTGTAATTGATACACTCGGAAAAACAATTGACGGAAGTAATCAATACAAAAGAAGGTCAAGAAAGAAATTTTCCGGTAAGTTGTACGGAAGATTAATGATTTCTGGCACTTGGAATGTAGGACAAATAATGATTAATGCGTAGGGAAAGTACCGAAAGCGACGTGACATAACACCTTTTTTTCACAAATCCGTCTTGTTAGTCAAAACCCTTGATTTGCTGAGTTCAGCACACTGTAGCAAAAGGGAATCGTACTTGTCTGAACTTTTTCTTCCCTCTGAAGTTCAGATCTTCTATACTTCATTCTTAACCTTTTCGAAAACAATCCAAAGTGAGGTGTTATCTGTTTTGCTGACGTAGGTAAGGACGGACGAGCCGAAGAATATCAGTCGAATCCGAGCCGATGGCAAGTACGCCGATTCGGCGTAACTCGAGGAACCGTACAGTAGCTGGCACTAGTATGCAGGAAGGAGTAACAGATCCTCGACAACAAAGTAGCCGACAACACCAGCATGAAGAATCAAGGACGACAGGTGGTGGCATGACAACTGTTAATGAGGAGGTTGACTTGGGCCGAGATGATGATCTCTCGCTGAGAGGATTACAGATCAACCCTAGCCAGCTGAGGCCAGGAGATATGGTAGATGGAATGACCGCATCGGACACTGAGGACGATGAGGAAGCACAAATTACACGAGAAAACCGGAGGCTAGCAAGTCAGCGTGCAGAGTATCGATTCGCCTTGGAACAAGAAGAAGAGAGGCTTAGGCACGTACGCTTGGAGATGGGCAACCCTAACAGGGATATTCCACCATCTGCATCCGCCCCAAACACTGCTTCTCCAGTAGCTCCATCAACTGCGCCGCCACTAACTGTAGCGAACCATGCGAATGGTCACTCCAGCCACGAGAGTACCGACCTGACATTACTCACGATCTTGGCCAATCAGAAAAGGCAGGAAGATTTCATGAGGGAGTTACAGAGAAGAAATCTGGCCTTAGAGCACCAGAACTACCGGCTCAGGAATCGGAGGTCTGGGTCACGTGGATCTTCGAGCCAAGGAGCCTCTAGTAACCGTATCCGGTCGAGACATACTCAGACCCCGCCTCCTGGTCGAGAACGTGTACCCGATCCTAACCGAACAAGGGGCGGGTACGGACACCCGAGAACTCCTCAGCCGAGGAAGAAAGACAAGAAAGGGGACCCGACACGACAACCGAAGCTAAGATTAATAAATTGGACCAGATGGTCAAGAAGTTGGCAGGCGATGAGGAAGACGACAAGTTGGCGGAAGTAATTAGCGAGGCGCAAAAAACTCCATTCACTAAAGCGCTTGAACAGACGTCATTCCCCCCCAAGTGTACGATTCCCACCTTCCCATCAAGGTTTGACGGCACAGGAGACGCAGGGGAACACATCAAGATGTATAGCATGTCTTTGCTGCAATGGAAGAGCTACGACGTAGTCATGTGCAAATTCTTTCCGGCGAGTATGGAGGGCGAGGCGAAAAACTGATTCTACACCTTGCCCGATGAATCCATTAGCAACTACGGGGCCCTAGTGGAAACATTTCTTGAGACATATATGCATAACAACATTGCACTCCCAAGGGTAAACAGATTATTCACACTAGCCCGACGGTTTCGAGAACCCCTGAGATCTTTGACAGACCGATGGAGAAAATTATGTACTGATATTGGGAAGTTTCCAGTCGAGCACCAAATATTTGGATTCGAGAATTCATTGGGGAAGTCAGATCCCATATGGGTAGCAATGTATACAGAAAAGCCAAAGACGCTAAGAGAGATGAAGAAAATGCAGGAACATTACATAGCATTGGAGGAGATACAAGAAGGAGCACATGATAGAGGAATCCAAGAAGCTAGCACGGCAGCGGAGCCTGTCCCTATGTAAGATCTGAGGCGACCCGAGAAAAGGTCGGTATCCCCACAACAAGTCTCGGGTAAGAAAGAATGGGTCGAGAAGGGAAAAAATCCACGACACGAACCGAGAACCTACACACCCCTGAATGCACCATTAGAGGAAATATTCAAGGAAGTAGAAGAAAAAAAGCGACATCAGGTACCCGAAGACTAGGGGCATCCAGTTCGACGAAACAAGAAACCACCCTGAGTTTTGTCACTACCACCAGTATCGAGGGCACTCAACTAACAATTATCGAGAAGTAAAAGATATCGTTCAACACTTGATCCGAGACGGGTACTTGCGACATTTCGTCAAGACAGCGCCAGCACCAGTCCAGCCCGATGTTCCTGTGCACCAAGTAAGGATCGACAGGGGAACCCAATTCACCTGCAACACCATCTCACACTCGTATACACAAAGATTTGGTCTCGGGACGGGTATCACTTCCAGGATTTGTAAGAGGGATCGAACAGGGAAGGAAATCTTTAGTGTAGCAAACACATTACCAATGGAACCGTGGATGATGCAGCCGATCACCTTCTCAGCTAAATATGTTCCTTCGAATGGCCAAGCACATGGAGACCCACTAGTGATCACCTTACTTATTGAGGAATGGGGAGTTAAGAGGATCCTGATGGACAGTGGAAGCTCGGTCGAAGTCTTGTTGTATGACACTTTTAAGAGAATGGAATTATCAGATGACATCTTATTTCCTTCGACTTATCGAATTTACGGCTTTAACGGCACCGTTACAGTACCAAAGGGAGAAGTCATACTCAGAGTCTCGGATGGAGAAGGATACCTGGACACGCTTACTACCTTTTGTGTTGTGGACGTCGTGTCACCATTTGAGGCGATCCTCGGCAGTCCATGGCTCACAGGTATCAAAGGGGTGGCATCGACGTACCACTAGAGGCTCAGATTCCCATCTTATAGAGGAGTTGTGGAACTAATGGGAGATCCCCACGAGACAATGCATGCAGGTGGATATCCATCAAAATGAGGAAAAACGATCAAGGCAACGACGAGAAAAGAACAAAGCCAAGGAAGCCAAGGCCGAAGAAGAACTAGAAAAGGTTCTTTCGCAGGCTTTTGCAACTTATGAAGAGGGAGAAAAATAGGTCTTATAACAATCAAAGGAGGCGACATCGGTCGAAGAATCGAAACTAACTTCTCGGCTTTAGAACCAACCCGAGAAGTTAACTTAGGCACTGCAGAAGATCAAGATAGCATCCAGCCACATTGGCGACCTACGCGAAATTTTTCAAACTATGAGGAAGTATAAGATGCGAGTCAACCCTGCTAAATGTACTTTTTGGGTCACTTTGAGTAAATTTTTGGGTTACATAATCACGGACGAAGGCATAAAAGCGGATCCTGAGAAGATTAGGGTTGTGGTAGAAATTCCATCTCCCGTGACGGTGAAAGACATACAAAGGCTAAACGGCAACTTAGCCGCACTCGGGCGATTCATTTCTAGATCTTCCGACAAATGTAAAGACTTCTTTGGGACACTCAGAAAATGGGAGAAGTTCAGGTGGAGCGAGGACTGTGAAGAAGCGTTTCAAAAAATAAAGCAACACCTGGCGAGCCTGCCGGTGCTACAGCGACCCGAGCCTGATGAGGTGCTTACCTTATATCTCGGGGCAACGGGTTATGTAATAAGTGCGGTCTTGCTTAAAAATGTTGGGACAAAAGAGAAGCCTATATACTTCATAAGCAAGACCATGAATCCAGCCGAGAAGAACTACACCAGGATCGAGCAACTAATTCTCGCTTTGGTATGGGCGACACAAAAACTACGGACGTACTTTCAGACTCACAGGATCCGTGTGCTAACGAAGTCGTCCATAGAATCAGTACTCGATAACGCATCAAGGTCGGGACGGATCTCTAAATGGAGTGCTCAAATTAAGCAGTTCGACATCTTCTACGAAATGAGGACAGCAGTAAAGGCGCAAGCAGTGGCAGACTTCTTGGCCGATTTTCCTTTGGAAGAGGAGGATAAGGTCGAGGACATCCCGGGCGTGGAGGAATACCGAGAAGATCCGTCCGATATCCTCGATACATGTGACCCGATACGGTGGGAAGTATTCGTAGATGGGTCGTCCAACAAAGATGGGTCCGGTTTAGGACTCGTCTTCACTACGCCAAAGGGGAAGAAGATGGTTCACTCGTTTAGGCTCGAATTTAAGGCAACAAACAATGTTACTGAGTATGAAGCGGTAATACATGCTTTGCGAATGATAGTCGAAATAGGAATCCACGATGTAAGGCTCACTAGTGACTCCCAACTAGTCATTCGACAGGTCAATGGACAGTACGCCATACATGACCCGGTTTTGCAGAAGTATTGGGAACTCGCCCAATTTTACATCGGCCAAATACCAAACATTAAGTTCCGGTATATCTGCAGAAAATATAATCGCCACTCCGACGCACTAGACTACATTGCTTCGATGCTAACAGACCCGAACGTGGAAGGCATTCGAGTTATGCGAATTTTAACATCATCTATACCCGAACCAATAGACCTCAAGGCATATGTAGCAGTTGCCACGGCCGATAGATACGAAGCTGGGGATTGGCGCAAACCCATTCACCAATATTTGGAAACGGGAGAACTTCCCAAAGGGCGGCCCGAGATCAACAAGATTAAAAGCAAAGCATCGGCGTATGAGTTGCGAGATGGTGTCTTATACAGAAAATCCTATTTAGGACCGTTATTGAGATGCTTAAGCAAAGAAGAGGGGCACACGATCTTGAATGAATTGCACTACGGGGCAGCGGGTAATCATAGCTCGGGGCGGAGCCTGGCAGCTCGAGCAAAGACCATGGGATATTTTTGGCCTTACATGAATGAAAATGCTAAGAACATGGCTCTAATCTGTGATGAGTGCCAAAAGTTTGGTAAGAAGATACATGCACCAGCAGTCACCTTGAACTCAGTTATTAGTCCCTAGCCGTTTGCCAAATGGGGGATCGATATCGTGGGGCCATTACATGTCGGGTCGGGACAAAGAAAATACTTGATGGTGGCCACGGACTACTTCACCAAATGGGTAGAAGCGGCACCCCTGAGACATATTCGAGACAAGGACGTATTCCGTTTCATTTGGGAGCACATTATCTGCCATTTCGGTGTACCAGCTGCAATCGTATCGAACAATGGGAAACAATTGCAAGACAAAAATATCGACCTATTATTCAACACTTACAACATTCGAAAGAGCAAGGCGACACCCATTTACCCACAGAGTAATGGGCAGGCCGAGATTACAAACAAAACCATAGACGACAACCTAAAAAGAAGTTGGACGGGGAATACGGCGAATGGTGTGAGGATCTCTACAACGTTCTATGGGCTTACAAGACTACACGCAGAGACGCCACTGGTTTATCACCTTTTATGCTAACGTACGGCACCAAAGTTATTCTCCCAACAAAAGCAATGATACCTACGACAAGAACGGAGGCTTGGAGATGAAACATCTCGGCAGACCTGATCCTGGCCAAGCTTGACGACTTAGAAGAAATTAGGGAGATGGCCATGAAAAAAATGGAAAACTATCAAAGACGACTACAGCGTGAATATAACAAGCGAGTTCGACCGAGAGAATTTCAGCCTGGGCAGTTAGTGCTGAAAGAACTACCCAGTTATGAACATGACAAGAAGGGAGGAAAATTAGCGGCGCGATGGGGAGGACCATACACGATTGTGTAAAAGGTGGGAGAAGGGGCATATAAGATATTGAAACCGGACGGAACACCCGAACCGCGGCCGTGGAACACTAGACACCTAAAGCTGTATCACCCATGAGAGGTGCGAAAACAGGTATGATATCTTGTCATTCGTATCCTTAAAAATCCGCGTGGGGTAGGAACTATGACAATTGCGTCTAATGGTCATTCGTAATCGGGGCGACGGCAGTGTGCAAGTGTTGAGGTGACTTACACTCGAATGGGCATTCTTACTCGAGGCGACGACAATGTGCAAGTGCCGAGTTGCATTACACTCGACGGGCTATTCGAACTCTGGGTGGTGGCAGTGTGCAAGTGCCGAGGTAGTCTAAGGGATCTGGTGGTTGGAAACCAGCGGCCGATTGTCGGGGGCATGAGTACTCGAAAATCGAGCATACAACATTTCTCCCATCGCAAGTGGCCGAAATCACTTTCCCAAGGTATCTAATTGATAGCTCCTTGGGGATACCGATCCAATAAAGTTTAGGAAAGACCAATACCCTACCACTAGATCGAAATGACGGTGATGAGATACCTCAATCGGGACATGGCATTGGGCCCGATGACCCTCCCTGTTGCGTGTGTTCGACATAAATGAAATTTATGCTAATATATTAACACACTTTGTGGCAGGGAACAACAAGCTCAACAAACAACCAATGTATGAAAAAAACGGCATAAGGAAGAATGTCAAGTAACAAGAAAATAACCGGTTGGCGACGCAGCACCCCATAAAACAAAGAGTTTGGAAAGAAAATAAAGGTGTTCAAACGAATTATAGCCCAACATAAGGAGAAGAATAGTTGCGTAGCACTACAAAAGGTCCATCTATGCCTTTCGAGGCACCGATCCCGAACCGGCCTTTTTAGCAGCAGCATCGGCTCGCTTCTTGTCCATCACCGCCTTAACACCTTCCTTCACTTTAACAACTAGCTAGGAATTGAACCTCTCCTTCTTAGTTGCGAGACTCTGAGTCAACTGAGTCGATGCCGCCTCTGCAGTGGCTACTTTCCCGAGCAGATGGGTCTCCCTCGCCTTCAGTTGAGCATTCTCCTCCTCCAACAACTTCACTTTCTATTACTCGGCTGCAGGGGCAAAGATACCGGTTAGAATTATGACTAGGGAAGCATAACAAAAGAACGAATACAACCAAAACATGTTACACACAATAACACCTTCAAGCAATGGAAACACTTCTTTCATAGTATCCTCGGACTTAAGTAAACTATGTTCGAGGGCCGATATTTTCATTTGTCGCCTCGTTGTAATCTTTGCTCATTGAACTCGTTGGTGGGGCAGTGCTTCTTATGATCTTGCCAATCAGCCTTTTGTCGATCATGTGTCAGTCGCAAACACGACATCTCAGTTTGAAGCCACTCTAACTCTTGGGATACCTTCTCGAGTTGTCTGAGCCTTTCTTTCAACTCCTGATTAGACAGCTCGGCGGTATCTCTTTCCTTCAAGAGTCGCTTATGATCGACGTGCAGATCCCTAAGTTGACATCTGAACTTCTTACATTGACTCTCCAAGTTATCAGCCAACAGCGTCTTATCGGCAACAATCCCTTGGAACCGAGATAAGTTTGCTCGGAGATTATCCATCTCGTCGGGCACGTACTCAAATATTTGAAACCGCTATAACTCATCTCGAAGTTGTTCAAGGTCGGACTCTTGACGATCTATCTTGTCATCCTTATTCACAATTCTTTGTTGTAGATTCTCAACATGACCCAGTTCAATGTCTAGTTTTGTCTTTAACAAACGGTACTTTGAAGCGGCGTCGGCATCAATAATAGACACCTCGGCTAAGAAGATAATACTAAGCTAAAGATATTGGCACTACAGAATCAATCATGAAGATGTGGGTTTCTAGCAAGTACCTTGGGCATCGGCCAATCGTTTCTCAAGATCTCGGGCCCGTCCTTGCTCACGCCTCCATTGAAGACGAAGATCCTCCTTCTCCGCTAGATCTTTCCGAAGAATAGCAGCATCCATCAACTCCTTGTTGACCGCCTACGAACATTGTAAACGTTAGTAATCAGTTTACTCTACAAACCTATGGATAGACAAGACAACTTACAGTTCGATCAAATGTGCCCTTTAGACCAGCAGAATACAAAGCTACAGAACTAATCATCTCTTCATCGGACAAGGAGCCAAAGTCAGGAGAAATGAGAGCCCCTAAAGAGTTGCACATAGGGCCCAAGACAGTAAAAGAGGTGGTACTGCCCGAGTTAGGGACCACAGGAGAAATGGGCTCCAACAACTCGTTCCCAGAAGTAACATTCTCTTCGTCACGAGTAACCACATCATTTCCACCACCACCAGACTTCTCCATTTGCTTCTGCTCCTCTTCACCACCATCGACCTCATCCTCTCCATCAAAAAGATTCTCCTCATCATCACCATCAGATTCAAGATACACAACACCGTCAGCAAGAACAATCCCTTTACCAGCTGGCTGCTGGAGCATAGTTTTCTCCAAGGCAGATAAGTCGCCCTTGGTCTCCTTGCCCTTCCGACTAGGCTTCCCACCTACAAGGGTAGACGAAACATCAGAAGTTTTCTGAGGCGACTTCCTCAGGAAATGCGATAAAGGAAGCCGATCTTCGATATCCTCACCAGTATGACGGGCATGTTTGTTGAAACCGTCTTTACACCAGGTTTGGCCCTGGTGACGAGCTCATCATTAAATCTCGCCTTTTCAGCAGCAAGGTCGAGTGTCAGCTGCATTAATGCCGCCTCAGCAGTGGCCACCTGCCCGAGTAATTGAGCTTCCCTTGCCAGCAGCTACGTCTCCTTCCCCTTCAATCGGGCATTCTCCTCTTCCAACGATGTCACCTTCCTTTGCTCGGCTGTCAAAACACGAGAGTAGTCAATAACATAACAATAACATCAGGACAACAACAATGAAAACACAATACAAGGGACACTACCTTCAAGTAAAGGGGTGACTACTCTAACGGTCTCTTCGGACTCAGACAAGCTACACTCATGGGAAGATATCTTAGAGGAAAGTTCTAGATAGCGTTGCTCGTTAAATTCATTGGAGGGGCAGTATTTCTTATGATCATTCCATTCGGCTTTCTGCCTAGAGTGTGCTATTCCAAAACCCGATAACCGAGCTTGAACCCACTCCAACTCCTCGGAGACTCTCTTAGACTCTCTAAGATTCTCAAGAGATTCTTGGCTACACTTTTCAGCAGCACTCTTCTCCCAGAATCAGAAGGCGATCTCGCGTGCAAATCCCGGACTTGAAGCCTTAACTTAGTCCACACCGACTTTCTAAGTTATCGGCTAACGGCGTCTTGTCGAAATGATATCCCGGAATCGAGAAAAGCTCGCCCTAAGATTATCCATCTCCTCGGGGACGTACTCAAAAGTCACATAACGATACAAATTGGGTTTGAAGGCTTTCAATCTCGGCTTCCAGACGATCAATTTTTTCATCCTTATTGACAATCCTTTGTTGTAAATTCGGGACATGACCCCGTTATATATCGGTCTCCCTCTTCAACAAGCGATACCTCGTGAAAGATCGGCCTCCATACTAGAAATTCAGGCTAGGAAGGTAGTACTAAACTCGGGATATTGGCACTACGTAATCAATCATAAACACTTGAAAGCTAAATAAATACCTTGAGTCTCGGCCGGTTGCTTCTCCAGCCCTCCGGGATCGCTCGCGCTCTTCTTTGTAATAAGAGACGAAGGCCCTCTTTCTCGATCTCCTTGCGGCCCCGAATGGCGGCGTTTAACAACGCGATTGATATCCTACAAGCATCAAATAAAGATTAGCACCTACCCCATGGCGTGAACGCATAAACTGATCAACACAATTCACCAGCAGATCGAAAGTGCTCTTTATACCAGCATCATACAACGAGGCGGCCCTGATCTTATCTTCATCCGAAAGAGAGGCAAATTCAGGAGAAATAAGAGCTCCTAGGGAGTTGCACATAGGGCCCGAGACAGTAAAAGAGGTGGTACTTCCCGAGTTAGGAACCACAGGAGAAATTGGCTCCAGCAACTCGTTCCCAGAAGTGATGTTCTCTTCATCACAAGTAACCACATCATTCCCACCACCACCAGACTTCTCCATTTGCTTCGTCTCCTCTTCACCACCATCGACCTCGTCCTCTCCATCAAAAAGATCCTCATCATCATCACCATCAGATTCAAGATACACAACAACATCAGCAAGAACAATCCCTTTACCAGCTGGCTGCTGGGGCATAGTTTTTCCCGGGGCAGGTAAGTCGCCCTTGGTTTCCTTACCCTTCCCCATGGGTTTACCACCTACAATGGCAGAAGAAACATCAGCGGTTTTCTGAGGCCACTTCCCCAGGATATGAGATAAAGGATTACGATCCTCGGGATCCTCACCATCTCCAAGAATTGAACCTCCAGCTCCACTCTTCTCAACCTTTGACTTCTGCACATGAGCCTTCGTCAGATACATTCAAGGCAACAAATAGGGGCAAGTACATGTACTGTAAACAAAGAAGTATATTTGTTACCTTCACTGTCTCCTCCTCGACCCCTGTACTAGAACTTCTCTTTCGAGGAACGAGAACTTACGATTGGGAGGTCTGGGGCTTGAACTACAAAAGACAGGCAAAATTAAAACGTTGCTGAAGACATGAGCCGATATCGACTAAGGCGGAGGAACTTACCCGATCAACATTGACGACCCAGAAAGGATAGGGCTCGGTCGAGGAGAAAACTTGCCACTATAAAGAGGACCATAGATACCTAACGGAACTCGATCCCAAGCTACGTCACTGGTATGACGGGCATGCTTGTTAGTCGTCTTAGTAGTCTTCCCCTCGGGATCCTCATCCAAACGAAGCTTCTTTAAGCCCTTGGGGATAACCTTGTTGCGGTGAGGGCTAGCAACAAAACCAGCGAGGTCTCCATTAGTAGAAGACCCACTCCGGTAGTTGGCTGCAAAACTGGCATGAGTATAATCGCCCGCTTGAGAAGGATCGTACGTCGACCAAGCAGTAGGAGTACAACCGCCCATACTTCGCTTTTCGAACTCATTTATGATGCGGAAAGTATTACCATTCCACTGAGCCAAGGCTCGATGAGGGCGGATCTTGGATAGGGATTCATACATAATTGGACGACTTGGGTCATACAGAGGAAAGCGCAACCCGAGCTCTATCTGACCTTTGGTACTGACTGTCTCCTCGGGTGAGTGGGAGAAGTTGGTGACATCACTTCTCTTCAAAACCCCCTTCTGGCCGGATAACAGAGTATTTGTAATCATGAAGATTGAAGTCATCCTTCAGTTGTTGAATGAACTGTTCGTCCATCAAGTCCTTGGAGGCCTTCTTATCATTCCTACGTATATATGAAGGAGAACCATCAGAGAAAAGAGAATTCAGGGTGCGAGAATCATGATGGGAAGGACTATCAATAATAAATAAAGAATCGAGAGGAGCACCATCATCTTCGGAAAAGGTATAACTTACACACCTTTTTTCTGTCATGGAAGGGGTTGAAGAAGCAGAAGTCATTGAAGAAGCGAAAAGGTAGAACTCAAACTGAAAAAAATGAAGACAAACAGCGAAAACACGGGGACTCCAGCAGTAGAAGATCAGCGAAAGGCGAAAAGGATTGAGATCTCTCGAAAAGATCAGAGGGTAAGAAGCCGTCAGAGCAACGGCGAGAAGGAGAGAGAATGTTATTTTGGAAAAAGAAGGCAGAATGAGAAACCAAGGGTTTAAGGGAAGGATTTATACCCCAGGAAATTGTAACCGACGGAGGAGGTAACCGGTCATAAAGACGAACGGGAGTGGGGAACAACATGGCGCAAAATACGGCATGACAAAGGACGTGGAAGACGAAGTGGTTTCTTTCCCTCGTGTCGATCACACGAGTGAAAGAAGGGGCATAAATGTAGGTGCAAATAATCCACAGATACAGGTGGAGCAATCCTAGGTGGAGCAAGTAGGGACGTGATAGCCATCAAGTACATCAGCAATAAATTCACTGACTAAGTGGTTGAGAAGATAAGGACGACTCGATCAAAGTAAGACTCGGCTAAGAGTATCACGAGCGACATCGGTAGCATTCTCCAAAGACATTAACATCGGGTGAAGAGGCGACACGAGGAAACATCACCAAGCTCGGCCTAACACATCGGGCAGGGCATCAACCAGATCTGAAGATAACATCAGAGGAGATAAACCATGACATACACTGTAACTCGGATGTATTAGCATTCGCGGCTATAAATAGAAAGCTTTGTAGAGAGATAAGGCAAGCATTCAGTGAGAGAAAGAGAGAACACTAAGAGCTTGTAAGTGAGGAAGAGAGAACTTGAGAGCTAGAAACACCCTTGTAACCCCAATTCGAGTAATAAGATCTTCAACCCTTCACCCCGTGGACGTTGGTAATCATACCGAACCACGTATATCTTGTGTTCTTGTACATCTCTTGCTTGTTTACTTTCTTGTGTGTGCGTTTATGTTTCTTGGATGTAGAAGTAGGATTTTCCACATCTACATCCACAAACCTGTTTCTTGGATGCCGCCAATTTCGCTTCCCAATTGGAAAATACAGGACCTATCTTGATCAATTAAAGATACTGTACAAAAACTGCCTTTGTTCCACGTCCCCCTATGAAAGATCCACGGTCCTAGATTAAATTTTCATTTGCCTAAATATTCCACAGGAAAGAATTTTGATTTAGCACTGCTAGATCAATTATGATCTAGCAGCACCAATACTTAACACTTGGCATTTTATGATGTCACTAAACTATATTTCAAACCATAGTTAGGTATGATTTTCCTTCATTTTAATTTTCTCTTCATTACATTACCATCACCAATATGCATGTGTCCATCTATTGCATACCTTCGTCAAATCTCCTCGTGGAAAATCCTGACGCGGAAATATGAAAGATATTAATAAATGGCTGAAACTGCTTTGATTGAGATTTCATGGTCCCGTTAAAGTATAAATCTAAATCAGGGTACTCTCCGTCATATAGAGAATCATGACGCCGTTCATGAGCAGCCAAGTCCATATAGAGGTAGGGCTGGTGGTGGGGGTAGGAGGAGAGAATAATTACCACAATGGGCTATGGTTTAGGAAGGAAAATCATACCCAACTATGGTTTAAAGTATAGTTTGTTAGACATCACAAATTGCTAAATATTAAATAGTGGTGCTCCTAGATCATAATTGATCTAGCAGTGATAGATCAAAATTCTTTCCAGGAAGTAAGCCCATAACGATTGATCTTACATTATCATTGTTAACGTGTAGATTTTATCATTGCCCCCTGGTTTCTTCACTGCCGCATAGATCTTCACACTTTAATCGTGATTAGGTGACGTCACCTGGTTCGTCATCCTGGATATGTCGTACGCATTCGTGTTTGCTTACTACTAAAGGAGTTACTTCGCATACTAGAGTGTGCGGGAATTTGTACCCACATTTTGCCTCTTCTCATATCGTTCTTTTGGTAGAAAGTGCGGTATGAGAAACTCTAGTTTATTTTTTTGCCGCGCCAGTTCATCTTTTCGTATTCTTTCCGACCGACATGTTTCTGTGATTTCGTCTTAACCGTCTACACGTGTTGACTTTCTTCCCCTTTCAACCGGCACGTCTTGATTTAACCGGTTATCTCTTTTCCCTATTTATTGACAGGGGTGAGGAGAGATAATTTTTTCTCTTCTTTATTTTCCTTCTTTTTCTCTGCAAATCTTCTTCATCTTCATCCTCTCGAAGTGTTCATCCTTCGTCCTTTCAGAGATTTTGTCGGTGTTGTTCTTCTTTAAACCTTATGGATTCTCATTCAAGGTTAGTGTATTATGTTATCATTGTTGTCTTGTTTTTCTTTCTTTTGAATTTCCAACTGCCATTGTTGATCTGCTATTGTTCTTTATATTCCCATACTGATTTTGTTGCAGCAAAAGTTCCTCCTCTGGCAATCTTCGTATTACAGTCTCAAACCCTAAATCTTCTTCGAGCCCTAAAGATGATGAATCTCGCAAGAGGAAGCCTTCGCATAACAAGGTAGTAAGAAATACTTTCTTCTCTTTATAACAATATATTGTTTCCTCTGTTTCTTTTCTGCGTTGTGCTTCGAAGGATACTGAGAGAGAAGTTGATTGCGAGAAGAACAAGAAGGTCAAGAGAGTTCACCGCGCTCCTACACTCAATACTTCCCTTGTCCTTCCGGAGCTCAACTATAAATACCGCCCTCTGCATCAGGTCTCTTCTAATAATGTTGTTAACATTCCTTTGGAGGACGCGGTTTCCTCTGCTTCTTTGAATGTCTCTGCGTCTTTTAAGGAAGTCAAGGAAGTCGATAATTCTGAGGAAGCCACTTTGACAAAGCACGTCACCACTTCCACTTCCGCGGATGTTGCCGCACCAACTGAAGTTACTACTATCTCTACTTTTGTGAATATTCCCGCATCAGCCGGAGATACAGCCGCTCCCGTTTCAAAGGATATCGCTTCTTCTGTGATTACTCCTTCTCTTTCTATGGTTAACTCTTCCTCGTTGGAGGCTGTCTCTGATGACAAGTGGGTCTTTGAAGGAGTTGATTCTGCTACCCAAACTTTAGCGGATATTATTAATGCCGCTCTCTCATCCATTAGTGATCCTGCTAAACTTCGCATTTGTGATGCTATAGCCAAGCTGTTATGTGACTCTCCACCAGACAAGTCAATTAGGAGTGAAATCTTCTCACAGCTGGATCCAAGCGTCAATCTTGCTTTTGATCTTTTGGTGAATACTCTTTCGATTAAACTTTTCTATTCATGCTATTTTATCGCGTCTTTATGTTTGTTTTATTTCTTCCTTAGGAATCTCGTCGCCGCCTGGTCCAAACTGAGGGATTCTCTGAGTCTAGTAGTACATACTAGAGCTTTCTCGTCAGAATGCCAAGTTAAAGGGGGATCTCCAAGCTGAATCTCTTGTATATGAAAATCTCCGCAATAAGAATCAAGATCTCAGAGGTGTGTTTATCTTTCTTTTGTTAATCACTTAAAAGGAATTTGTATTTGCGTTCGTATTTTGAGTTTCTTCATGCGTATGTTAAGACTTAAATCAGAAGCGGGTTATGGAGAGATTTAGCTATCAATATTCTGCCGAAGATGCTCGCGGATAATGAGAGATTGCAGGGTCAAATAGATCAATTAGTTAATAACCATTCATACTCGCTTGATCAGATTGAGAACCTAAAAAATGAGAATCTTCGTTTATTTAATCAAAATGACTTTCTAGGCTCCCAAGTATCCCATCTTTCTGGATTGTTGCATAGCGCTGATTTAAGAAGTCAAACTCTATCAAATGAAAATCAAGTCTTGGTCGCTGAGAAGCGGTCTTTTTTAAAGAAGGAGGCGATGTTTACGCGCCAATATATTATTCTCCAGAAGACTTGCACTGATTAAGGGGAATCTCTTCGCATCTTGAGAAGCCAACATGATGAGGCTATGAAGAAATTAACCTTGGAGAATGAAAAGGTTATCCAAAGCAAGATAAATGTGACCGTGAAAATGAATAAGATTCGAGAACAACATACACAGCTAAAGGGGTCTCATGATATCCTGGTGAAGGAAAATGCTTCTCTTTCTCAAGATTAAAAGAAGATTCGATCACGTCTCCAAGGTTTAATTGGTGATGATTTTGGTAAGGTTATAGAGGATATGAAAAGTAGTGGTCTCGCTTTATCTCAATACCTCATTTCTTAGAGGGAAGGTAGTCACATTGAGCTGACTGCCTCAGTTTACTTGTGTTTTTTAATTGCTTATATCTTGTAGATGTAAAATTGTCGCCCTGGTGATAATTAGATGTCTTTTTTGCAGTATCTGAGAAGTCATATCAATCTACCATCTCCAAGTTGAGGTCTGATCTGGCTAAGTCTCATAAAGAACGCGGGAGACTTTTAGTAGTACTTTCCTCTTCTCGAGATAGAGAAAATAGGAGGTGTTTGTATCTTGAAAGTTTGATGGGGGTTCCCATAGAGAACACTAAGAAGAGTGACGCACGAGAAGTTCACGTTAAGGCTCAAACTCTCGCAGACCGAGCTGTTTGCCTCAATAACTCACTTCCTCTATTAGATGTGGAACCTCTCGATGTAGATGAAGACGAGAAGCTTCATGAGCCTGACAGTGACTACTATTAAGAGAGCGATGATGATGAAGGTGGAGAGGATAAAGGTGGAGAAACTCTCCTTCAAGAGGATCAACCTGAAAAGGATGGATTCGGTGGTGATCTTCCTAAGGATCCAAGCCCTAATGTCAATCCCAACACTGAGGTTGATGTTGGAGTATATGCACCAGACCAAAACATGCCTCCAAATGATGCTTAGCTTTTATTTTTCTTCAATCATTTGTGCGTATAGATGTACTCTAACTTTGAATGTGGATTTTGGGTTATGTATTAAAGAAGCACACTTATATGTCTGTTACTTTTGCATAAGATTGTCTCTAACAAGGAGAATAATACGTCCCTTATGTTATTCCTATACTTTCCTCTAATATTTTCCATGTTAGAAATACTCTTTATCTTCTCATCGTGCAATTATATACGTGCGTCATTTAATCTTTAAGTATTATCTGCCCTTCGATGCTTCTTTGTGCGTTACTTTTGAGTTCCTCTCCTGTAAAATAAGAATCGTTATATTTTAAAGTAATCTTGGGGTTTTTTATTGAGGTTTTATTGAGCCCCCCTAGTTAGAGGTCTTGTCATCCTCTCTCTTATCTCTGTCTTAGGATGTTATTGTGCGGCAAAATTGCAGGCGGTCATTACCCTTTGAAGTAATGACCCTTTGATCTTGCCTTATCATTTCTTGTATTTTTTTCCTCTGCAAGATGTATTGATGTGTCAATACGACAAGTTTTATTACTCCCGTGAGTAAAAGCCTCATGATATTGACTTCTTTGACAAAATTCAGCTCCCTAATGGAGGGCGTCGTCCTTATATTCACTACACCATATCATGTATTTTGCAATGTTTGAATTTTCGGGGTGTGCAACGGATATAGACGTTGCACCCTTTGAAACATCTATATCCGTTGCGCACTCGGGATTCATTGCTTTAAATCATAATTTTTATTTTATTAAATGAAATTAGATGGAGCAACGTATTTCAACTTTTATAAACGTTGTACACGTCATGGCATATTTGTAATATAAGGTACTTTGATGGGATTTCTGTAGTGATTTTCTTTTTTATTTTCTGATATCGGTTTTAATTATTTATTTATTTTTAGAAAAACTTAAATTGATTTCATAACTAGTTTTTCTTTCTCTCTCTGTCTGAACCTTTCGAACTCATTTTTCAAAGTGAAAAGAAATCAGAGATTTCTTTAGGTTTTAGGTGAAAAGCCTGAAATCAAAACCTTTATCTCTTCACCCTTTATCCTAATCGAGATCTTCGAAGGTTTCTTTCTCTCTTTTCTTTCTCTCCCAGTATCTCTGTCAAAACCCCTCTTTTTAAACTTTTCTTCCAAATCAAAATCATAGCTGATTTCAGCTGAAAAACAAAAAATTAAAACATTTTCTTCTAAACATTAATATCCTAATAAAAGCCCATATACCAGAAATCTAGATCTATTGTTAGTAACTTAATTTTTTTGAAACCCTAGAAATATTATTTTGTTCCTGAAATAGAAAAGAAACCATCAATATGATAGGTTATTGTACTTCTACAGTTCTACTAACCAACAGTTGATTGATTCCGACTTACTTTATCATCAGGTATAAACCCTAATTTTGTTTTCCAGTCTGATGATTTTTGTTAATTTTTCTCATAAAATTAGTGGTTTTTATCCTGGTAGGACTTTTTTTAGTAAAGATTTTGATTGTGTGTTTGCCTTGGGTAAATATTACTTTAAGTGCTATGAATTCTTAGGTTTAGTTTATTTTGTTTTGTTGAAGCTTTTTTAGGTTTAATTTGGGAAGAATCATGTCTTTGAAGGTTTAAGGTTTTGCTGTATTGGATGAAGATAGTGTGGATAACCATTTATAGTTATCATTGTTGTCTATGTTGATGCGAGGTAAAAAATTTTAAAGTATGGTTCTGGTTCCTAGGGACTTGAAAGGTCGGGGTAATCGCACTCTATATGTAGTATGTTTTTTGTTTCTCTTGTATTTGTTCCTCGCAGGTAGAGGTTTATGTTTCCTAGCGGTGGGATAACCCTTCATACTGGTTACACAAATTATCTATAGTTGATGTGTTTGTTTGTTTGTTGCAGTGGTTAAATACTGTGGAAATTTGGATTTATGTAGGCTCACTGAGCATATTATTTTCTCCGACCCTTACCAAGAATCTGAATACAACCACTATACTTCTCTTTATCTGGATAATGATGCTCTCGTTGTACCGGAGGATGATGAATCGAAGCTTGAAGCTGCTGAGCTGAAGGCGAAGTACTATTCTATATCTTCATCTTGTTTTTCTTTCCGTAGTTCCTCAGAATTCTGCTATCTAACAACAAATCTTCTTATGATTTAAATCTTCTTGCAATAATGATTATCGCATGAACATCAGGATTTGTGAACAAGCACAAGCCTTAATACATCCTGCAGAGGCAAAAATACAAGAAATGATAAGGCAAGATCAAAGGGTCATTACTTGAAAGGGTAATGACTGCCTGCGATTTTGCCGCACAATAACATCCTAAGACAGAGATAAAGGAGAGGATGAGAAAACCCTAACTTGGGAAGCAAATAATTTTCTCTCTCCTAAATATCTTGTCTAAGCTCTCCAAAAAGATCCCTTCCTCTACAAAGGCACTTGGCTCCTTATATAGGAGTTTACATAGTGGAGGACAACTAATAAAGCCCTTAATTTCGGATCAGATGTGAGTCAATGCCCGTAGATTTTATCATTGCCGCCCGGTTTCTTCACTGCCGCATAGATCTTCACACTTTAATCGTGATTAGGTGACGTCACCTGGTTCGTCATCCTGAATATGTCGTACGCGTTCGTATTCGCTTACTACAAAAGGAGTTACTTCGCATACCAAATGAGTGTGCGGTATTTTGTACGTACACTATTTTAAATGCTCAGTTTTTGTGTCTACAGTCCCAGTTTGCAACTAAATTTTTGTCATTTACTTACGTGGGTTTTAGCTCGGCAAAGTTTATCAAAATGTACTGGTAGACGGCGTGTCTAATAACGTCCCTTGGAACATTTCAATGGGCGGAATCTGGCCAATGACTATAAATAATAGTTTAGCAACAAAGACTTATCACCCACTCCATTGGCATCCTGGCCATATTCTCCATGCATCAAATTATTCGCTATAATGTTAGGTGCCCTAGGCCTAGAAAAGTCAAAATAGCAAGACTTGAGTCAAAAAATCACCTTTTCTTACATTTAATCAAATTCTTAGTGTGGTAATTTCTTGCTTCTTTAAAAGAGAAAGTAGACTAAAAGAAATCGGTAATTCAAAATTAATGATAAGTGGAACCTAAAGTTAGAGCACAAAGATAATTCCAATGCTTTGTTTGTAATAGAAAAAAGTAAAATAAACAACAGTCGTTCTACACGTACCGTGTAAATGAACTATTTAAAAACCGCCCCCTCATATGGGGACGGGTCCCGCGTGGCAGGGAATTAGCAAGGGTAAGGTCATTGGAAAGTTTGTATGAAGTCCGGTTTTGGCTTAGTTTGTTGCTCGGTACGTTAGGAATTTTTGAATAAACAATTGGTGCTGTGACGCGTGATTCCCATTGAAAAAGACATTTTATATATCCAACCAGCTTCAACAAACTTGCATTGCCAAACATCAACTAAGGTCAACAAAAAGGAAATTATGATCAAAAAAAAATTAAAAAATGCACACAATTAATCAAACAGAAGCAAGGGTGTAGATGCATTGGTACCCAACAACCTTTAACCCCAAGAATAATCCGTTTGTTAGAAAGCTTGCAGGTACTGCACCAGAAATTATCTTGAAGCTTAAATCTTTTAGATCATAAGAGATGTACTTGTTTGGAATCAGCAAAACTAATTTTAATGAATCTTGTTCATTCTCTTCAATAAGCAAAACATTGTAGTCAAAAAAACGTTTCTGATCGGCATCAAGTAACTCAGACTTTAGCTGGTCGAGATTTACGTGGTATCTTTTACTCCACCCACTATAATCATTCTTCATCTCATATAAATCAAATTCTTCGTAATAACAACCAACCTTAATAAGATATAAATGCCCTTTACATTCACCAAAGTACTTAAATCTTATTGTACTTATGCTCGCAGGTTGCGACGGTGGAATCGGCAATGATTTTAACAGTTCTTGATCTATATCAAAATATAGTAATTGAGACTCATTTGTTGATGGCATCCAGTGCAAAGAACCATTCCAGGAGACACCTGACGAAATTAAAGGACAAGAGAAGTCAACTTTATATTCTCCAGAAACTCTCCAAGAATCCGTCTTTGAAGAGTATATTTCAATTTGATATTTATATATCCCACCAGCCGGTTCATTTGCTTGCACATAAATCACTTCATAATAAGATGATTTTACCGGATCAAAAGCTAAACTAAGATTGCGATCACCAACAGCGAAATTAATTGATGGTGCTGGAGGAAGAATTTTGTTATGGCCAGTTGTTGGATTGCAAATGTAATATATACATCTGCTAGTGCCAACACTGCGACAAAGAAAAAGACCATTGCAAGATTGTAAAATCTTTGTGTCATCTATAATTATACGGTTCAGAACCCTGAGATTTCTTGAATTGACATGATTAGCATTGATGTTGGATTCATCAAGAACTAGGAATTGTTTATCTAAGGTTATAGAACTTTGTAAGAACAATCCAGGGACAGGTTGACTGCAGTTTTGAATGGCATGCTTGCGAATAAAATACGATTTGGAAATCAGAGAAAACCATTGTTTAGACACTAATTTGAATACGAAAAGAGATTTCACTGGTAGACACAATAAGATTTGCGTTAAGATGTCGATATTGCTAGCCACTGCGGAGGATGAAGAGTTGAAAGTTGCTGTGTTATTATCATCACCATCATCATCATCTGGATTCAGTGAACAAGTGGTGCTGAAGAGATTTGTAATAGAAAATTGATCATTCATCGAAAAAGAAAACCTTTGATAACCAAAGAAAAACTGGGTTAGAAGAAAATGAACAACTCTCGGTATATTTTTAGCAATTATGCTTTCAAGTTACTCTTGATTGATTCATGAATGTATCAATTTAAAGCATGCGAATTACTAGTAATGGTGGCATCTTAGATACATTTTAATGTTTTCAAAAGAATTAATTATATATCTTGTAAACTGTGCAACAAGTCGTAAAGGTGGTAGTAGTGGGACTGTGGGAGCTACCGAGAAAACATTAAGAAAAAAAAGAAATACTTAAGAGGCAGTAGCAGCGGCAGGCACGGTTCTGTGGGGCCCCACGAAGGCACTGAGTTTAGAAATGTGAAAACTATAATAAACCTCACCGGAATAGTCGTAAAAATCCAAGATGACCAAACTTGTAGTACAAAAACCCTATTTAAATGTTGGGATTTATTAAAATTCTATCTTAAACAAAATTGATACAAAAATTCTAAATTTTTAAAATTGATACAAAAATCCCAAATTTTAAAATTGGTTTCATCAAATTTTATGATGAAACCAAAATTGGTGTCATCAAATTCTTTGGGGTTTTTGTGTTACTTTTGTTTTTTTTGGGATTTTTGTGTTACTTTTGTTTTGATGGGTTTTTTGTGGATGGATAGTGACACCTTTGGGGTTATAACTCGCGGACCGTAAACCCCATGTTATTTAGAGTTAAGGGACAAGGGTCAAGGCAACCGCACATATTATGGTGTTGTGCCATCCCTTAACTATGAAATAGTGCCCGACGGAAACTCAGTTATCGCTTTTTTTTATTCCAAATTTTATTTCTACGTGTTTAGATAATTATTATTTATGGGCAAAAAAAAAAATTAGAGATAAAGAAATGGAGATATAATAGGACATAAAGAGTTTTAGTAAAAATAATAAAGTTAAAAGTGAAAAACAAAGAGTAAAACTAAAAAATTTCAAACGGAAACTAAGTAAGTATTCGTTGAAAATCACCCAAAACTCAGTTTCCGTAAAGTAGCGGGATCAGTGTGTTTGGCCTAAGTTGATCCTTCGCTCCTAACTTCGCTGCATTTTAAATTTTTGTTATATTTTGGCCTTAGTTGATCCTTCGCTCCTAACTCCGCATTTTAAAATTTTGTTATATAAAGAGTTTTAGTAAAATAATAAAGTCCAAAACTTTTAAATATCGTTGGGCTTACCAATAAAACTTAAGTTGATCCTTGAAACCGCATTTTAAATTTTATTACCTTAAAGTAACCCATTTATTTTGTTATATCCAAAAAAATATCGGGGAAACTTTTTTTAATTTTCATTTATATTAAAAGCCGGTGGAGATTTTTTATTTTCAATTCTTATTTCTTTTTCTCTCAGTTTTATTTTCAATTTTATTTCTCTTTCTCTCCGGAGAAACCAAACCTAGAAAACGAAAATGAAAACCATTTTATTCAGATCTATTAATGAACCAGCTAGATTTCTCTGGTATCTAATCTTAGAAATGGTTGATTCGGTCTATAGATCTAGCTTCGAGATTCCGAAATCATCTTCAATTTGAGGAAGAGTCGACGAATATCATCTTCAACCGTTAGGTTGATGTTCATCCATGAAATCCATTGAACAAATAAGTTCCATCTAACTTTATCATTTTAGATTGGTTCAATGTTTCAATTTATCGATTCCAAATTAAAAAACGTAGAAAACGATTTTACAAAGTATGCAACTATGATTTCAACTAAAATTTTAAAATGAAATGTTGATCAGAACATAGATCTGATATTGTATTATCTTAATCTTTATTTTCAAGAGAATTTTTTTATAATTTTTTTTAGGATTAGTAACTGAAATTTGATTGATCTTCCGATTCTTATTCCCGATCGAAATTTTCACTTCAAAGTTGTTATCAGGGAATGTAAATTTATATTACCTATCCATTCTTGAACAAAAAGTAAGGAAATTAACATTTTGAACTAATCATGAATTTCTTCATGTTCTTGATTAATTACAACAGTTTTATTTGAATTATTGTGTAACTTTTTCTTACAGAAGTTGTTTTAATTTATCGATTCCAAATTAAAAAAACGTAGAAAATGATTTTACAAAGTCTGCAACTATGATTTCAACTAAAATTTTAAAATGAAATCTTGATTAGAACATAGATCTGATATTGTATTATCTTAATCTTTATTTTCAAGAGAATTTTTTTTAAAATATTTTATAATTTTTTTTTAGGATTAGTAACTGAAATTTGATCGATCTTCCGATTCTTAATCCCGATCGAAATTTTCACTTCAAAGTTGTTATCAGGGAACGTAAATTTATATTACCTATCCATTCTTGAACAAAAAGTAAGGAGATTAACAATTTGAACTAATCATGAATTTCTTCATGTTCTTGATTGATTACAACAATTTTTTTTGAATTATTGTGTAACTTTTTGTTACACAAGTCGTTTCAATTTATCGATTCCAAATTAAAAAACGTAGAAAACGATTTTACAAAGTCTGCAACTATGATTTCAACTAAAATTTTAAAATGAAATCTTGATCAGAACATAGATCTGATTTTGTATTATCTTAATCTTTTTTAAAATATTTTATAATTTTTTTTTTAGGATTAGTAACTGAAATTTGATCGATCTTCCGATTCTTAATCCTGATCGAAATTTTCACTTCAAAGTTGTTATCAGAGAACATAAATTTATATTACCTATCCATTCTTGAACAAAAAGTAAGGAGATTAACATTTAGAACTAATCGTGAATTTCTTCATGTTCTTGATTGATTACAACAGTTTTATTTGAATTATTGTGTAACTTTTTATTACACAAGTCAGATACATATGTAACTTCCAATAACAATAGACAGAAATGTATGTGTATCTCCTAATTACACTAGACAGATGCGTGTGTAACTTCTAGTTAAATATGGTAAAATAAGGTATCAAGTGTCTCTCGGTGCTCTCATACGCATCTTAAGAGGATCTCAAGTGGATCTCCTATAGCAGTTGTTGTCAATTTCGGTTGATTTTTCTTTGGGCGAGTTTTTTTACTAGACACAAACTGTCGATTGGTGCACATCAACACTAAAGTAGTTGCAAACATTTCCTTGTGCTTTAGCGTAAGTTTCCATATTATTAATTTGATTATTCCAACAATTCTCTTTAATTCAATCGATCTCGCGGTTAAAGTAATTCTCCATTGCGTTAAACATAATCACAAAACACATCCAAAGAGATTTTTCTTCAACCGGTGGTGAGCCGATTCTACCAAACTTGTCGCTTGATTCCCAAAGTGTTTATGGTGGTTGGTAAATGTATAAACGAAGCGCACTTTGTGCGGTTCCAACCATTGCTCAACCACATATGTTACAATATCCTCGGGATTGTTGATGGTGGATTTTAAACAAAGGGTAAAATCGTAAAACCCCAAATAACCTAATGTCACCGATGACACATTTATTAGAACATTTAATGCATGTAGTCAGTAATTAATAGGGGGTATTTTTTCAAATTAGGGTTACAACGAACAAAACCCTAATTCCCCTCCGTGCCAATGGCAAATCATGCCAGCCACACCTAGCCCACGCTAGCCGCGCCATGACAAACGCACTCTTCCTTGGCCCTAGCTATGCTAGTCACACCAAACGCGCCAAAGCATGCCAACCATGCTAGCCGCACCTCCGTGCCAATGGCAAATCATGCCAGCCACACCTAGCCCAAGCTAGCCACACCTCTGTGCCAAAAGCAAATCATGCCAGCCACACCAAACGCGCCAAAGCATGCCAACCATGCTAGCCGCACCTCCGTGCCAATGACAAATCATGCCATCCACACCTATCCCAAGCTAGCCGCACCTCTGTGCCAATGGAAAATCATGCCAGCCACACCAAACGCGCCAAAGCATGCCAACCATGCTAGCCGCACCTCCGTGCCAATGGCAAATCATGCCAGCCGCACCAAACTCGCAAAGCATGCCAACCATGCTAGCCGCACCTCCGTGCCAATGGAAAATCATGTCAGACACACCTAGCCCAAGCTAGCCGCACCTCTGTGCCAATGGCAAATCATGCCGACCACAACAAACGCGCCAAAGCATGCCAACCATGCTAGCCGCACCTCCGTGCCAATGGAAAATCATGCCAGCCACACCAAACGCGCCAAAGCATGCCAACCATGCTAGCCGCACCTCCGTGCCAATGGCAAATCATGCCAGCCACACCTTTCCCAAGCTAGTCGCGCCATGCCAAACACACCGCCTTGGCCCTAGCTACGCGGGTAACGCCACGCCAAGCCAAACACCCTTACCTTGGCCCTAGCCATGCCATTGGCACAAAGCCAAGCGCCCGCACCTAGGCTTTGCAAACCGTGCAACCTAGGCTAAATTGGCCGAGCATGCCATTGGCACATGCCAACACGCCGTCGGTAGCTTTTCTCACCATGGCGTGTCCCTAATGGCCGAGCATGCCATTGGCACATGCCAACACGCTCGCTGGTAGCTTTTCTTACCAAGGTGTGTCCCTAATGGCCGAGCATTCCATTGGCACATGCCAACACACTCGCTGGTAGCTTTTCTCACCAGGGCATGGCCCTAATGGCCGAGCGTGCCAGTGGCACATGCCAACACGCTCGCTGGTAGCTTTTCTTACCAGGCCGTGGCCCTAACGGCCAAGCATGCCATTGGCACATGCCAACACGCTCGCTGGTAGCTTTTCTTACCAGGCCATGATCCAAATTGGCCACGCATGCCATTGGCACATGCCAAACACGCACGCTGGTAGCCTAACTTGCAAACCATGCAACCTACCGCGAAGGCATTCCGCACATGCCACACACGCCACTAGCAGCTCTATGCATTGCCACTTACACTCAACGTACAACCTACCACCAAGGAATTCCACACATGCCATTGGCACGTGCCACACTCGCCACTAGCATCTCTGGCATTGCCACTTGCGCTCGAGGTGCAACCCGCAACAAAGGCATTCCGCACATGCCATTGGCACATGCCACACGCGCCCCTAGCAGCGCCACTTGCACTCAAGGTGCAACCAACACTCGAGACATCAACACAAACTGGGGGATGCTTTCCAGGGTCTTGGTTTGGGGGTCACAGCTTGCAGCGTACACTACGCACTTGAAAACGTTGTCACCCATAAACACCTTGCGGTTACCACCTCCTCTCATTATTTCACCCTTTACTCTCTTCCTTCATGAGGCCATGGTACGTTTCAATCTCGACTTGTATAAATAGGTCTTACCTATTTCCACCAGACGACAAGTCTGGATAAAAATACAACACTCTCAGAAAAGGCAACTTTGCAAGCTCTTCAAAAAAGCTTTCATATCTTGCAAGCTTCCGAAGCTTTCACTTTCTGATACAAGTCGAGACACTACTCTCCCAGCACTATTCCGGTCTCAACACCTTTCTTTGCTTCCCTCCCCAAATCAACCCTTCTCTTCCACTTTGTGACCGAAGCAAGTCTGAAACGGCCATTTCTTGGTTTAGGCCGGACTTGTACAAATTGATCTCTCGAATATATAAAGTGATCACGTACAACACATTTGTTTAGGGTTTAAACCAGTTTCTTACTCACCTACCGAATTTACCGAAATCGGCGGAAACGATTTTTACCCATAAACAATTGGCGACCACAGCGGGAGGATTGATCTATCGGCTACAATATCGATTGTCGATCTCGTTCTTCGACCCGGATGTCAAGATGGTAGGGGAAGGCGACTCAATCCGACTCAACTGCCAGACAACCCGGTTACAGTTGTAAAAACTACACCAGAAAAATGGGGACTCGCTGAAGATGCTACCAGCGATTGGGGACTTGCTGGCGATGCTACCAGCAAAAGCCGCCTTTTACATGGAGAGGGGCGTGTTCGCAAAAACCTATGGAGTGAGTAAATTTAGACCGGGCAAGATATACGATTTGTTTTTAGGTTCTTAATAAAACCGTCATACTACTGCGTCTTGTGCCTATTGCTAGCACACACTTTCATAAAAGCAATATTCCTTTCACAAAACATAATCGAGTTATATTATCAAAACCATTCATCCTTAAATAATCCAATATCCTCAAAAGCTACCACTGTCTCATCAAAACCGGTCAAACTTTGAACCAGGACATCCAAATATGTTTTTCAAAAAAAAAAAAAAGAAGAAGAAGAACCTAAATAAAAGTTTAACAGAGAAACATTCAAGGGAAATCATCCAACAGAGGTCTGCTCTTCTTGGAGAAAGTCAACTTTGCATCTTCAAGAGCCGCTCTCTTCATAGTTAACATCTTGGAAAGCTTTTCGAGTTCTACCTCCTGTCACGCAATCTCCTCTGCAGAAAGGCTTTTGATTGATGCATCTTTCGACTTCTAGATCTCAGCAAGGCCTTCGACAAACCAAGAAGCGTTGAACTCCTTTTCTACACACACGTCGCGATGGTGCTCTCAGTCGGCAATAACGTCTTCAGAAACGGTGTGGCCAGTCACCTCACGCATGTCCTCGATGGAAGATAAAGCCTCTTCCACACGCTTAACCAAAGACAAATCGACTAGTGACCTTCTTGGTTGTGGTCATATGTCCGTACTTCTCCAGATTCGGTGTACAACGCCTCATACTTAGCCGCCACGACGCGAAACCGCCAACCAAAGACATGACCTGGATAAGGAACCAAGCATCTTTGGGGATCGAAAATGGCGCCTACAATCGGCCTCACGACTCGCAAAGGGTCTTCTTCCATGTCTACGACAAGAACCATCAGAGAATCATCCACCGTTTGAACCACATCTGTGCCCGGCAATTGGCTAACTCCCATCTCCAAGTCACCGGCGGTGGTCACCAAAGGAAAGTTTTCGTGTGGCTCCATCCCAGAATCGTCCTCCGAACCGGATTCCTCCTGAGAACTTGAGTTAGACACTTTTCAAAAGAAGAAACGGAAGAAGAAAGAAAAAGAAGTGTGAAACTCACCTAACCACTTCCCGAAAAAGAACCAGTGCTGCCAGAGGAATCACTCTCACTTGTTGAACTTTCTTCTTTCTCTGACTCATCACCGCTATGAGAAGGCTCGGTCGCTGAGAATTCTTCGAAGAAATTGCCGTCTCGGCAACGTGCAAGGGCAACAAAGCATTAACACTACCGAACCCCTGGAAGAAACAAGACACATGTTTTCAGCATAAATTCACGTGTTTTGAGACAAACCAACAAGGAGGCGACACATACCTGGTTATTAGAAGAACTGAAAGACACGAGAGCTGCGGGAAGATATTTTGAAACCGCCCGGAACCCGCCAGCACGATTCTTTCGTTCTTGTTCCTTTGCCTGGGACTTTCTGAGTTGCCAGGCAACTTTCGCTTGGGATCTCTCAACATTGGATACTTCTTCAAAACTGTTGGGGAAGGTTTACAACGAACATTCTCCACCACGTTATTTACAAAATCTTGGATCATAATGAACTCATCGTAATGTAACTCATTATAGCCAAAAGTCGTCGAAGTTACTCTTCCCGTTTGAAAGAAGGGAAGGCGGATACCCGGCTCAAGGGCACTGGCATTGAGGGCGGCATGCAATGAATCCTTAGGAACCACCAGCTGGTAAGCAACAGGTACCCCTTGATCGAAACCCATATGACGATCAACACGGTCAATATTGTAAGCAGCTATTCGGAAAGACCCCATGAAGAAAGACGGCATATAGCCGGACATGTAGCTTTGAATAAACAAGTTTTCACCAACACTCAAGTTGTCGTTAGAAGATAAAGACATGATCGGAGCAGAAGCAAAGGTGTCAATTTGAGTCACCGACCTATGGACCGGCTCCCATGGGCGAAAACTGATTTCATGCGACTTATCGAGAAGACTAACCAAGCTCATGCCAACTCTTGGACGCGCTTGTTCACCCATCGAAGAATTCGGGAGCCGCCCAACTCGCGGGAATCGAAGGCAACGGTTTGGAGCGTACTTCTCAAAGTGCTCCCATAGCCAGGCTTGCAGAAAAGCAACGTGCACATATGAATCCACTTTCATGAAACCATTCGAAACTCGCATGTTCGCAACTAGGTGATCCAGATGCACATACAGGGAACCAAGGAATAGCTTGCCAATGGGAAGAACTTCACCTTTTTCTAACTTCACAGCAATCACTAGCAACTCTGGTCTTATTTCCTTATTTCCTGCTACAACATGAAGATCACTGCTTTTCTGTTTAGGTTCCAGCTCGTCCGGAAACCATTGAGATATCCACCGGCTATAAAAGCACCTTTCATCCTCTTTCCGGACAGATACCTTCGACTTCGCAAAGTGGAGTCTTTTCGAGCGTAATCTCCCAACTTAGCGGCAAGGTCTTCCCGCATCTTCTCCTCACCTTGAGACAATTGGATATTAAGATTCCCTTCTGGGAAGATTCAGCAAGATAGCCACACTCTCCAAGGAGAAAGTTATTTAACCCCATCTACATATGATCTTATGGGTGTCCGAACACCATCTGGAGATGAAAGCAACCAATCCCGAGATATCATTCCTAACTGGAGATTTCATCGAAGCTCGACAAAGATCAATAATCTGCGCTCGAGTCAAGTTGGTATTTATGTGCTCCCTACTCACCATGAAATCAACCTATCAATCAAAAAGAACGCAATGGGCTTTGACACATCCCGAAATCAATGTTGGAAGAAGAATATACCCTTTATGAATACATAACCGTATGGTGTTCCCTCGGGCGAACCGAACATGTCTTCTTTTCATCTTCACCACCGGTTAAAAAATTGGCACGAAACCCGGGTGATTCTTCTCGAGCGGGGGCGAGGGTCTAGCAAAGAATTCATCATCCGTGTTTGGTTTGGAACTATGAACATCCTTCGATGAGGCGAAATTTTGTTCGGGTAACATCTTGTCGGATTTCTTCATAACAACTTAGTAACGAGATATCTGCCCACGGAGAAAGAAGAAATTATCTCCCTGACACATAACCGCACCCAACAAAAGGAAAACCTAAAAAAAAAAAAAAAAAAAAAAAAAAAAAAGAGAGGGTGTATTCTCTACGGGTTCAAAACTGCACACGCAGTATTTTCTTCAGGGTTCAAAATTAGATACGCGGTATTTTCAACAGGCTCGAATGCGTCTATGGTATCCTTCTTCGGTTCAAAATTATATATGGAGCATTTTTCTACGGGTTCAAAACGCCGCATAGTATTTTTTCTTCAAGTCCGAAATTCGTATATGCAATATTTCCTATGGGTTCAAGTCATATGAAGCACATAAGTATTCTCTACGGGTTCGAAAATGCACACGCAATATCTTCTTCGGGGTTCAAAAATTATATACATGAGATTTTATACGGGGCTCAAGTGCGTCTGCAGTATCCTTCTTCGGGTTCAAGACTATATACGCGGTATTTTCTACGGGCTCGAATGCGTCTATGGTATCCTTCTTCGGGTTCAAAATTATATATGGAGCGTTTTTCTACGGGTTCGAATCATATATACGAGTATTTCCCTTGGGTGCATATATACAATATTTTCTACAAGAACACGCCAAGAAATCATATGCGCAATATCATTGCAAGGATTATAAAACGCCTACTTTTAGGGTTTGCACCTACATGAAAAGGGAAACAAGAGAGTACTGGAAGACATACCTGGAAACCGGTTTTTCTTTATGACTCTGCCGCTAGTATGAAAAGATGAAAGAACAAAGATGAGAGAAAGGGATTTTATATATATGGGTGTGGAGATTCAGAAATAGGGAAGGATTTCCCTATACCAAAAATCTTGCATATAAGGAACGGGCCCACAAGGGCGCTCAACTTCCCAACGTTGCCCAAGTAGCAGCGGTCCCACCAATTGCGCCCAACTTCCCAACGTCGCCCAAGTTGCACCGGTCCCACCAATTGCGCCCAACTTCCCAACGCCGCCAAGTCACCCCGACTAGCACGATCGGCTTCCCACTTTGCGCCGATCCCGCCGGCTAGCACGCTCGGCTTCCCCATCTTGCGCCGGTCCCGCCCGCCTAGCACGCTCGCTTCCCCACCTTGTGCCGGTCCCTTGACTAGCGCAATTAGCTTCCCACTTTGCGGCGGTCCCGCCACTAGCACGCTCGATTTCCCAACTCGTGTCAACTTCTCAATGCCGTCCGACTTCCTACCTCTCAATGACGCTCGACTTCCCAATTGTGCCGACCTCCCCGATTTTGCAAAATCGCCAGAGGCAAGGATTCCAAATCCTATTTATAAAAAGGTCATACAAGCCTCTTCAATTCTCTTTACGATTTGCTGTTGATAGTTTGTCACCATCTTATGCTTACCTCGCAACAAAGCTCCTGTTCCGAGCTAAGCAGGGGACTTAATGTTGATGGTGGATTTTAAACAAAGGGTAAAATCGTAAAACCCCAACCTAATGTCACCGATGACACATTTATTAGAACATTTAATGCATGTAGTCAGTAATTAATAGGGGTTTTTTTTTCAAATTAGGGTTAAAACGAACAAAACCCTAATTCCCTCCGTGCCAATGGCAAATCATGCCGACCACACCCTAGCCCACGCTAGCCACGCCATGCCAACGCATCTGCCTTGGCCCTAGCTATGCTAGTCACACCAAACGCGCCAAAGCATGCCAACCATGCTAGCCGCACCTCCGTGCCAATGGCAAATCATGCCACCACACCTAGCCCAAGCTAGCCGCACCTCTGTGCCAAAAGCAAATCATGCCAGCCACACCAAACGCGCCAAAGCATGCCAACCATGCTAGCCGCACCTCCGTGCTAATGGCAAATCATGCCAGCCACACCAAACGCGCCAAAGCATGCCAACCATGCTAGCCGCACCTCCGTGCCAATGGCAAATCATGCCAGCCACACCTAGCCCAAGCTAGCCGCACCTCTCGTGCCAATGGCAAATCATGCCGGCCACACCAAAACGCCAAAGCATGCCAACCATGCTAGCCGCACCTCCGTCCAATGGCAAATCATGTCGCCCACACCAAACGCACCTCCGCAATGGCAAAGCATGCCAACCATGCTAGCCGCACCTCCATGCCAATGGCAAATCATGCCAACCACACCAAACGCGCCAAAGCATGCCAACCATGCTAGCCGCACCTCCGTGCCAATGGAAAATCATGCCACCACACCAAACGCGCCAAAAGCATGCCAACCATGCTAGCCGCACCTCCGTGCCAATGGCAAATCATGCCAGCCATACCTTTCCCAAGCTAGTCGCGCCATGCCAAACACACCCTGCCTTGGCCCTAGCTACGCTGGTAACGCTACGCCAAGCCAAACACCCTTACCTTGGCCCTAGCCGCGCCATGCCAAAGTAGCGCCCGCACCTAGGCTTGCAAACCGTGCAACCTAGGCCAAATTGGCCGAGCATGCCATTGGCACATGCCAACACGCCGCCGGTAGCTTTTCTCACCGGGCGTGGCCCTAATGGTCGAGCATGCCATTGGCACATGCCAACACGCCGCTGGTATCTTTTTCTTACCAAGGTGTGGCCCTAATGGCCGAAAGCATGCCATTGGCACATGCCAACACACTCGCCGGTAGCTTTTCTCACTGGGGCATGGCCCTAATGGCCGAGCGTGCCGTGGCACATGCCAACACGCCGTTGGTAGCTTTTCTTACTGTGCCGTGGCCCTAACGGCCAAGCATGCCATTGGCACATGCCAACATGCTCGCTGGTAGCTTTTCTTACCAGGCCATGATCCAAATTGGCCACGCATGCCATTGGCACATGCCAAACACGCACGCTGGAAGCCTAACTTGCAAACCGTGCAACCTACCGCCAAGGCATTCCGCACATGCCACAGACGCCACTAGCAGCTCTATGCATTGGCACTTACACTCAACGTACAACCTACCACCAAGGCATTCCACACATGCCATTGGCATGTGCCACACACGCCACTAGCATCTCTGGCATTGCCACTTGCGCTCGAGGTGCAACCCGCAACAAAGGCATTCCGCACATGCCATTGGCACATGCCACACGCGCCACTTGCACTCAAGGTGCAACCAACACTCGAGACATCAACACAAACTGGGGGATGCTTTCAAGGGTCTTAGTTTGGCGGTCACAGCTTGCAGCGTACACTACGCTCACATTAAGAAAGCGTGAATAGGAATAAAGCGGTCAAATAAATGAGGAAATAATGGTGAAAACGTTTTCACCCATAAACACGTTGCGGTTACCACCTCCTCCCATTATTTCACCCTTTACTCTCTTCCTTCATGAGGCCAGGATACGTTTCAATCTCGACTTATATAAATAGGTCTTACCTATTTCCACCAGACGACAAGTCTGGAGAAAACTACAACACTCTCAGAAAAGGCAACTTTGCAAGCTCTTCAAAAAAGCTTTCATCTCTTGCAAGCTTCCGAAGCTTTCACTTTATGATACAAGTCGAGACACTACTCCCCTGCACTATTCTGGTCTCAACACCTTTCTTTGCTTCCCTCCCCAAATCAACCCTTCTCCTCCACTTTGTGACCGAAGCAAGTCCTGGAACGCCATTTCTTGGTTTGAATGGGACTTGTACAAATTGATCTCTCGAATCTATAAAGTGCTCACGTGCAGCACATTTGTTTAGGGTTTAAACCAGTTTCTCACTCACCTACCGAATTTACCAAAATCGGCGGAAACGATTTTTACCCATAAACAATTGGCGACCACAACGGGAGGATTGATCTATCGGCTACAATATCATACTGTCGATCTCGTTCTTCGACCCAGATGTCAAGATGGTAGGGGAAGGCGACTCAATCCGACTCAATCGCCAGACAACCGGTTACTGGGGTTGTAAAAATTACACCGTAAAACCTGGGACTCGCTAAAGATGCTACAGCGATTGGGGACTTGTAGCATGATGCTACAAAGAAAGCCGCTCTTTTACATGGAGAGGGGCGTGTTCGCAAAAACCTATGGAGTGAGTAAATTTAGACTGGGCAAGATATACGATATGTTTTTAGGTTCTTAATAAAACCGTCATACTACTGCGTCTTGTGCCTATTGCTAGCACACACTTTCATAAAAGCAATATTCCTTTCACAAAACATAATCGAGTTATATTATCAAAACCATTCATCCCGTAAATAATCCAATATCCTCAAAAGCTACAGTGTCTATCTATCAAAACCTATCGAACTTTGAACCGGACATCCAAAAGATGTTTTTCAAAAAAAAAAAAAAAAAAAAAGAACCTAAATGAAAGTTTAACGTAGAAACATTCAAGGGAAATCATACAACGAGGTCTCGCTCTTCTTGGAGAAAGTCAACTTTGCATCTTCAAGAGACGCTCTCTTCATAGTTAACATCTTGGAAGCTTTTCGAGTTCTACCTCCCGTCGTGCAATCTCCTCTCGCGAAAGGCTTTCGATTGTCGCATCTTTCGACTTCTCGGATCTCAGCAAGGCCTTCGACAAATCACGAAGCGTTGAACTCCTTTTCTACACACACGTCGCTATGGTGCTCTCACTCTAAGCAATAACGTCTTGAAACCGTTGTGTCCAATCACCTCCAGCATGTCCTCGATGGAAGATAAAGCCTCTTCCACACGCTTAACCAAATGCAAATCGACTAGTGACCTTCTTGGTTGTGGCCATATGTACGTACTTCTCCTGCATTCCGGTGTATAACGCCTCATACTTAGCCAAGACGTCGAAACCTCCAACCAAGACATGACCTCGGATAAGGAACCAAGTACGGGGATCGAAAATAGCGCCTACCAGAATCGCCTCACGACTCGCAAAGGGTCTTCTTCCATGTCTACGGCAGCAACCATCATAGAATCATCCATCATTTGAACTATATCTCGTGTCCCTAACAATTGGCTAACTCCCATCACCAAGTCACCGCGGTGGTCACCAAAGGCAAGTTTTCGTATGGCTCCACCCCGAATCGTCCTCCGAACCGATTCCTCCTGCGAACTTGAGTTAGACACTTTTCAAAAGAAGAAACGGAAGAAGAAAGAAAAGAAGCGTGACACTCACCTAGAACCACTTTAGAAAAAGAACCCGGTCCGCCAGAGGAATCACTCTCACTTGTCGAACTTTCTTCTTTCTCGACTCATCACCGCTATGAGAAGTCTCGGTCTTGCGGAATTCTTGAAGAAACTGTCGTCTCCTGGCAACGTGCAAGGGCAGCAAAAGCATTAACACTACCGAAGCCCTAGAAGAAACAAGACACATGTTTTCAGCAGAAATTCACGTGTTTTGAGACAAACCAACAAGGAGGCGATGATAGACACATTTTTGTGTCTAATTTGATCTCAATACTATATATTGTTGGCACTCGATTTTGTATTAATTTTGGTGTTTTATGTGTTTGTAGGTATTTTTGGGCAATAAACATTTTTGGAAAAAATCGGCTCGAAAAGTTGTGCGGAGCACCCCCGGAGGACACATGTTATTCGGACTCCAGCAACGGATAAGGGGCGACCAATGGATAAGGGGTGACTTTCTTCTCAAATTCAAATTTCAAAATTGGCGGGAAAATGATGTTTATCACTGTCAAAATTTCAATCAAGAATTCGGAGGTGTTATAGGGAGACTAAATGGCTGAAAATTTATGGGATTGTTCCTAGGACATATATAAAGCTATTACAAGTGTTTTGGTCGATCAAATTTGGCTGAAAAATCCGTGAGAAGAAAACATGGCAGTCCGTGCATGGGAGAATTATTTCATGGGATTTCAAGTGTTTTGGAAAGATTTGTTGTGTCTGAAGCGTGTTGGATCACTCCTACAACGTGTAATATCATGCTTGGAATGTTTATGCATCATTTCAGCGCGTGAAGAATTAAATCAGGGAAGAAAATATTCCCGAGAATATTTTTCTTCAATGCCGATTAATGAAGAAATATATGGAGTTATGGAGGAGATTTCTCGTGCATGAGAGGCTATAAAAGGTGCTGGGAGGTCATAGAAGGAAAAGGGAGAGTTGGGGAGAGCTTAGAGCGTCAATAAGGTGAGAAATCAAAGTTGCAGAGCTTGTCTCTGCTGCTGCCATTGAAGACGAAGAACACGAAGAACAGACTGCCGAAGACCGTCGTTCTTCAACAGTGTTAACGACTCGCAGCTGTGGGTCGTAGTTTGGAGACAGACTTAAAAGAAACAGCGGCAGTTTATCTTTATTGCTCTCTGTAACAGTGTTTGCAACAGTTATAAACGTTGCAAACACCCGATTTTCATCATTTTCTCCTTTTCATCATTTGTAAACACCTTTTCGAGCAATGAAATCAACTTTTGAGCGCGTTTCCAACATGATGAGCTAAACCTAATCCTTGGGGCGATGGAGGAAGCTATCTTTCCAATGAAAAAGTGGTAATTCTTAATTATTTAATTTGTGCAATTTTAATTATGATTATTTGCCTAGATTAAAAATAGATTTTATGATTTTTGTTAAACAATTGTATTTTCTATTGATGGAATATGCTTAGCCTAAGGTTTTGATATCCCATGATTTGGATTAACATTTGTTGTTTCTAAAAAATCTACTTTTGCAATAGTTGAGAATCAAATTGAACGTGTGAAATTGCATGATTGTAACTAGTATCACTTTGGAATTGGTAAATAGCGGAATCTTAGTCCCAGCCTCTCCATAATTTCCAAACAACTTTTTAATTGAGCTTGTTATTTTTATTTACAAAAATTAAGTCTAAAAAATCTGCTTTCACAAGTCTTGAACGAACCTATTACTACAACATCATTGAAAATAAACCATCAGGCGACACATACCTGGTTATTGGAAGAACTGAAAGACACGAGAGCTGCGGAAAGATCTTTTGAAACCGCCCGGAACACGCCAGCACGATTCTTTCGTTCTCTGTTCCTTTGTCAGGGGACTTTCCGAGTTGCCAGGCAACTTTCGATTGGGATCTCTCAACATTGGATACTTCTTCAAAACTGCTGGGGAAGGTTTACAACGAACATTCTCCACCACGTTATTTATAAAATCTTGGATCACAATGAACTCATCATACCAGAACTCATTATAGCCAAAAGTCGTCGAAGTTACTCTTCCCGTTTGAAAGAATGGAAGGCGGATACCCGGCTCAAGGGCACCGGCATTGAGGGCGGCATGCAATGAATCTTTAGGAGCCACCAATTTGGTAAGCAAGAGGCACTCCTTGATCGAAACCCATGTGACGAGCAAAGACACGGCCAATATTGTAAGCGGCTATTCGGAAAGACCCCATGAAGAAAGACGGCATATAGCCGGACATGTAGCTTTGAATAAACAAGTTTTCACCAACACTAAAGTTGCCGTTAGAAGATAAAGACATGATCGGAGCTGAAGCAAAGGTGTCAATTTGAGTCACCGACCTATGGACCCAGAAGCTCCCATGGGCGCGTTCGATTTCATGTGACTTATCGAGAAGACTAACCAAGCTCATGCCAACTCTTGGACGCCTTTGTTCACCCATCGAAGAATTCGGGAGCCGCCCCAACTCGCGGGAATCGAAGGCAACGGTTTCGGAGCGTACTTCTCAAAGTGCTCCCATAGCTTGAGGCTTGCGAGAAAAGCAACGTGCACATATGAATCCACTTTCATGAAACCATTCGAAACTCGCATGTTCGCAACTAGGTGATCCGGATGCACATACAGTAACCAAGGAATAGCTTGCCAATGGGAAGAACTTCACCTTTTGCTAACTTCACAAAGAATCACTAGCAACTCGGTCTTATTCCCTTCTTGCCGAATCCGTCATCAAAATGTCTCTAGACAACCAGAGAGCCAAAAATGCCGCAACATGAAGATCACTGCTTTTTTGTTTAGGTTCCAGCTCGTCAGGAAACCATTAAGATATCCACCAGCTGTAAAATCACCTTTCATCCTCTTTCCGGACAGATACCTTCGACTTCGCAGTGGAGTCTTTTCGAGCGTAATCTCCCAACTTAGCGGCAAGGTCTTCCCGCATCTTCTCCTCACTTTCAGACAATCGGATATTAAGATTAGGGTTAGGAAGATTAGGAAAGAGAGCCACACTCTCCAAGGAGAAAGTTATTTAACCCCATCTACATATGATCGTATGGGTGTCCGAACACCATCCCGGAGATGAAAGCAACCAAGCCCGGGATATCCTTCCTAATCAAGATTTACTAAAGCTCGACAAACATCAATAATCTGCGCTCGAGTCAAGTTGGTATTTATGTGCTCCCTACTAACCATGAACTCAACCCATCTATGAAAAGAACGCAATGGGCTTTGACACATCCTGAAATCAATGTTGGAAGAAGAATATACCCCTTTATGAAGACAACCGTATGGTGTTCTCTCAGGCGAACCGAACATGTCTTCTTTTCATCTTCACCACCGGTTAAAAAATTGGCACGAAACACGGGTGATTCTTCCGAGCGAGGGGCGAGGGTTCTAGCAAAGAATTCATCATCCGTGTTTGGTTTGGAACTATGAACATCCTTGATGAGGCGAAATTTTGTTCGGTGTAACATCTTGTCGGATTTCTTCATAACAACTTAGTAACGAGATATCCGCACACGGAGAAAGACGAAATTATCTCCACGACACATAACCGCACCCAACAAAAAGGAAAACCTAAAAAAAAAACAAAAAAAAAAAAAAAAAAAAAAAAAAAAAAAGAGAGGGTGTATTCTCTACGGGTTCAAAATCGCACACGCAAAGATTTTCTTCAGGGGTTCAAAATTATATACGCAGTATTTTCTACGGGATCGAATGCGTCTATGGTATCCTTCTTCGGGTTCAAAATTATATATGGAGCGTTTTTCTACGGGTTCGAATCATATATACAGTATTTCCCTTGGGTGCATATATACAATATTTTCTACAAGAAGCACGCCAAGAAATCATATGCGCAATATCATTGCAAGGATTATAAAAACGCCTACTTTTAGGGTTTGCACCTACATGAAAAGGGAAACAAGAGAAGTCTTGGAAGACATACCGGAAACCGGTTTTTCTTTATGACTACGCTAGTATGAAAAGATGAAAGAACAAAGATGAGAGAAAGGGATTTTATATATATGGGCGTGGAGATTCCGAAATAGGGAAGGATTTCCCTATACCAAAAATCGTGCATATAAGGAACGGCCCACAAGGGCGCCCAACTTCCCAACGTTGCCCAAGTAGCGCGGTCCCACCAATTGCGCCAACTTCCCAACGTCGCCCAAGTTGCACCGGTCCCACCAATTGCGCCCAACTTCCCAACGCCGCCAAGTCACCCCGGTAGCACGATCGAGCTTCCCACTTTGGCCGGTCCCCCGCCTAGCACGCTCGGCCTTCTTCACCTTGCCGGTCCCGCCAGCCTAGCACGCTCGCCTTCCCACCTTGCGCCGGTCCCGCCGCCTAGCGCGATTAGCTTCCCACTTTGCGTCGGTCCCGACTAGCACGCTTAGTTTCCCAACTCGTGTCAACTTCTCAATGCCTTGACTTCCTACGTCTCAATGAAGCTGACTTTCCAATTGTGCCAGCCTCCCGATTTGCGCAAAACTGCCAGAGGCAAGGATTCCAAATCCTATTTATAAAAAGGTCGACAAGCCTCTTCAATTCTCTTTACGATTTGTTGTTGATAGTTTGTCACCATCTTATGCTTACCTCACAACAAAGCTCTGTTCCGAGCTAGCGGGGACTTAATGTTGATGGTGGATTTTAAACAAAGGTAAAATCGTAAAACCCCAAATAACCTAATGTCACCGATGACACATTTATTAGAACATTTAATGCATGTAGTCGTAATTAATAGGGGGTATTTTTTTCAAATTAGGGTTACAACGAACAAAACCCTAATTCCCCTCAAAGGCCAATGGCAATTCATGCCAGCCACACCTAGCCGCGCCATGCCAAACGCACTCTGCCTTGGCCCTAGCAATGCTAGTCACACCAAACGCGCCAAAGCATTCCAACCATGGCCGCACCTCGTGCCAATGGCAAATCATGCCACCACACCAAACGCGCCAAAGCATGCCAACCATGCTAGCCGCACTCTCGTGCCAATGGCAAATCATGCCAGCCACACCAAACGCGCCAAAGCATGCCAACCATGCTAGCCGCACCTCCGTGCCAATGGCAAATCATGCCAGCCACACCTATCCCAAGCTAGCCACACCTCTTTGCCAATTTCAAATCATTCCAGCCACACCAAACGCGCCAAAGCATGCCAACCATGCTAGCCGCACCTCCTTGCTAATGGCAAATCATGCCAGCCACACCAAACGCGCAAAAGCATGCCAACCATGCTAGCCGCACCTCCGTGCCAATGGCAAATCATGTCAGACACACCTAGCCCAAGCTAGCCGCACCTCTGTCCCAATGGCAAATCATGCCAGCCACACCAAATGCGCCAAAGCATGCTAACCATGCTAGCCGCACCTCCGTGCCAATGGAAAATCACGACAAGTCTCGGTCAGGAGAAAAATACAACACTCTCAGAAAAGGCAACTTTGCAAGCTCTTCAAAAAAGCTTTCATCTCTTGCAAGCTTCCGAAGCTTTCACTTTCTGATACAATTCGAGACACTACTCTCCCACTATTCTCGGTCTCAACACCTTTCTTTGCTTCCCTCCCCAAATCAACCCTTCTCCTCCACTTTGTGACCGAAGCAAGTCTGGAACGGCCATTTCTTGGTTTAGGCCGGACTTGTACAGATTGATCTCTCGAATCTATAAAGTGCTCACGTGCAGCACATTTGTTTAGGGTTTAAACCAGTTTCTCACTCACCTACCGAATTTACCGAAATCGGCGGAAAAGATTTTTACCCATAAACAGGGATATTCGGGGATAGACCAATGTTCCTTAAATGCGGCAAGATTTAACTTATACTCTTCTTCGGTGAGAGACCAAGTCAATGACTCCCATTCACCGGAGAAAGCAGTTCATTTAGCGTGATTTATAGTGTATTGTTTATCGAATTCCTCTTTTGCATCCGCTTGTTCTTCTTCCAATAGCTTACTAATCTCTTCAAATGCTTTCCTCTTTGATGGAAAAATTTGAGGCTTGCACCTATTCATCACATTACACCATATATGGAACGTACAAAGCATATTATGTGCTAATGGGAAGACTCTCTCTATTGCGTTCAATAATCCTACATCATTGTCCGTCACTATAACCCCGGGGATATCATCATCTCGGTAGATGGCCTTTAATTGTTGTAGCGCACAAGTGTAACTTGGTTCTTGCTCATCCTTCAGAAAACAAAAAGCAACGGTAAACGGTGACTTCGTCGACGTACGACCAACAATGTTCAACAATGGCATCTCGTATTTTTTAGTCTTGTAACTGCAATCCATTATAAGAACTTGATAGAAGCATTGAGCCAATTGAACACTCTTCGGATGCGCAATGAAGAGATGCGTTTTTCTTCTTCCGGACCTACCTTCTTTTGAACCGCGTAGCCTCTCTCTTGAGAAAAAAAAAAAATTTGTTGCATCACTTTTCTATCCTTCCATTCATTCCTTTTAATTGTCTCAATTGCATTGTAAATGGTGGACAAAGATGATACGTTATCCTTGTTATCATCCTTTAGTAAGCGAAGCATATTAAGTAGTGAAATACCCATTTTCCAATATCTAGATATTTTCTCCATTTCTTGAGGAGTGAGCCTTGCGGCCATTGAATGTCCTTCAAGATGATCTCGGACGAGGGTGGTTATGATGACCTTCCACTTTATCCATAGATAGAACCCATCCCTTCATTATTATTTTTTTTGCACTTGTTAAATACTAGCTTGAACGGACATTTAATTTTATTTGAGCACCTTCTGTTCTTCCTCGTCGTATTTCCTTTATACACATAACCCTTCCTCTTGTGACTAACATCGGGATCTCCACTTCTCTCAATTTCAAAACGAGTTTTGCTTTCTTTTCATTCAAAACTAATACGCACATGGCTTTCTTGGCATGCTCTCTAGCCCAATTCTTCGCATCAATAGGTGAGTCAAATACTAAATCATTGACATAGTGATGGGATGTATCTTCGAACAACATATCAACCAGAGAAGGTTTATCATCCATTGGTATAGGTTGGCATTCATTCTACAAGAAATGGAACAAAATCAATTGCAATGACAAACAAGTTCGGTGATGTGACTCAATAATGTTGTAGAAAGTGGTAGTAAGGTTGTCGTTCACTCGGACTTGATGAGATTGATTTTTAAGAATTAATAAAAGAAAATAATAAAAATACAGAATATATACAATTTATGTCACAAGACGGAGAGATGTCTTTGGGATTGAGGATTCGGCCAAACTCATAACAAAAGGTTCAATTTATTTATTCTCAACAATTAAAGCTCAATAAACAAAATAACACCGACTCTTATTTTTGCCAAGGTAGACTCTCAAAAGATTAATTGTATCCCTAAGCATAGATTATCTAAACAAAGCATAACCTATCTAATTGAATAACAACCAATTTAATCAAATCATAACTCTATTTTAATTAGTGCAAAAGTCAAATAGAGAATTAATTAAAATTACCCATGTATGAAATTTGTCTTCCTCCGTCGTCCCAGTGATGGGTTCTAGCTCATCATGTTGGAAACACGCTCAAAATCCATTTTTATTGCTCAAAGGAGGTGTACAAATGATGAAATGGAGAAAATGATAAAATCGGGTGTTTGCAACGATTATAAGTGTTGCAAACACTGTTACAAAGAAGGTTAAAACCGTTACTGCTTTTAAGTATGCCTCCGTATTGCGACTCACGCCTAAGTGTCGTTGTCACTGTTGATGAACGATTTGTCTTGAAGTGTAATGTTCTTCGTGTTCTTCCTTCACAAAGAAGCAGCCCGTGAGGTGTGTAACTCGATTTTTTCGGCTCTGTGGTTGCTCCAAACTCTCTCTAACTCTCCATCCCTCTTCTTATCGACCCCAGCAACCTTTATATACTCAATTTGGACAAGAATCTTCGCTCATTACTCCGGAATATTTTCATTTACTCGGAAAATATTTTTCTTGACAGCCACGAGATTTCTTCCCTGAATTAACTTCCCGAGTGTTTGATAGTGCTGAAACTTCCTTTTTTACTTCTCCATGCTTCGCAGCGGCGTCCAAACACACGTATCTACACCTGTCATCCCGTGAATAACTCCTCCCTTGCACACGCACCTCTGTTCTCTTCGTGTGGATTATACAGCCAAATTCAGTCGAACAAAATACACTCACCAAGTCTGTTAAGCCCAAACAGACCATCCCCAGAAGTTTCAGCCATTGAATCGCTCTAAAACAACTCCAAAGCTCGAACCAAGAATCGTCGGTTACAGTTAAAAACTTTCCCGCCAAAAAATAATTTTCAAACGAAGGAGAAGGTCACCTTATCACATTGCAAGGGTGCGAATAGCAGTGCCTCCTTGGGGTGCCCCTTAGTAATTAGGTTACCCCTTATCCGAAGTCGAGTCCGAATATCAAATGTCCTCCGGGGGTGTTCCGAGCAACTTTTCGAGCCGAATTTTCCAAAAATATTTATTTCCAAAAATACCTAAAAATACATAAAACACAATATTAGTACAAAAATCGAGTTCCAACAATACCAGCAATAAGGACAATTCAGACACAAAAAATGTGTCTATCAAATACCCCCAAACTTATTATTTGCTAGTCCTCGAGCAAATTTATTCTAGAAAATAAAAAATAAAAATCATTTGAACCCCTAGGTGGCCCTAGTGGCGGAGTGTTGTCTCCGGAGGGTTTACCAGAGGTGTACCCACAAAACCTTTACTCCGGACCCTAGCTATCTACACATAACCTTGGAAGGCACTAAAGAATCTCCTTGGTTGGCATACTTATTGACTACAGGAGGAAGTACCCCGATGCGAAATTCCAATTCTTTGTACACGAGTTTGCACTCAAGCATACTAAAATTCATATATAAGTCACGAGCTCTACTCGGATAGTCGCACTATGGACATCAATACCCGGAGTCAAAACTAATCACATGGATAGATCAAGAAGATGGATAAAGAGAAAAACATAGATGGTTTTGATGTTTACTAAGTGAACGGTGTTTCCCATATCTGTCTAAAGGCCTCCGCCAAAATGAACCTATCCTAATGGACTGAGATATTAGTCAGACTAATATCAACACATTGGCATATACAAGGGAACCAAAGTGGTCGATAATCCTAACTCTAGGTCCACACAACTCGGCATATACAAGGGTTCAAAGTGGGTCGACTTTATTGAATTTATTCCGGTTGGTCTGATGGTCTGGTCTCAATATTTTTTTTTTTTTTTTTTTGGTAACTCAATCACTCTATTTCACTCTAGCATTGGTAACAACTTGATTCGTAGGCCCCACCTAATCACTTAGAGAAACATAGTTTAAAAACAAAATAAAAGAAGTGAAAAGGACTCGACGAGATATGGTGAAACTATCATGTTATTTCTAACACCCGAGCTCGTGCTTTTATGAATAGACTCTTTAGATGTTTCCATCTAATCGATTGGTTCCTCAACTCCTACAACCAAAATGCTTCCATCCACTTAGATTGGTTAGTGCCATCCTTAATAAGCATAAATTTCTAGGCTCGAGTTTATCAATGCAACTAAAAAGTTTCTCCCATACCCCCAAACTTAAATCTAACATTGTCCTCAATGTTCTAAAGATGAAATTAAAAACATGAACAAGGAGAAATGTTACCATTTGAAGCAAAAGAGTTAAGGAAAGATATTACCGTGTTGCAAGAGCATGGGTTACCTCCCAAGAAGTGCTAAGTTTAAAGTCTTGACCCAGGACATTGGAAAGGATTAGTCACCTCGAAGAATCATATAGCAACAATCGGAATAATCAAGGGTCATCCGGATCAAAAAGTGCTAACCCCAAGAAGAGGAGACTGCAATGACCAGAAGATATCCAACACACCCTTATCTATATTTTTGTTTAAGACAACTACATCTAGTTGTGGTTCGGGTTCGGAGCTCTATAAAAGGGTCTAGATAACATATTTTCATGGGTTGCGTTTCCTTAAAGAAGTATTCTTAAGATCAGGTTGTAGAGTCCGGAAATACTTGGGTTAAGAACTTAGAAGCACATAACAATAACTCCGAATAATTGAGGATCCTCTAAGTCAATCGGTTTTGACTTACACAGTGACCACAATAAGATTGGTGGTCTTCCTTAAGCAAATGTGTCGACCCTAATATCCTAAAGTAATTAGGTTTAGTCTCAAAACTTAATAATTGACACATCCGAAACTTATATGTTCCCACAATTGGAAGGAAGGTTTTTGGTGGGAAAACAAAGTCAATCGTGGTATCATAGCCTTGGGTTAACCACATCAACCAGAGGATGGGTTCTTAACAACTGAACTTCTTTATGGACACAACTAGGTTCAAGAAAAAGTGTATGAAGATAATCTTTTGAAATGGTTGAGGCACATATGTCAAGTCCCAAGTTAGGGACTTTTCTAAGAGTTAAAGAACATGGAGAATGATAATCACCCCCAAACTTAGAGTTTTCAGTGTCTCTAGAAAGACTATTCACAACTTCCCTAATTTCAAGGTCATCTGATTCCTGAAAATGGTCAATTGATTCTTCTAAATCGTGTACATCCTCACTCATCTTTACGAGTTCATTTTCTTTTTCCAAGTCTATTGTTTCTAAATCGCTAGACTCAAAATATACTGTTCCTCTAAACCATTATTGGCTTCGTAATCAAAAGGATACTACATCGTCTAAAACGGGGTATCTCTAGTCAAATCCTCATCCTTTTGAATAGGTGAATAATTATTAAAATTATTTGGATTTGAACTAGAAATATTATCATCATTAAGCTCAATTGGAGTAACAAAATCCCGATCACTATGCCTACGATTTCAAATTCTTCATCAACACTATCCTCATCATAATCATCATTATAATAATATGAAAATGGTTGAACCTCATCTAGACAAGTAGTGTTACCAATTTTATCCTCGTCATCTTGATTATGTGAATAAAAATTATCCTTATTTTCAAGGGTGGTATTGGGAACACTATATTGGAATTTAAGACTATCTTGAGCAAATTTTTCCACCATCCTATTTGTACTCGCAAATTGCTTGAGGGACTCTTCTAGAGAAATCTTAGTTGATCGCTCTACGGACTCTTAGAAGAAGCGGAATATTATAAGTCTCTTTCATAAATAAGTGAAACTTCGTGTTGACTCATTGAAACTCTTGAGAGACTCTTCTAAAGAAATTGGAGGATCGTTTTGCTCGTAAGACTGATGCACGTGTGGATAGTAATTGGGCTCACCATGGTATGACCCATAACCTTCAAAAGATTGGCGTTCCCTAACCACTATTCACACTATGGTCATAAAAAGAGTAATGTCCATATTGTTCAGTTGGATATTCGTTGTATTGGCTATACCTGGGTTTGACATCCTAACCGCAAGGGAATTCTACACAAACACAAACAAGGATGACTCGACCACACAGAACCTAACGATTTCTAGCAAACAAAAAGCATGATGGCTCCACTTAGATTGTTTCTAGACCAGCTTCTAATCCTTCGAAAGGGAATTGTTACAATCCCGAGCAAACCCTCCGGACTCAATCCGAGTTTAAGTAAGTTGAATAGAGGCAAGGGAAGCCGCGTGGAGCTTTGATACCCAAGGCCTCACCGTATTACAAGGCGCGCGCAGTCACGCATTCAACTCACGTAAACCATCATGAACTTCAAGTATGCTCAAAAGAGTAACCAATATTTTTGAACGACTTTCCTATTAAGATCGTTACCCTATAGGTCTCGTTCTAGTCAAAATTTTAGGCTTAGGTTCGTGTTTGGTTTCGTTTTCCTAAGGCGGGCAAGAAGAGAACGGTGATGAAATCCGAACCCTTATCTTGTATGGCCAGTCCTTTCCCTTTACTAGGAATTTAAAGCAGTAGTTTTCAATACCTCAACATATATGCACACGAAATCATCCAAGTAAACCCGCTGATGGGGATTCGCGGGTGTTTAGAATTCTTACCTCCCGTTCCAGACGGGGGGATGAACCGTTGAAGTCGACTCGGGCCACGACTCCTATGTCATGTACGAACCCGAGGGGCCGAGACGATATCGTAATCGTCGTCCTTCCCTGTGCAGTTTATATTTAAATAACCCTTCCTTAGGGTTTTAAAAAAATGTCCAAAAGTCCAAAAATAAAGTCCAAAATTAAGAAGTCCAAAAATAAAAATAAAAATTACAAAAATAATTACCTAATTACAGTTTCTAAAAATAAATAAAAAAATTAATTACACTATATACAAAATTTTCTTCTTCACTCCTTTTGGATTCCTCTTTTCTTTCCTTCTTTAGCTTCGCTTTTGTTTTCAAAAACTTTCTCCCTTTTCTTGAGCTCGGTTCCAAATCGAAAACAAACAAGAAATACCAAAAGGCGTAAAAAGAACAAAAATAATAAAAATAAAATAAAACCTAAAAACAAATCTATACACAAGTCCGCAGCGGCGGCGCCAAAAATTGATGTGACTCAATAATGTTGTAGAAAGTGGTAGTAAGGTTGTCGTTCACTCGGACTTGATGAGATTGATTTTTAAGAATTAATAAAAGAAAATAATAAAAATACGAGAATATATACAATTTATGTCACAAGACGGAGAGATGTCTTTGGGATTCGGGATTCGGCCAAACTCATAACAAAAGGTTCAATTTATTTATTCTCAACAATTAAAGCTCAATAAACAAAATAACACCGACTCTTATTTTTGCCAAGGTAGACTCTCAAAAGATTAATTGTATCCCTAAGCATAGATTATCTAAACAAAGCATAACCTATCTAATTGAATAACAACCAATTTAATCAAATCATAACTCTATTTTAATTAGTGCAAAAGTCAAATAGAGAATTAATTAAAATTACCCATGTATGAAATTTGTCTTCCTCCATCGTCCTGGTGATGGGTTCTAGCTCATCATGTTGGAAACACGCTCAAAATCCATTTTTATTGCTCAAAGGAGGTGTACAAATGATGAAATGGAGAAAATGATAAAATCGGGTGTTTGCAACGATTATAAGTGTTGCAAACACAGTTACAAAGAAGGTTAAAACCGTTCACGCTTTTAAGTCTCGCTTCTCCGTATTGCGACCCACGCCTAAGTGTCGTTGTCTTTGTTGATGAACATTTGTCTTGAAAGTGTAATGTTCTTCGTGTTCTTCCTTCACAGCAGCAGCAGCAGCAGAATTGTGTAACTCGATTTTTCTGGCTCTGTGGTTGCTCCAAACTCTCTCTAACTCTCCATCCCTCTTCTTATCGAACCCAGCAACCTTTATATACTCAATTTGGACAAGAATCTTCGCTCATTACTCCGGAATATTTTCATTTACTCGGAAAATATTTTTCTTGACAACCACGAGATTTCTTCCCTGAATTAACTTCCCGAGTGTTTGATAGTGCTGAAACTTCCTTTTTTACTTCTCCATGCTTCAACGCCCAAACACACGTATCTACACTTTGTCATCCCGTGAATAACTCCTCCCTTGCACACGCACCTCTGTTCTCTTCGTGTGGATTATACATCCAAATTGGTCAACAAAATACCGGTCACCAAGTCATTAAGCCCAAAAGCAGACCATCCCAGGAAAGTTTCGGCCATTGAATCGCTCTAAAACAACTCTAAAGCTCGAACCAAGAATCTGTCAGTTCTGTTAAAAACTTTCCCGCCAAAAAATAATTTTCAAACGAAGGAGAAGGTCACCCCTTATCCTGTTCTGGGGTGCGAATAGCAGGTGCCTCCTTGGGGTGCCCCTTAGTAATTAGGTTACCCCTTATCCGAAGACGAGAGTCCGAATATCAAATGTCCTCCGGGGGTGTTCCGAGCAACTTTTCGAGCCGAATTTTCCAAAAATATTTATTTCCAAAAATACCTAAAAATACATAAAAACACAATATTAGTACAAAAATCGAGTTCCAACAATACCAGCAATAAGGACAATTCAGACACAAAAAATGTGTCTATCATTCGGCAACAAGATCGCAATAACCGAACTTGACGTTCGGTTGGTAAATCAATTTGACATGTAACCGAACAAACAGGATGGACTCAAATAAATTGTGAAGTATAAATTTCGGTTACCTGCCATTTTATACGAGGTAACCGAATATCCCTCTGAAACGTTTGATTTTTTTGTTTGTTAAGTTCTGTTAGATATGGTGTTGGGTTAAAGTTTCGAATGAACCAAACTTATTACACTTGGTAGAATCTTATTTTACGTAACGTTCGGTTAGATAGTTAGTTGGTATGAAGTTTGCGAACCAACCGAACTTTGTACACTTGGTAAAATCTTATTTTACGTGAAGTTCGGTTAGATGTTGGTTGGTATGAATTTTGCGAACCAACCTAACTTTGTACACTTGGTAAAATCTTATTTTACGTGAAGTTCCGTTAGATGTTGGTTGCGAACGAACCGAACTTCTAGACCCTAAAGTTCGGCAACATTGCGGGCAAACCGAACATTACTTTATAAATCCTAGAAACAAAGTTCGGTAACCTGAGTGTTAACCGAACGACCAAAAAAACCTCCATTAAGAACGAGTTTGGTAACCTGCGTATTTGGAACAAGTAACCGAACTACACTTTCAGATGTGTTCGGTTACCTGTTCTTCACATAAGGTAACCGAACAAGCCCAAATCTACTTTCAAAATTTACATTTTTTTTGAAAATTTGGAGCAATTCAACCAACATTATCTAAGTTTGAAGCATACCTGGTTACCCAAATACTCTTCCTCCGGTTGTGGTTGGTAAAATCCATCATTGTCATCTGGAGATTGAGTTTGGGGAAGAATACAATCACCATCTAAGAAATAACTCATATCCGGATCATTGTGAAGATTAACAAATACTCTACAAGAGGAAGGAGATGAGGATTCAGATGAGCTATCATCAATTGTATACTCAAGCTTAGTGAACTCAAAAAAAAAAAAAATTATTTTCCATGTTTTTCTTCTTCATCTTCTCTAACTTTACTCTCTCAATAATTCTACTTATTTTTTAAAAAACCCATATGAATTTTTAATCTCGCTAATTATCTTTAACTTAATCATTTCACTAATCAGTACACTAACTAATCATTACCCAAAATTAATCAAAAGGGTAATTTAGGTATTAATATAAATATCTAGATAAGAGGTGACCTAGATTTACTTCTAATGTCTTACCCAAAATAAAACAATGGTCCCAAAAAAAGAACCCTCATTTGGGGCATACATAGAAATTTTGGGGCATACATATGGATGACCCTAACTAGTGTGGGATGATAAGGGATGTCTAATGAGTGGTTAAGTTACTTAAATACCCTTGATTAATTAATTAACTTTTAATATTAACTTTTTTAGTTTATTTTTTAAAAAAAAAATTAAAAATATTTTTTGAATTTTTTTTTTTTTTTTGAAAATTTTTAAATTTTTTTTTTCTTATTGCATGGAATTTTTTTTACGACAATTACAGAGCAAAGTTCGGCTAACAATAAAATCAAAATTATCAGTAGAACTTTTTTTTTTTCCATCCCGAAAGTGTCGTCGATGAACAGTTGGTGATAATTAAACACGAAGATGTTAGTAGAACTTCACTTTGTGAAGAGTAATATTAAATTAGGATGTCCTATTTTTTTATCGAATCTGCCGAACCTTGGTATGTTTTCACAAAACACAAGTTCGGCTGACATATTATCAGCCGAATCTACATATGTTTAGGTTCGGCATATCACTGGTCCGCCGAACCTAGATTCGTAAAATAAAAAATTTAACAATTTTTTTTTAAAAAAAATTTAAAATTAAATTAAAATTTTATTTTTTTTTAAAGAAAATATTTTTTTATTTTAATTTAAAAATAATTAAAAAATATAAATAATAAGGGCATTTTTGCCATTATGGAAAATGGCTAGATAAGGGGCACCCTAGAAACACTATTTCCAACTATGTTTTTGTCTTATTCAATATGCCCCAAAATTTTCATGTATGCCCCAAATGATGATTCCAAAAAAAAAGCTGGTCCCAAAAAAATGGTTCATATAAAAGAGCTAATGATGCCGCACATAATCTCGCTAAATATGCTGCTCAGCCCAATATCCACGAGGGGTGGACATCTCCTCAAACCCCAAATCACATCCTATCTTCCACCTTTGATTTTTTTCGTAGGTTTCATTTCTATATAGACAAAAAGGTAGGTAGAGACAAATTTATAACCAAGTCGATCATAGTGCACCACATATTGGGAATCTTGGGTAAAGCAACGAGGACATTCTGGAGAGATCGCAGACGTGACCTGAGTTTTTTTGAGCATGTACCCAAAAATGATATCTTGTTGAAATGAGTGCGGAGCCACATGGAAGGGTGGGTGTGCACTTGCCCACCCAGCCCATCTGGTTTCCAAGCCCAATTTTTGGTAATTTAGCCCAATTTGATCATTTTTACCCATTTTGCACCCCTTAAATGTCCACTAATTCATAACTTACCCACCCAATTCTCAAAACGTGGCTCCGCCCTGAGTAACCTGAGTTGGAGATTTAATGTCATGTATCATCTCATGTGACGTGTATGTACAAATGTTTGGCTTGCATGTGAGTTATACATGCATCACGACACCATTTGACAATTGTGGTGTGTTCCCTGTGTTGCAAATCTACCACGTAAAAAAAAAAGTTCTTTTTCTTTTTTCAGACAGCTGATAAGTGATAACCCAAAGTTATGGACTTGTACTGATCAGGGACGGACCCAGAAATCTTTTTTGGGTAGGGCTAGATTATCACTACTTGTGAATGCGGCCGAAGGCCCCGGCAAATTTTTTAGAACGAGTTATATAATTAGTGGCTAACTGAAATTTGGCTATAAAACTGGGGAAAAAAATGGAAAAGTAAATGAGTTTGACAAAGAAAGTTCTATTCTATACTTTTAAGCAATTTAGGGCTAAAAGTTATTTATGTTATAACTATAAGGTGTTAAACATAAATAGAGGAGGGCTAATTATTAATTTTATAATTTTTTCTATACAAAACTTTTACTAACCAAAAAATAGGGACGGGCTATAGCCCGGGTTAGCCCCTTGCTAGGCCCGTCCCTGGTACTGATATGCGGCACATAAAAAGACGCGCTCGCATCTTTAGGCTCTCAACCGTTGGATGAGCAATCCGATCGGAATCAAATCATAGCAAACACTTACGGCTGAGATTTCTTAGAGTTTCTCCAATGGAATGTATGTGAACAAAAAAGTCTTCATCCACCTAGGATTCACTACCAATTTCTCTAAATTCTTTCTCCAACCCCAACTTCTTAAACCCACTTGTAGATGACATGGCATACTTTTAGATAGACATCCTCTTCCTCAACCTCTTATTTCAGAGGTTCATCAAGAGGAGTGCGAATTCGTGCACACTCCTTAACGAGTGTATATTTCACATTTCAATCTCTACCATTGATTTAATTTAGGAAGTTATGTAATGAGGGTCGTGATTCTAAACATGGAAATTAATGGGGCCATCAGTTAAATAATTGACCAATCAGAAGAATATGTGAAATATACACTCGTTAGAAGAGTGTGAACAGATTTGGACTCCACCAAGAGGATTTGTTACCATCCTAGTCAGCCTTTTAAAAACTAAAATAAATTTAATTTACTAAAAAAGATTTTTAATCTAATGATTAAACGATTCGTTTTTAGAATGAAAATAGGTTTAATACAGAGCTATTATACTATCCCGATACGACGATATGAATCAATCATACTTCCAATTAAAATAATACACCATCTTTGAATTGGCAATTCTTTAATCTAGCATATTTACAATAATCATCATCCATATTCAATTTTTGTTTTTTATTTGGATGGAAGCCTATACTTTTATTAGCTTGTTCTTTGAGAAATGCAGTCCTGAAGTTTCAATAAAACATGGCCAATAATTGTACCTCCCAAGGCCCTTTGGTTCATTTATGGGTTTTACAATAAACATTCATCAGTTTCAGTCCATTGAAGCTTTACTTGTAAAGGAGTTTCGCGAAAAAAAAAAATGTTAAAAAGAAATACCGAATGAAACGTTTTAATCAGTTTGGAACCAAGAGACAGCTAGGCAAAAATAACTCGTGGGTTGGAGAAGATATTTTTTTCTCCCTTATATTTAGGAACATTGGTTACTATACAAGATAAAGGATGACGGTTCGTGTCCACGCTGACATTTGACACATTTTATGTCCCCACGTGATATATTCAGACATTGTCCCACGCTGGTTTTAGCTGTTGGCATTTTGTTGTCCTTCCATTTTTATTACTACCTCCGTCCCATTATTAGTTGACCTAGCAACACAATTTAGAAACGATTTATTTCTCAAACTATACCACGGATATTCGTAAATTTTATATCATTGAAAAGCATTTTAAAACATTTACATAACTAATATAAACATGAGTATCAAATTATATAAAATCAATTACTAATGGGACAAAATTAAAAACAAATAGGTCATCTAATAGTGGGACGGAGGGAGTATTAGTTTGTTCATGGTTTTAGCTGTTGACATTTTTTTTCTCAAAAAATGTAAATGAAAAGGTTCGAACTTTGAACCTCAAGCTTCTTAGTAAGAGCAAGTCTTATGGTGGAATCCATCCATCTTCCATATTTCACGCCACCTCAGCACTTGGAAGTGTGGATGGAAGCGCAAGTGTAATGGTGGAATAATAGAAACACAATTCTTAATGGCGCTAAAAAAAAGCCATTAAGAATGGCGTTTTTTTCTCAGCCGTTAGATTTCAACAACTCATTTTAAATCTACGGATAAAAAAAAAACGCAGATCTTAATGGCGTTCAGATGGATTTCACGAACCCTTCCACGAAACCATGGAAGGTTGCTTGGATTTTCTGTGGAAGACCCCAACTTGGAAGCCATTAGACTTGACATTCCATGAATTTTCCACACTTGGAATAGCTTGGATTCCACCATAAGACTTGCTCTAAAGGAAGCAACCACTGAACCATGCGCTGTTTGATGAATATGTTGAATATTTTTTTATATGTATTCATTTTGCACATGAAATCATAGTTGCACAATAAAAAATAAGTATTTTTATAAGCTAATAAATGCCGAAATTTCAGTACCGAACTCACATTAGTAAATCGAATTATGCACGTACGTATGCCGTTCCGAATCACTGCCGACTCACGAAGCGTTGACCGGATGTTTGACCGAACTTGAATTTTACAAATCCGGATAATACTCGTACGTTTACCGTTCCATATGTTTGGCGTATCCCGAATTGCTAACTAGGCGTATAAGGATGGAGTTATTACAATACACGCCATTTCGCCACCGCGTCCAGCTAGTGGCACAGTATACAAGCAAGTGACATGTTAATTATATTATTTTTTTATGTACAGGCGCAAAACAAACTGAGTTTGTCGCCGCACAAGATAAGAGGGAGATGCTTCAAAAAAAAAAAAAAAATAAGAGGGAGAGAACCAGATGTTGATTGTGAAACTTTGTTAGCTATCTCCATAGCTAATAAGAACATCATGGCCGATCGAGGAAATTACACTGTTTGTGTAACAGGAGGTGCGGGTTTTATCGGTTCTTCTATTGTTAAAAAGCTTCTAGACAAGGGTCATAACGTTCGCGCTACATTAAGAAATCTAAGTATGACACCTCTCTCTCTATATGATTTTTTAAGTAATAATTTATAATCTTGATTTCTGATTTATAAATGTATTTATTGTACAAGGTGATGAAAACAAGGTTGGTCTGCTAAAGAAACTAGAAGGAGCAGAAGCAAGATTGGAGTTATTTCAAGCAGATATATACAAACCCGAAGAGTTCGATGTTGTAATCAAAGGTTGTGATTACGTTTTTCATGTTGCTACCCCTTTGCAGCACTCCACTGAAAAATCGCATCAGGTAATAATTTATGTCACTATGTGATTACTATTATCTCCGTTTCAAAAAGATAGGATTGTTATGTACAAATTACACATGAAACAAGCCTATCTTTTTAAAAATGAGGGAGTGCTTGGTAATAATCGTAGATTATGCACTTTTGGACAGTGGCCGAACTGGAAAATAAAGCTGGGTGGCTTGAAAATCAATTGGATTTGTGGGGTGGCTTAAGCCTATGTTTTAGGCATGATTTTATTTTGCCAAACTTAAAACCATGGTGAAAAAACAAGTTTTTCAGGACCTTAAGCCAGCCCAAGTCACAAGGTAGTTCCGCCACTGAATTTGGATCTTGAATGCTTGATACCGATAGTAATTGTTGCAGTATAAGAACACGACAGAGGCAGCAATAGCAGGAGCCAAAAGTATCGGAGAGTCTTGTATAAGATCAGGCACAGTGAGGAGACTCATCTATACGGCTTCCGTGGCATCTGCATCGCCGTTAAAAGAAGATAGGACCGGATATAAAGATGTGGTTGATGAATCTTGTTGGACTCCTCTTGGTCATCATTTCCCATATGCTAATGATTTTGTGGAGGTAATACCATTTATCAACTTACCAAAATTCTGTGGACTGAACTACACTTTGAAAGATATTTTTTGTGCTGTTTTGTTTTACTTATCAACAAAACTATATTTTGTAGGCCTACATAGATTCAAAGTCATTATCAGAGAAAGAGATCTTGAAGTTTGGTGACAAAGACATCAATGGAGGAGTAGAATTTGAGGCGGTATCTCTAACTTGTGGACTCGTAGGAGGAGATACCATTCTTTCGTACTTACCTGATAGCATAGGTGTACTTGCGTCGCATCCTACGGTAATTCCAAACCATACTCCTAAGCATGAAAATCTCAAGTTTTTGGAGGCAGTAGTAGGCAAGGTTCCAGTTGTACACATTGAGGACATTGTGGACGCACATCTCTTCTGCATGGAACAAGCTTCTATGAATGGTAGATATTTGTGTGCAAATGGATACGTGACAGTAAATGAAATCGGGGATTACTTCCGGCAGTACCATCCAGAGCTCACTATAGCACAAGAACAAGAGTAAGGAAACTTAACTATTGATTTATCTATCTATATATTTTAAGGGTTTTTAGACTTCGTAGAATAATCTTGATTTGAATTATATAAACTTCCAAATTTTGTGTACATTTTGATTCAAAATCTTTTCAAATTGACTTGTTGTGCTGAAATTGCATTGCAGGTCCGAAGGGGATGAAAAGTTGGAAAGGAATATCCATTGGGGATCGACAAAGCTGAGTGATTTAGGTTTTGTTTACAAATGCAATGTCAAAAGGACATTAGATGACAGTGTTAAGTGTGTAAAGAAATTTGGTGATATCAATTAATCAAGGGCCTTTTTTTGATGTATCTCCTCCAAATTTAAATCCACGGTGGGATTCGTAGAAGAGATTATGATGAGGTAACAAGAGGATTGGAATGAATGTCAGTTGTGGCTAAATATAAAAGAAATATATAAGTTGTGATCACTGAGAGCCGAACCTTTGACGTTTCATACGTAACGACATATAAGAATGGGCTTTAGTTTATTAGTCCCATATCTCTCAGTTTACAAAAGGAAGGTAGGTTTAAATAGCCCGAGCTTCACTATTAGCTTGTCCCTTCGGGGACATCCGATAAAATTGGAACGATACAGAGAAGATTAGCATGGCCCCTGCGCAAGGATGACACGCACAAATCGAGAAATGGTCCAAATTTTTTTGTTTTTTTTTCCTGAATTTTTCTTGATTTTTTTTTTTATTGCAGCTTAGTCTGATCTCACCGGTAGGAAGGACACACAAGTTTCTCTCAAAGGGCCCTTGCAAGTCGGTATAAGGTTAAATATCCATTCTTTCTCCGTTGAACAACACAAAGTAGGGAGAATTGAGGAAACCAACACAAAGTAGGATGATAGATTCTAAAAATTGTTTATCTATTTTTTTAGTTTCCGAGCCTGCCTACCGCTTTCTAAGTTCTAAGAATGTAATTTGGGTCATGAAGCTTGTCCTGAATTTTTGTCTGAAATTTTGCATTAAGACCCGAAATTGGATTTGAACACCTACAGGAATTCTGAAATGATTGCAAGCCATTCTTTTTCTTTTGAAGATTTAAATTTTGTTAAAATTGCTTTCTTGATCTGGCTTTTTAGTTATCATTAACCTTTGACATGCCCTGCCATTTATTTCATTTAGTTTTCTTCACGTCTAGTTTATTTGTTTTCAGACGCTTCATCCCCTCGTTTGCATCGTCTTGGCCGTAACTCTTGAGGAATTAAGGGATAGTAAATACGTTCAGATTAGAGTAGCCGCCTACCCTCTAATTTTAATTCAAATTTAGTCAAACAAGGTGAAGAACTTTAATGTTTCCATTTCCTTGTGCCCCTCTCTCTTGGGTCAGTTCATAGCCAGCAGTGTATGACTGTCGTGTTTCATTCAGTGAAAGACATTTGCAAAATCCTTCATCTTAGTAGTATTGAGATTTTAAATAGGGTTTTTTTTTTCTTTTTAAACTTATCCCAATAAATTGTTGTCGAATGAGGACTGGTCGAGGTTTTAGTTTCAAACAAAAAGTAGAACAAAGATTAAGGTTAGTTTTTCAAAAATTCAAATTTACGATCTCTTAGTTGCTTTATAAACTGTCTTTATTGCTCTTCAATTAGTGATCTATTCTCATAATGTTCTTCTTTCTCTCCTTTCTTTAAAGCTTCTCTATGTTTAATTGATCCTCTCTTGCTCGTGTATTCAATTCTGAGAGCCTTGATTCACTGCAATGGGAGATAGTTATAGCTTATATAAACACTTAAGTGGCCTTTTAGTATCTCAGGGTTATTCCAATTATACCAATATAGGGATTCTACCAACCCCCTGAATTAATGAGATGTTATGGTATAAAAGAAAACAGTATCTTAGCTCGTGTTTTCTCTACTGATCTTTATTCATCTAGTAACATTAGAGGAGTGTTAAGCCATTTCTGGGGTTCTAGAATTGGATTCCAAGTTCGTGAAGTGGATCCAAATATGTTTATCATTACTTTTCGATCTTCTGAAGATTTAAAATGGATAGCTCTGAATGGGCCATGGTACCCATATGGTAATGTTCTTTCTGCTACTTCTGCTTTCCCTGGAATGCGTATCTCTACTGATGTTGTAAAAGAAATTCCTCTATGGGCTAGTATCTCTTATGCTAAGCATGAACACAGAACTGAAGAAAAATTAGGACTCATAGCAAGCAGAGTATGAACAGTTAGTAGAGTCTGCAAAGGAAGTGAATCTTTAGATTGTCTCCCAAGAGTTTTGGTGTGGATAAACATCGAAAAACCTCTAGTTCTGAAGCTATTAGTCAAAGTGGATAAATACCTAGTGAGGGAATTAGTCTTCAACTATCTCAACCTTCTTTCAAATTACTCATTGTTTCCGATTAGGCTATAAGATAGGTCAGTGTGCCATTTTGCCAAACCGCCCGCTGGAAGATATTTATGACTCCTGGCGACGATATTTTTGGCTTAATAATACTCTTATTCAAATTTGGAATCTTAAAAGATGACTTAGATGCTCATGGAAACTCAGAGTCGGATTGAGAAGTTCTTGGCTATTCCAGGGATTAGTGATACTTTGCATGGATTATTTAGGGAATCACATGAGCAAAGAGGACAACCCAGTACTATACCTTCTCATGTTATTACAAGGAGTGTAGAGTAGTCCTATGAGGTTTTAGGTCCTGTTACTTACGATGAAGACATGCCCTTTAACTCTATTTTGGGGAAAAAAACCTTTCCCTTTATTCTTCCATAAAATTCCATCCCCTTGAATAGTTCTAGTTCTGATTCATTCCGCTCTGTCAACTCAGAAACTCACCGAGTGATAGATTTCATTGTTCCGATTGAAGTCATTCCCGAACCGTTAGTGAAACTCTACAGGACATAATTAATCCATTTCGATCTAGAACCAATCCCACGGTTCCTTTGGTTAATAGAAGACTCTCTTTTTATTCCTCTTTCAGACAAAACATTGCTTGGGGTTTCCTTACTGAAATCTCTGAACAAGTAGATAAACCATCTATTCCTTGGATCCTCTTAGGAGATTTGAATATGATCTTTAGTCAAGAAGAAAAATTAGGGGACTACCTTTTAAAAAATCATTTGTGAATATTACCATAATATATTAGGTAATGCGGGGCTATTAAATATAGGATTTAAAGGTTCTGAATTCACCTGGAACAATCACAGGTAAGGTTCAGCTAATATCCAAGAAAGATTAGACAGAGTTTTAGCAAATGCTGAATGGAATATTCAGTTTGCCAAAGCTGAACTTTCTTACTTAGTGGTTGCAGGTTCAGATCATAGTCTTTTAGCATTAAGTTTAGATACAAGTTATATCAAACTTGAATATACCTTTAAATTTTATGATTCCTAACAAAGAGAAAGTTCTTGTGTCCAAACTATTAAAGATACCTGGTTCCATGGCATTAGGGATAACCCAACAAACTCCTTGATCCTTAACGTCCAATCTCTCCAAATCAACTTAGCTTACTAGAAGAAAAATATTTTTGGCTTACCTTCTAAACAAATAAAGAAAACTCTGTCACAAATAAAAAACATGAACAACTCTAGCTATGTTTACAAGAAAGAGGAAAAGATAAAAGAAAAGTTATCTCAATTGGAACATCTTTATGATACCCAAGAAGCAATAGCAAAACAAATGGGAGACAATTTGGTTCAACTAGGGGAAACACAAAATGTTTTCATACAAAAACCTTAAAGAGAATGAAATGGAACAATATAGAATGTTTAAAAATGGTTAATAATGAAATTACTTTTAAGAAAAATGAAATGCAAGAAACACTCATAGAATTCTTTCGAAACCTTTTCTCTGACCCTCCTCTTTCGGTCTCTCCAAAACCTGATCTTTTTCATAGTATTCAACCTCGTATATCACTAGAAGAAAATGCTATCCTAAATTATATACCTACTGCTGAGGAAATTTGGTTAGTTATAAAAAAAACTGAAACCCAACAAATCTTCAGGACCTGATGGCTTCCCAGCTAGTTTTTTCAAACTCAACTGGGAAACTATAGGTGAACAAGTAGCCGCAACCATACAACTGTTTCTTAAAACATGAGTATTACACCCAGAACTAAACAAATCTTTCCTCTTCCTTATTCCTAAATGCAGACACCCTAAAGATCCTAGTAACTTTAGACCAATTGGACTGTGTAACACCATTTACAAGATTATAACAAAAATCCTAGCCAACAAGATGAAACCATTCTTAATCTCTTTTATCTCCCCTTTTCATGCAGCTTTCCTTTTCAAAAGGCAAATCTCTGTCAATGTAGTTATAGCCCAGGAACTTATCCATTCATTTAAGAAAAAGAAAGTAAAACATGCTAGAATAGGAATAAAAATTGACATGTTTAAAGCTTTTGATAGAGTCAATTGAGAATTCCTTATCACTGCAATGAAAGCTTTTGGTTTTGACAAGAACTTTTGTAACCTTATCCATCAATGCATCTCAACTTCTTCCATAGTTGTTTTACTTAATGGTGGTCCAGGGAGCTACTTCAAACCAACTAGAGGTCTTAGGCAAGGGGATCCTCTATCCCCTTATCTTATTTGCATGGAAAATTTCTCCTTAATGCTACTTTCCAGTGAAGAAGAGCAGATTATACATGTATCAAGATAACTCCAAAAAATAGTCCAATCTACCATCTCTTTTTTGATGATGATTGTTTACTTTTCATTAGGGAAGACCTTAAAGAATGTCATAATATACTACAACTTATTGAAAATTTTAGTAAATCATCAGGGCAGTTGATTAATTTCGATAAATCAAGAGTATTTTTCAGTAAAAAGTACAATCTAAACATCAGAGAATGATTCGTAGACTCCTTAAAATCAAAAAAATTGATCTAAAGGATTCATATTTAGGAACTCCATAAAGCAAAAATAAAACTCTTTGAAGGTATAATAGAAAATATGGAACAAAAAGTGCAAGGTTGTATAGGTAAGGTTCTAGCTCAAGTTAGTAAAATGGTCCTTAATAAAGCAACCCTGGCAGGTATGGCTAGTTACCAAATGAGTTGCTTTATTCTTCCAAAAAGAAAAATCACACATAAGATAGATGCCTTACAAAGAGACTTCTGGAGGGGGAATGAAACCAACTATAAAGGCTACTATCCTAAATCTTACTCATGTTTATGTAAACCTACTAGCAAAGGTGGCCTAGAATTTAGCAATGCTCATAAGTTTAATTTAGCCTTAATTGCTAAACTTGCTTGGAGACTCTTAACTGAACCTAAGGCTCTTTGGGTGACTCAACTAAAACCAAAATATTTTAAGAAATCCTCTGCTTTCAAAGCTAAAATACCATCATCTAGCTCTTGGATTTGGAAATGCATCAGTAAGGGAATCAAGTTAGTAGAACAAATAGTATATGGGAAGTAGGTGATGGCATTAGCATTAATATTTGGGAAGATAATTGGATTCCTAAACTAGAGGAAAATCTTAATACATACAAAACTGTGAATAACTCCCATTTAACACTTGTAAGAGATCTTATAGATCCCATTACCAATAAGTGGAACTCTAATTTAATTTTTGAACTGTTTCCAGAACAGATTTCTAGACAGAATTGTAACATAAGAATAGCATTAGCTAAACCATATACTCTTAGATAGCTTCTAACTAACTCAGGAAAATTTATAGTTAAATCCATGTACAACAAGCTAAACGAAAGAACTGTGAATAACTATAACCTAGGGCAGTCTGACGATTTCTGGAAAGGCTTACGGAAAATAGATCTATCTCAAAGAATAAAGATTTCACATGGAAGTGTTTACAAAATGCTGTGTCTACAAAACTAAAATTATCCAGATTTATGGAAGATATAACACCTAACTGCACCTTTGGATGTGTATGGAACATGAATCCATAGAGCACCTTTTTTTTTTATTGTCCTTACGCCAAGTTGGTATGGGCAACAAAGCCATACCCAGTAGACCTGAATTTCGATACAACTACCACTTTTTTTAGATGTTTGTAAAGACTGGATAGGAAAAGAAGACACTACGATTCCCATAGAAATAATCATGACAAAGATTTGGTTTATAAGGAAGGAAATATGCAATAGATCCTTTGAAAAAAAACATCAAACACATAGTCAACTAGCTCTAGAAATACAAAGACATTCAGAGTATTGGTATAAAGACAAATTTTCGACTAAACATGTCAAAACTAACCGTGGAAAAACCTAGTTGGAAATCTCCTAAATTTCCAAAAAAGAAACTCAATTAAGATGCAGCCTGGACCTCTATGTATACACCAGCAGGTTTTTCTTTAATCTTCAGAAATGATGCAGGGCATTTCGAGCAAGGCAGAGCAGGTCTCATCACAGCTTCATCTCCAGAAGAAGCAGAAGCTTTAGGGCTTTTGCAGGCAGCAAAATGGGCGACCGAGGAAAATTTGTCAAATTTTAGTGTAGAAGGGGATTGCAAGAACCTTTTTGATTACTTAAATGGAGAAGAGTCTCAAATCAATTGGCAGAACCAGACGATCATGGATGAAGTAAAGAGAGTTTTGAACCTTTTTTTTTTTATATTCCTAGATCAGCAAACGATGTAGCTGATATCCTTGCTAAGGAGGCTAAATATTTCTCAACTTGTATTAATTGGAAGAATGAACCTTCATCTTGTATCGTGCATGCTTTAGAAGTAGATAAATATAATGCTTGGGTTGGATTTCATAGCCCAACATTAGATGGCTCTACTATAATTGATGTAACGATTACTAACTCCCTAAGTTAGCCTGTTTAAAATAGGAAGATTTGAAAAAACCAACACAACGTAGGATGATAGATTCTAAAAATTGTTCATCTATTTTTTTAGTTTCCGAACCTGCCTACTGCTTTCTAAGCTCTTAGAATGTAACTTTGGGTCGTGAAACTTGTCCCGAAACGATATTTGTCTAAAATTTTGCATCATAGCTAGCACAAAGATTTGGGATCATAGCTAGCACAAAGTTTGCAAGGTTCATTCCCACGTGCTCGCATTTAAAATTAATCACTTTAAGGTGGAAAAAATATTGGTTTAGTTGATACTCACAGGCTTACAGCTAAGTGGATCCAAATGGTGAGAATTGTTTTGTTTTATGTAGATTTGGTACTTACAACTTTAGGGGCAGGTTAGAATGCAGCTGTGCAGATTTTGGCAAAAACAAAGTAACCTTCTTCTTCTTGACTACAGATTCAATTGTCAAGATGATAGCGAATCAGTGGGTGCATTTTGGTCATCAGTGTCAAATGAGAACTAACTAATAGTCCCACATAGACCATACAGAGCCATGAGTACCAAAATGAGAGTAATAAATAGGGATGGAAAATGTTCAAACAAAGCCATGATCCTCCAGGCAGATAATGGGATATGATGAGTGGTCAAAACTCACCTAATTCTATGTGAGAATTGGGTGTCCAGCCTAAGCCTGGTTACGACAATATGGGCACTCCCATTTGTGTCGAGTGCATTGATGGATGTGTATGCGAAGTGTGGTCAAGTCGACCAAGCGAGGTGGTTGTTTGATCGGTTCAGTGATAAGAATGTTGTACTATGGAATTCAATGATTTCAGGGTACTTGAAAAATCGGAGACCAGAGAAATGTCTGGATTTGTTTCTTGAAATGAAAGTGGCAGGAGTGAATCCGGATTTGGTTACAGTTTCTAGTGTTCTTGGAGCTAATTTTCAAAGTGGGTTCATAGATGAGGCGACTAGGATTTTTAAGGAGATCAAAGAGAAAGATGGGGTGTGTTGGACGACAATGATAGTTGGCTATGCGCAGAACAACAAAGAAGAAGACGCTTGGATGCTGTTCAGTGAGATGTTATCAGAGAATGTGAAACCAGACAAGTATACAATCTCAAGTGTGGTTAGTGTGTGTGCTAGATTAGCTTCTTTAGTTCATGGTAAGGTAATTCACAGTAAAGCAATTCGTAACGGAATCGAGAGTGATTTGCTTGTATCAAGTGCCCTCATCGATATGTACTCAAAGTGTGGAGAAACTTTGGATGCTCGGAAGGTATTCCGAGTGATGCCAATTCGGAATGTGGTTTCTTGGAATGCCATGATCACGGGATATGCACAAAATGGGCAGGATCAAGAGGCTTTAGAACTTTATCAGAAAACCAGAAAATATTACCTTAGTTGGCGTCCTTTCAGCTTGTAGCCGCAGCGGATCAGTCGAACTGGGAAAGAAATATTTCAGTTCCATAAGTGAGTTACACGGAATGAAACCCACTTTAGATCACTATTCATGCATGATTAATCTCTTGGGACGTCCAGGAAGAATGGATGAGGGGGTAGATTTAATCAATAGCTTGCCTGAAGAACCCAATTACTTAATCTGGTCTACTCTTTTATCTGTTGCAAGAGTAAATGGTGACACTGAACGTGCAGAAATGGCAGCGAAGCATCTTTCTGAATTAGACCCACTTGAAACAGGACCTTACATAATATTATCTAACATGTATGCTTCTGCTGGAAGATGGGAAAAATTAGCATTGATGAGGTCTCTCATGAAAGACAAGAAGATTTGGAAGGCTCCAGCTTATAGTTGGATTGAGATCGATTGTAAGGTTCACAAGTTTGTCTCTGACGATCGAACTCATTCACAAAACGAGAAAATCTACCGAAAGCTCGATAGTTTGATGAAGGAGATACAGAAAGCTGGTTATGTTCCTGACCCACTTTTGGCTTTGCATGATGTTGGGGAGGACGAAAAAGTTGAGTCTGTCAGTTATCACAGTGAAAAACTTGCTCTTGCATATGGGTTGATTAGCAAGCCTCAAGATCGGATGCCTATTCGGATCTTGAAGAACTTGCGTGTTTGTAAGGACTGTCATATGTTTATGAAGTTCGTATCAAAACTTTTAGAACGGCACATCATTTTGAGAGATTCAAACCTGTTCCATCATTTTGTTGACGGTGAATGCTCATGTAAGGATTACTGGTGATGGATTATATGCTTGTTCAAGGTATAGATTTTGCCAGTGCTTGGTGACATCAAGGCTCGGTATCTCAAATGCTGAAGAATGAACTACCTTTCGTCCAGTAGGATTCTGGCACATGCCTCTTATTAGTTTTTGTCAGCATTACAGCTTCATTCTCGCAATCACCTTTCCCCTGTTGTTGGATTGAATTATTTTGCAAAAGAGGTCAGGATGGAGCTACAGGGACCATTAGCATCTTGCAGATGTACAAGTGAATCTTCATTTAGGAAACTTTTCAATTTGGACAGGTCATATGCACGGTCTCTGCAGGTATTCCACCAAATGTACCTTGAAAGTTATCTAGCTTGATGTTGTTTAGAATCTAATTTCGTCTATCTTCGTTAAAAATGGGTGGAAGTTTGGGTTTGTAGCACTGGCTGAAAAACATCAGGTTTGGAGCACTGTCTGAAAAACTTCTCTTTATGACTCTCTGCAGGGGACATCTATGAGACATGGATTATTTCAGAGACATTGTAGTCGTAAGAGTAGCTTGGCAACAAGGATGCATTTCCTCGTTGGACATTTGCCTGTTTGGTTGGTCGAAGTTGGGCTGCAGAAAGGGTTAGTTAGTTGTATTCATATTTGCTTGTGTTTAAATTTACTTTTTAAAAGACAATAAAACAAACTCTCTTTGCAGGGTCTTGAACAACCTAGATACAAAACAGGATGCACCAGTTTTCATGTGCAACAGTTTTCGGTTAAATAAAATTGGAGATGTGCAAGGGTTTACTCTCAGTGTAGTCCGCCAAGCACTTGTTGAGAGTTAAACATGCTACTGTAGCTGTTGCTAAACTAATTTGGAGACGTGCAGTTCAACCTTCCTTTGCTGCTCAGGCTTGGAAGATTATTCATGAAAATACTTGTGCAACACAAGACAGATTAAAAGGAAGAGGAAGATGCCTTTGGCTTCAAGGTGAGTGATTTGCAATGAAGGTGAGGAATAGCTGCATCACATTACTTGGAGCTGCAGTTTTGCCAGAAGGTGCTGGGATTGGATTTGTGGCTGGTTGCTAATCTTGCCATGAGGTCTGATCTGTGGAGGTTGCGCAGCAGATTGATGTTTGATGCAAAGAATTTTAGTTGGACAAAGTGTCGGATGAGGATTTATCAGCTTATTTCTGAGAACTCTCGGCGGCGTATGTCAGGTTATATGCATTATACTTGTAGTGACTTGCCAATTCTGAAATACTTCAAGGTTCCTTATCGTAGAGTTAAGCATGTGGTTGCTATTGAATGCTGCTGGCGTCCCCCTGAAATGGATGAATTACTAGTATGCTGTGATGGAGCATTAACGGGAAATCCTGGAGCAGCAGGTGTCAGTAATGTGGGTGGCGAGAGATGCAGACTACAGAGTTCTTGGTGTTCAAAGTGTGGGTTTAGACATTGCAAAGAGTTACATTGCGGAAGTTAATGCTATAATTTGTGGTTTGGAATGGTCTGTAGTGTGGTGTTTCAACAAGATTGTCATTGGGTCTGATTCTTAAAGTGCTATTTAGCCTTTTATTGAAAATTCAGTTCCATAGTTCCTTCGTCAGAGATGGATTGCAGCGAGAGCTCAGAATTCTTCCTTGCGTTTTGAACGTTCTTAGCCAGAGGTTAATTTTTGCTGCTGATGTTGCGGCCAAGAAAGGCTGTAGTCGAGCAATTGGTGTTCATGATAGTTATTTTGGTAGACCTTGCTTCCCCATTCTGTGGCTTTGGGCCTTCTGTAATTAGCATGTAATTCTTTTTCTTTATTGATAAATTTGGGGACTCGACCAAAATAAAAAAGTTGAAATAAATACGGACTAATACGCTTGTAAGGAACACTAACATGTTGATTCGCTGCAACTCTGCAATGAGTAAATACTGCGTCACAACATAGTTTAGTTAGTTCACCTGGTTTTCTTCCCTGCCTGGTGTACCTTAACTTAAAGGCTTAGTTCACTCTGAACATGCTGTAAGTTGCATTTCAGTCCCAAAATCCAAACTGTTTATCCTGGCAGAGCTATGAAGTTTTTAGGCAATGATGAATGTTGAACCCCCATTGTGTTGTTAGTGCAATAAAATCGAACAATACAGAGAAAAGTTTGTGTTCCATATATAATTTCACAACAGCATTTTGGTGTGTGAACTGCGTTCATGTTAAGACTTGGTTCCAATGGCATTTTTGGTATTTACCATTCGATCCTATGAGATTATGTTGTATGATTTTAGTAGATTAACTATTGCAAAGAAGAAATTTCGAGTTCAAGCCTGTCTTGGTTAAACTCTCAAAATATGATTCAAGCAATGAATATCCATGGATCTTAGCAATTTTAGTTAGAACAATCACGAAAATGATTTGTGACTCTCAATTTTTGTACTCCCAGTGCTCCCAATATTATCGGGGACTTTTCTTTGCACAAAAAAATTCTAATAAATATTCCTAAGTATTTTACTGTGTTTCTATTCTCCAGAAACAATCTATATCAAAAGCAAAGTTTTAGATTTATAAGATTTGAACATCCAACATAAACCGTATATGGAATTGAGAGATCATTATTTAGTACTTCGGAAAATCATAGATTTAACCAAAAGAGACAATCATTGAGTCACAAATCATTTTCGGAACAATAAATTCATGGGATATTTTGACTTTGGGTCACAACAAAGTGACCAGAGTTGCGTTTGGGTCACCTCAAAATTTTAATTCGAGTTTGGGTCACGAGACCGGCGTTGACCGTCTTGACAGTTATGAAATAATTTTTTTTTAAAAAAAATATTTTATTTACTTAACGCCGTTAGTTACCGTTAGCACGTGACTCGCACGTGTTGGTAAGAATCCCACTTGGGCACATCTGACGGTTCAGAAGAGATGCAATCTAACGGTCTGCGTTATTTGCCCGTTATCAGACCGTTGGTCTGATGTTCAAACCCCTATAAGTACACAAATCCTTCCATTATTCCACCAACTCATTTTCACACCTGCAGACAGCTTTAAGCACATTTTTTTGACGCAATCAAGAGATCTCAACATGGAAAAAATGAAGAACAAAGACATACAAGAAGATGAGGTAATTTATATCCATAATCAATTTCACACACACCTGTAAGTTGCTTTCATAAGGCATACACAGGTCAAACATACAACATAAGTTTCTAATTTGAGTTTCTAACTTGATTGTAGGTATTTCAAATATGCAATGACACAGGTCATACAGCCCAGGTATGCCCAAAGAGATACTCAAACTGTCACAACCTACTATGCAAAGAATGTGCAAGGAAAATACTAAGTTGTGCATCATGTGCTTGTTATGAATGGATTGTTGATGCAATTACTGCTTACAATGGAGGTTGTACAATGAAGAAAACTCATTTGGTGACAAGCAAGAAAAGGTCTTATGTCTTTGAGTTAGAAGATAAACTAAATGTAAGGAGTTGTTTTCATTGTCACAAAGACACTCATTTGGCATATGAATGCCCATGGAAGTCAACCAAATGCTTCACTCCTCACTGCAACAACACTATGAGTCTATTTACATCAAGACAACAACATAGTCTAGGTGATAAGTTTCTAAAGTGCAATGTTTGTAGTGCTTTCAAATGGGTTTATCAGAAATCTGACTAAACTAGTAGCTTCTAAGGCAATGATGCAGTGGACTTATACCTAATGCTAGATATAATACGTGTAACTGTTATCTTGTAATAGTTATGTAACCAAGAGTAAATAAAAGAAGTATTTTCATATAAAAGGAGATTAAAGTAACACATGCCATGTTTTCTACTAGAAAGTAACATGTTCCATAAAAAAACTAAGAAAAAACAGTAAGGAAGAGATTAAACCAAGTAACATTCATATTATGGAAGTGTTTCTTCATTGGCCCACCGCTCCGGGGTGCCAAACCGATCCATCATCCTTGGCCTCTTTCCTCTTCCAGATGTTGAAGAAAATGCACCACCCCTCTCATCACTAGCCCACCTCCTCTGCCACCATAATTACCTCTTAAGAAGCATCCATCTAGTCCTGGTATAGGATTTACCTACATTGAACAATAGGTAATATATTGTAAGTTCACAAGAGACACAAATTGCAAGACAGATAAAGGTTAAAGCGATACCCTGCACTGGGTGTTGGTTCTCTAGTCAGTGTTGGTCCCTCATCTTGCAATATTCCTACACCTACAATTCTCCCATTTCTTCTGTGCACCATCTTCCCTCTTGCCCTGCCTCTTGCCCCTCTTCCTCTCAGTGCACCAGCCCTGGAATTAGTGGATGAGTTGCCAACACCTCTTCCAAAAGCAATTGTTGTCGATCCGCAACTTGAGCTAGTGGGACGGGTGGAGTAATAATTGTCGGTGGAACTAGTGCAAGTAGCACCACCTCTCGCCTCCTCTAGTTCCTCTTCCTCCCCGCCTCTTCCACTAGTAGTTGGTAATGTAGGTTGGATGTTGGTGGTGGGCGATGGTGCAATATTTGAAGATGGTGCGACATTTGAAGTTGATGCATGAGTAGCTCCACCTCTTCCTTTTCCAGTTCCTCTTCCTCCCCTGCCTCTTCCACTAGTAGTTGGTAATGCAGGTTCAGATGTTGGTGGAACTGATGGTGCAACATTTGAAGATGGTGCAACATTTGAAGTTGATGCATGAGTAGATCCACCTCTTCCTCCCCTGCCTCTTCCTCCCCTGCCTCTTCCTCTTCCAGTTCCTCTTGGAGCTGGTGCTGCAGTAGTTTCATCTGCAGATGCTAAAGGTGGTGGTGGCCTAGTACCTGGATTAGGCCTCACATGAGGCCCTGTGTAAGTTTCTGGAGATGAAACATAAAAAAAAATGAACAAATAAGGCCAATGAACAAATAAGCCAATGAACAAATAAGCCAATTAACAAATAAGCCCAATGAACAAATAAGCCAAAAAAATTACCTTGATGTTGCTCTTCAGCTGAAGCTCCTTTACAAGTGCTCCTGTTATGACCATACACATAACATCTACCACACATGTATTTTCTGTTGTTGCCACCTTCATCCCTGTCCCTTCTTCTTATGCTTCTAGGTCTACCTGGTGGTCTACCACATTTAGGAGGCTTTACCTCCTTGAATTCTCGCATAAGTCAGATGTATGTGTCAACATGTGATCATACAGTAAGATTCAAAGAAATGAACTTCTTAACATTACCTTGGCCCATAAAGCTTGGTGATTTAGAGGTTCAATAGAAGGAGCATACAAGTCTCTATATGTGTAAACATGCATGTAAGAGTGCACATACCTGCACACAAATGTACATACAATGTAAGAGCATACATATCTAAGTGAAATGAAAAAAAATTGTAACAAAAAAGTAACTTACTTCTTATAACTCTTTGGTCTTGCACGTAGACCTGCACAGACAGCATGCACACATGGTATTCCACATACTTGCCATGAATTGCAGGTGCAAGTATGTTGTTCCAGGTTCACCACCCATGATATGTCCTTCTTGGTGTCAAAAACTTGCCAAATATTAATAGATGAAGGTTGTGTAGTGAATTGATGGTGAAATACAAGTGCTTCTTAACAATTTGTCACTCTAGGGACCACTTCATCATCAGGCATTTTCTTACCCACTTGCTCTCTATCATAGAAAATTCTCATCATAAGCAAATGAAACTTCTGAACTAACTTACATACAGGCAGCCTCCTTAAATCAATAATCCATGAATTAAAAGCTTCACAAAAATTTGATGTCACATGCTCACACTTTGATGACCTATCAAAGTAAGCTCTTGCCCATGTCTCAACCGGTTCTCTCGTCAAACCACGGTGCGGATGCCTTGGCCTCTTTGAGTCTATCCATCCAAATTTTATGACCTACCTCACTAAATGACCTTGCTGCTCTCCATGTCATAAACTCAAGGTTCTTGCCAGGATGAAGCTTCTTAAAGTTCTTGTAAAGATGTCTAAAGCAGTACCTATGATAGTGATTTGTATCACTGAAATTTACGGCAACACCTTCAATCAAACCCTTTTGCCTGTCACTAATAAAAGTCAAAGCCCTGGGATGTGCCTTCAATTCCTCAGCCACTAAACTTAGAAAATGTATCCATTCTTCCTTACACTCTGACTCACAGATGTATATAGCAATGGGAAAAATACCATTGTTGCCATCAAGACATGTGATGGCCAACAAAGTACCACCATATTTTCCAGACAAGTGGCATCCATCTAGTCCTAGAATAGGTCTTGCAGACTTCACAAAACCATCTAATGACACCCTATATGCCACACACAGTGACTTAAACTTCTTAGTTAAAGGGTCAGTTGTTAATTTAACAATGTTTGTGGGATTGTCCTTCAAAAGTTGGTCACATAATGCAGGCAAAAGAATGAATACCCTTCCTCATAACTACCCAAAATTTTCTCATTACACTGAGATGATAAGCATGCCAAGCAAGTATAATATGAAATTTCAACCTTGTGATTCTTCTTTACCTCGGTCATGAAGTCCCTGGGCTTGTAGTTTGGATGTGCTTTGAAAGATTCAAGCATTACCTTGGATACCCATCTTGCATTGGCCAATGGATGCTTGAGACCATGAATTGCCTCACAAGTGTGGATAAAATGACCTGAAAATTCAAACAACACAAATAAAATTTAGTTAATTCACAAGTTATACAAATTAAAGTGACCTAGATATATAACTGGACATCTTACATTCAACAAATTACTAACCTTTTTGCATTCAAATGTTTGCTTATCAGAAAGTACAGAGCAAGTAAACCCTCCATGGACAAGTCTCATCTTTGCATTTGTATTCTTGCTTTGCTTTTTCTTGTTTCTCACTTGGACAATGGAATGGTTCGAGGTCAAGTGCTAGATTCTTTAAATAGTCCCTACAATGTTCTTTACTCAACCATTGCTGCCCAACAAACAGTTTCTCCACAAACTCTTGACCTTCAGACAACTTGTGATCTCCATCTATGTTGTCAGTTTCTACAACATATTCCTTGAATTCTTCAGTTGAGTCTAATGTTGCTTGAATCTGACAAGTTAGGTTGATCTCTTCATCATCATCCATCTCAGGTTCATAAAGAAGTTCTTCATCATCACTCTCATCTGGTTCATCAGGAAACTCATCCACATTTACTCTCTCATTTTCTGAGTTGCTTTCATTGTACAAACATGCAAATATATCTTCATCATCTAGCTGTGACATCACTTCATTGGGGTCAACAATAGTAGATGCTTGACTTTCAGATATGCTTGATTCCACTTGAATGGCCTTTGTAGAAGTTTTCTTTGGGTCCAAAATGGGCAGAAAATCCAAGTCTTCTTCAGGTCTATAGTCAGGCATCTTCTCCATGTTAGGATGCTCAGCCCTTGCACTTTTTCCGACAACATAACCACCTTTAGTGGGATAGTATGTAAGTAAATCATTCATTGCACCTCCGTATTTAAATATACACAACCACCAAAAGCAATTAGAATAATCATTCTAAATCATTCATTGTCACAATATATGAGTCACTCTGTTCTTTCAGGACAATTATTGAAAACATTCACAAGTAACTAGGTTTAAATATCTCAACCACACACGACAACTTTCCAGACACACAATTATCATCAGCAGGACCACAATACTCCCACTCACCCATCACTAAATTAACAATACTATGTACCAATTTTTAACATAAAGTACGAATCGACAAAAGTAAAGAAGGAATCAAAAAGAAAACCTAAAAAATCCCCGGAAGACAACAAAACCCTAAAACACAGAGAGAAAACAAATTGACCCAATTAAAGTACTTTCTCCCGCAAAGAATATCACTCATACATATCATTAAAAGCAAAAAAACGAAAACCCCCAGATTAAATTTAAGCAATTAGGGATTTATTTTGACTTACCTCAACTGAAACACCAAATTTAACCACGAAATCTTGTAGATCGGCGATAAGCTAACTGAAATCAACCATTTCTATAATCACACGATACAAATTTTATGATTTCGAGGCAAAAATCGCCTCTGTGATCAGTGCAGGAAAGAAAGAGAAGAAAAACATAGAACTAAAACACGATTTGGGTTTAGTGTTGTTGATAAGCCTATTTCTTTTAGCCACACACCTGTCTAACAGAGTTTGATGGCTTGGTTAGTAAATAAATCAAACTTTAAATTTGTTTTGGTCATTTCTGCGTTTAACTGACTTCTGTAACTGTCAACGCGGTCAACGCCGGTCTCGTGACCCAAACTCGAATTAAAATTTTGAGGTGACCCAAACGCAACTCTGGTCACTTTGTTGTGACCCAAAGTCAAAATATCCCTAAATTCATCAACTATTTTTATCTTAAGTTGATCATTTGGAAATTTCCCAAACAACAGTGGGCACTATCTATAGATAATAGAATGACTAGTCTTAGAATTGAGTTGTCCCTAAATAAAGCTCTTATTTCGTCCAGCGATCGTGTGATATTTTTTTCTTAGCATTTGTGAGATATTATGTACAATTTAAGAGCCTACGACTTCATTTTATGAGGTGAAAGGTGTTGTGATAAGGTCCTTTGCTCCAAAAGGGAAAATTTATTATATACAATTTAGAAAGAAATGATCAAAAAGGAAAAGATTTTCGATTTGATTCCATAGTGATTCAAAAAGAGTTTACTTTATGAAATGAACGAAATTCCACTACAATACGGAATGTTTGAAATAACTTTCTTGTTTTTCTTCTCCAGTACAGATTCTTTCTTAAAAATTTAATGAAGAACTTATGGTAACCGGAAGGACACGGAAAGAAGAAGCCATTTAATTAATGAACGCCCAATTTGCTAGATTTTTCTTTATTTGTCTATTAAAAACCGAAAATTACATAAAATGATTGCTTAAGGAAAAGTAAATAAAACAATTATACATTTTGTTTTGCCCTTGGATTCAATAACAACCACAATTTTGATTTAAAAAAAAAAAAAAAAAAACTAAAAAGAAATAACTAACAACCACCACCGCCTCCTCCTCCACCACCACCGCCACCTCCTCCGCCGCCGCCACCACCAAATCCACCACCAATACCAAATGTTCCACCACTAACATCACCAGCAGTGCCACCTACTCCCATACTCATACTTCCAACATGTGTATGATGTCGACTTAATTGACCTTGTCGGCTTTGAACACCAAATTTGTCCTCCTTACTCCTGCAGTTCCTTAAGCAACAAAGAATCGAACCCAGTGCTACAGCCAAGACACCAAAGAATATTAGCGATACAAGAGCTCCAATATCCATTATAATCCTCTAGTTCTTTACTTGGTCCGTCTTTTAGTAAGCGACTTCGAAAATGTACTTGTGCAGATGTTGAACAGAAACAGAATGATATATAGTGATGGAAGTTATTTCATCAACTAATATGAACAAATACGTGTGGATCGAATCTCAAGTCTAACTTGCTCCAATATATGTTTGACCAAAATTATAATAATCATATAATACACAAGTACAATCTGGTCACTTTGAAGACTTTTAAGACATCGTTGACATTAAACGTGTATGCTTACAAGCAGGATTCGAGGCAGGACTTTTACCTTGGTGGATGGTGTTTGGTGTTTGTTTGCTGTACTGCTGCGGTGTTAGAGAGTTTCTGCTTAAAAGATAGTCAACTTGTACATTGATCAAAAAATAGGTTGAGTAAGAAAGGGGAGCTGATACACTTACGGAACTTTTATCCCGCAACATCTCCCGACAGGGTAATGGACGAAAGAGTTACAACTCTCAGCATTTGGATTGGTAAGTTGGTTGATGTGGGTCCTCTTCATTAGACGTGGTTGAAAATTCCGGGAGATTTTTTCGGTCAATTTATCATTTTCGGTAAGAAAGTGGGTTTCCGGCAACTACTAAGCTCTTAGTTTCTAACTAAATACAGGTGTTATAGTCGTACATACTGCAAGTAGGTGTTGATGGTGGTTTTTAGCTTAGGGTTAAAATCGTAAAACCGCACGTCTGACATGACGTCACTATGACCATTTATTGAATCGAGCAGCATGCCTACGTAACAATTACCATGGTACTTTTTTTTTACGTGTCATGTTCCACGGCAGAACCCTTAATATTGACCGACATCATCTATGCCAAACCCTAATTCTCACGCGCTAAGCGCCCAAGGCATGCTAACCATGCCGGTAGCACCATTGTGCCAATGGCAAACCATGCCGACCACATCTCCGCGCCAAGGCATACCAACCATGCCCTTGGCCGTCCCAACATGCCATGCACGATTGGTTGCCAAAACGAAGGGTTGCAACAATCAACGGCCACCCTTCCACGAGATGCGAGATCTTAGCGGGTCCAAGGTCGCCGACTAATGCGCGGTAACCTTTGGCCCAACGCCAAGACCTAATTTTTGCCGCGCCCAAACTATGCCAAAACCCCAGTTTTTGGCGCGCCTAAACTACGTCAAAATCCCTAGCCAGCCACGCAAAATCCTTTAGTCACGCCAAAATCCCTAGCCCGAGCCACGCAAAAATCCCTAGCCAGCCACGCCAAAATCCTATCCCGGCCACGCCAAAATCCTAGCTTGGCCACGTCTCCATGCCAAAGCCATGCCGGCCCGCTACATGCCGCTGGCTGCCAAAACGAAGGCGTGCGGCGATCAACGGCCACCCTTTCATCCTAGATGCAAATCCTAGCCGTCCAAAGTCGTCAAACAACGCATGGTAACCTTTGGCCCAAAAACCCTAGTTTTGGCCACGGCAAACCACGCCTAGGAATACCATACCACATGTGTCAATGGCATGCCAACCACCTTGCCGCGCCACGCCATATACGAGGTTTTCCCTATGCGGCTACCAAAACGAAGGCTGCAATAATCAACGGCTACCTTTCCATCTAAGGTGCGGGATCTTAGCCGTCCAAGGTTACATTAACTAACGCATGAAAACCTTTGGCCCTAGTTTGGTCGCGCCTAAAAAATCCAAAACCCTAACTTTTGGCCGTGCCTAAACTAGGCCATATTAAAGCCATTCTGATCATGCTTTCATGCCACTGGCTACCAAACGAAGGGTCGCAATAATCAACGGCTACCTTTCCTCTTAAGATGCAAAATCTCGACCAGAGTGAAGGTCACCAGCAGCTGCAAGTCTCCCAAGCTCAACTTGCCAGGCAACAACAACGTGATACATATTTTTCACGAAAACACTCGAGACATCAACGCATGTCACAAACTGGGGGATGCTCATTGGGTATTGGTTTGGCAGTTTACGCCGTTATAAGAAAGTGTCATAAGGATGAGGCGGTTAGTAAATACAGGGAGTAATGGTGAAACGCTTTCTTTTATGTAACATCAATTCCAGGGCATTCCCAGGATTTACCACCTCCTCCCATTTACTCACCCGTTTTCCATTTCTTAATGAGACCAGAGTACGTTTCACTTCAACTTGTATAAATAGGCATTACATATTTCCACCGAACAACAGGTTCAGGTCAGGAACATACAACACTCAAAAAAAATTTGCTAGCTCTCCATCTGTTAGCTTCCCACTTTCTGATACAAGTCGTAAAACAACTACTCTTCCAGAATCAACTATTCTGGTATCAACACTTTCTTCGCTTCCCTCCCCAAAACCAACCCTTCTCCTTCACTTTGTGACCGAAGAAAGTCTGGAACGACCATTTCTTGGTTTAGGCCGGATTTGTACAGATTGATCTCTCGAATCTAAAGTACTCCCATGCAGTACATTGTTTAGGGTTTAAATTTGTTTCTCACACACATACCCGAAGTTACCAAAATCAGCAGAAACTATTTTCACCCTCAAACAATAGGCAAGGGCAAAACAAAATGCTCCTTTTATCAGGAGAAAATAGGTTGAAAAATCCCGCTAAAAACATCTGCTTGGGCCATGCGCCCTCCATTGTCTAGCCCAACGACTGTGGCAGGCCAAACACTATCCGATCGACTAACGGTTGAATCATAGCTTATGTATGCCTATAATTGCAACAAAGTCAAATATAATTAAACTATTGAATCACAGCTTATATATGCTAGTAATTGGAACTTCTGCTATTTTCAATCTTATTAAAACAAAGTTAAAAAATTCAGAAACGAATTAAAACAGATTTCAAGTGAGATCATAATAATTGAATTAAGTGATGACTTCTACATATTAATCTATCAATGTATAAGTACAACTTCTCTTTCAGTTCTTCTTAATGGTTCTCCTTGTGAAAAATTCCATCCTACAAGAGGCACTAGACAAGGTGATCCTCTCTCACCTTACTTATTTATTCTTGCAATGAAATTTCTTTCTAGACATCTTGTTATTGTTCAGTAGGATAAGTCTATCAAAGGTATTAAAGTGGCTGGTAATACTCCTTCCATCAATCATCTGCATTTTTTGGATGATTGCTTGATCTTCACTAAGGCAAATCTTTCTTCTGTTAACAGTTTACTTGATCTTCTCAATAATTTCAGTTCTCAATCTTTACTTCAGTGAGTTTCTGCTGTTTTTTTTTCCTTTTGGAGCATTATCATCTTCTTCTTCTTGACATCTTCTTGGTGAGGTCTTTTGCCATTTTTTTCATTATCCCCTCGTTCTTGACATGAGCATCATCATCTTCTTCTTCACGTGAGTTGTTGCCGTTTCTTTTTCCTTTTCTTAACAGGAGCATCTTCTTCTTCGTTTTCTTCAAGACCAATTTCTACTTGGTGAGCTTACATTTTTTTTTTTCCTCTTTTCAGCAGTTCATCATCTAAGGTTTTCTTGGATTTTTTTTTCAAAGACATTTCGGCTATTTCTGAAATTAGGGTTTTTGTGATGAAGGATGAGAAGATTGTTGAGAACAGGTTGTTAAGAGTTATTGCTTTATAGAGAGGAGGAAAGGAAGACGAACAGTTCCCCATGCCCAGCTCTCTCTCTATATGTTCTCAAGGAAGGATTTAAAATGGAATTACTATCAAAAGAACTGTTGACTCCATGCTGATTGACTCTTTAATTAATAATACAGTAAGTAAAAAAACTGCTGACATTTTGAAATCAATCAATGGTCATGATACCTTTCGGTTTCCAGTATATTAACTACTACCCTCAGTGAATTTCCTCTTCTTTAGGAAACAACACGAGTATCATCATCTTCTTCTTCAACATCTTCTTCAGTGAGTTGCTGCAGTTTTATCCCATTTTATTTTTTTTCTTAACAGGAGCATTATCATCATCTTCTTCTTCTTCAGCATCTTCTTCTTCAGTGAGTTGCTGCCGTTTTTTACCTTTTCTTCTTTTCTTAACATGAGCATCATCATCTTCGTATTCTTCTTCAACATCTTTTTCTTCAATGAGTTGTTGTTGTTTTTTTCCTTTTCCTCTTTTCTTAACAGGAGCATCATCATCATCTTCTACTTATTTGAAAAAAACAACATGCATCAAAGACATTTTAAACCTTTCGGTTTCCAACATGCATCAAAGGCATTGGGAATTGACATTTGGAGATTTCCAATAAGAATTTGTAAAAACCAAATACTAATAGATTAATTAAGATACTGTTAAATGGTTATCATACCTTTTGGTTTCCACTATGTTAACTAATACTCTCAGTGTGTTTCCTCTTCTTTGAAGAAACAACATGAGCATCATCATCTTCTTCTTCAGCATCAATTTCCTCTTCAGCATCTTCTTTTGTGAGTTGTTGCTGTTTTTTTTTCTTCTTTTTCCTATTTTCTTAAGATGAGCATTATCATCATCTTCTTCAGTGAGTTGCTATTTTTTTTTCCTTTTTATCTTTTCTTAACAGAAACATCATCATCATCTTCTTCTTCTTCTTCAGCATCAGTTTCTTAACCGAAAATGTCTTTGACAAAGAAATCCAACAAATCCTTAGATGATGAACTGCTGATGCTGAAACTAAGGGTATTTATGATGAGGGAGGGGAGATTGTTGAGAACAGGCTGTTGAGACTTTTTGATTTATAGAGAGGAAGAAAGGAAGAGGAACAGTTCCCAATGCCCAGCTCTCTCTCTGTCTCTGTCCTCAAGGAAGGATTTGAATTGAATTTACTGTCAAAAGAACTGCTGACGTTTTCAAATCAATCAATTTTATGATAGATTTCGGTTTTCACTATGTTAATTATTACCCTTAATGCGTTCCTTTTCTTTGAGGAAACAACAGAAGCATTATCATCAAGTTCTTCGTCAGCATCTTCTTTAGTGAGTTGTTGTTGTTTTTTTTCCTTTTCCTCTTTTCTTAACCGGAGCATCATCATCTTTTCTTCAGTGAGTTGCTATTATTTTTTCCTTTGCCTCTTTTCTTAACATGAGCATCATCTTCTTCTTATTCGGAATCAATTTCTACTTCAATGAGTTTCTGATGTTTTTTTTTTCCTTTTCCTCTCTTCTGCAGTTTATCATCTAAGGTTTTCTTGGATTTCTTTGTCAAATACATTTTCGGATTTTTCTGAAATTAAGGTTTTTGTGATGAGGTAAGGGGGTATTGTTAAGAACAGGTTGTTGATAGTTTCTCTTTATAGAGAGTAGGAAAGGTAAAGGAACATTTGTCAATGACCAACTCTGTCTCTCTCTCTATTGTCAAGGAAGGGTTTCAAATAGATTTACTGTCAAAGGAACTGCTGAATCCACGCTGACTGACTCTTTAATTAATAATAATACAATAAGTAAAAACAAATATACGAATCACATTTGAAGTGTTGAAAAATGATAGTTGACCTCTACGGAATCAGAACAAATCATGAAATCAATCAATGGTCATGATTCCATTATGTTAATCAACCTTCATGTCCATTGCAAATTAAATAGAGACGGGGTGAAATTAGTGTTGAACCTTTCGGTTTCCAACATGCATCAAAGGCATTGGGAATTGACATTTGGATATTTCCAACATGAATTTTCCAAAACCAAATACTAATAGAGTATTTGAGATACTGTTAAATGGCCATGATACCTTTCGATTTCCACTATGTTAACTATTATTCTTAGTGCGTTTCATCTTCTTTGGGGAATTAACATGAGCATCATCATCTTCTTCTTCAGCATCTTCTTCAGTGAGTTGCTGCTGTTTTTTTTTCCTTTGCCTCTTTTCTTAACAGGAGCATCATCATATTCTTTTTCTTCAGCATCTTCTCTTTGACAAAGAAATCCAAGAAAACCTTAGATAACGAACTGCTGATGCTGAAACTCATGGTTTTTGTGATGAATGAGAGGGGAGATTGTTGAAAACAGGGTGTTGAGAGCTGCTTCTTTATAGAGATGAGGAAAGGAAGAGAACCAGTTCCCAATGCACGGTTCTCTCTTTGTCTCTGTTATCAAGGCAGGATTTGAAATGGATTTACTGTCAAAAGAACCGGCTGACATTTTGAAATCAATAAATGGTTACGATACCTTTCGGTTTCCACTATGTTAACTGCTACGTACTCTTAGTCTGTTTCCTATTCTTTGAGGAAACAACAGAAGCATCATCATCAATTTCTTCTTCGGCATCTTCTTTAGTGAGTTGATGCCGTTTTTTTCCTTTTCCTCTTTTCTTCACATGAGCATCATCTTCTTCTTTTTCTACTTGGTGAGTTTCTCTTTGTTTTTTCCTTTTTCTCTTTTCAGCAGTTCTTCATCTAAGGTTTTCTTGGATTTCTTTGTCAAATACATTTTCGATTTTTTCTGAAATTATGGTATTTATGACGAGGGAGGGGGGAGATTGTTGAGAACACGTTGTTGAGAGTTGTTGCTTTATAGAGAGGAGGAAAGGAAGAGGAATAATTCTCAATGCCCAACTCTCTTTCACTCTCTCTATTCTCAAGGCAGGATTTACTGTTAAAAGAACTGTTGAATTCACGCTGACTGACTCCCTAATTGATAATACAATAAGTAAAAACAAACATACAAATCACATTTTAAGTGTTGAAAAAAGAGAGTTAACTTCTACGGAATCTGAACAACTCATGAAATCAATCAATGGTCATGATTCCACTATGTTAATCCACCTTCATTTCCATTGTAAATTAAATAGAGACGGAGTGAAATTAGTTTTAAAATTTTCGGTTTCCAACATGCATCAAAGGCATTGGGAATTGACATTTGGAGATTTCCAGCAAGAATTTTTCAAAACCAAATATTAATAGAGTAATTAAGATATTGTTAAATGGTCATGATACCTTTCGGTTTCCACTATATTAACTACTACTCTCAGCGCGTTTCCTCTTCTTTGAGAAAACAACATGAGCATCATCATCTTCTTCTTCAGCATCAATTTCTTCTTCAACATCTTCTTCAGTGAGTTGCTGATGTTTTTTTTCCTTTGCCTCTTTTCTTAACAGGAGCATTGTCATCTTCTTTTTTTCTTTTTCTTCAGCATCTTTTTCTTCAGTGAGTTGTTGTTTTTTTTTTTTTTCCTTTTTCCTAAAAAGAAACATCATCATCATCATCATCTTCTTCTTCTTCAGCATCAATTTCTTAACCGAAAATGTCTTTGACAAAGAAATCCAACAAATCCTTAGATGATGAAGCTAGCGTCTTGGCGAGAGTTTTGTGATGAGAGAAGGAGAGATTGTTGAGAACAGGTTGTTGGGAGCTACTGATTTATAGAGAGGAGGAAAGAAAGAGGAACAGTTCCCAATGCCCAGCTCTCTCTCCGTCTATGTTCTCAAGGAAGGATTTGAAATGAATTTACTGTCAAAAGAACTGGCGACTCCCTTTGGCCGACTTACTCTTTAATTAATAATACAGTGAGTAAAAGGCGATGATTCCGGGAGGCACCAATGCGTGCAATCTGAATAACTAGCAAGGTTTGATATGTTTTTGGAGTTAAAAGTATCCCATTATTTTCTATATATAAAAGGTGAAAAGGTGGGGTACAACAACCTCACAAATAATTCGCTTAGCAATCTGTATGGACTAACTACAATATACTTTTAAGAGAATCAACTAGACAGTCAGACTCAATCTTAATAAAAAGTATTTATCAAAGAGTTATATCTCAATTTCTCGATCCAATACTTACTCAAGCAAATAAAAATCTGCGAGTCTAATTGAATACAAGAGAAATTAACTTAAACGGTACCAAAGACCAATGTTCAAGGTTCAATCAATTTCAATCAACAACCAAAGGTAGGATTTCCCAATTGATTGATTCAACGCACAACCTATGATATTTAAATTATATAACAAAATATAATGTGGAAAAGAAATAACACAGACACCCGAAGTTTTTTTAACGAGGAAACCGCAAATGCAGAAAAATCCGGGACCTAGTCCAGATTGAACACACACTACAGACACTAGCCTACTACAAACTAACTGCAGTCCTGGACTGTAGTTGAACCCCAATCAATCTCACACTGATCCAAGGTACAGTTGCGCTCCTTACGTCTTTGATCACAACATGATACTACGCACTTGATTCCCTTAGTTGATCTCACCCTCAACTAAGAGTTGCTACGACCAAAAGTCGAAGACTTTAATAAACAAATTTGTATCACACATAAAAGTCTATAGGAATAGATAAATTTTCTCCAACACATAAATACCTACGAGTTTTGTTCCGTCTTTTGATAAATCAAGGTGAACAGAATCTTATTGGTAACCCGGACTTATATTCCTGAAGAACGGCCTAGTATTATCAATCACCTCACAATAATCTTAATCGACTAGAGAAACAAGATATTGTGGAATCACAAACGATGAGATGAAGGTGTTTGTGACTACTTTTTTATCCTTCCAATCGGAGAAATTAATCTCGAGCTAATTTTACAATTGTACTCAATACGATAGAAACAGCAAGATCAGATCACGCAACTACATAGCAAATAATTGGGTTTGGCTTCACAATCCCAATGAATTCTTCAATTCGTTAACCTATAGGGTCTCGCTAGAAACCTAAGGTTAAAGGAGAATCGACTCTAGCTTATACAACTAGTATCACACAAGAGATGTGGGGATTAGGTTTCCCAGTTGCTAGAGTTTTCCTTTATATAGTCTCCAAATCAGGGTTTGCAATCTAAGTTACCTTGGTAACAAAGCATTCAATATTCACCGTTACATGAAAACCTGATTAGATTCAAGCTAATATCTTTCAACCATTAGATCGAACTTAGCTTGTTATACACAAATGAAATGCACGTTCAATTAGGTTTATCTAACCGTGCCTAAATGTGTACACCTAGTTGGTTCAACAGTAGTTAACCAAATGGCTAGCCATATAAGCACTTTCATATCAACCATATTCATCTTCACCATAACTAGTTCAAATGACTCAAAAGAACTAGTTAGAGAGTTGTTCAGTTGCTTAGATCTCATAGAAGTATACAAGACACAATCGAAGCGAAAATGATTTTGATTCACTCGAATCAATTCATGAACTTTATAGCCACGGTTTGCTCCTGAGCGCTCAACGGAAAGGAATCAGCCGTCCAATTTCATCACGCGTGAGGATCTAGAACTACTTTTCCAACATCGAGGCAAGGAAAACCCTGTAGACCTGCACCAGCATCAGCCTCATTATCCTCCTGATGTGCAAAGAATTCCTCTTCCGAGAGGATACTCCTCTCCTCAATTTTCCCTTTATGACGGAACTGGTAATGCTCGTGAACACATCTCTCGTTTTCTGGAGTCATTAGGAGAGCACGAATACAATCATGTCCTCCGCCTGAAAGAGTTCTCAAAGTCACTTACTTGGAGAGCGTACATCTGGTACAACAATATTGCACCAAACAGCGTATCCAACTAGTGTGAGATGGTAACCGCTTTCTACAAGAAGTATTTCTTCATATCCGAGCAAATCACCTTTTCAGATTTGGGGAGAATGTTCCAACGAAAAAATGAGCATCCAAATGATTATGTCAAGAGGTTCAAAAATACAGACACTGGATTGTCACGATCCAAATATGATTGAACAACGACCGGTGGAATTATGCATTAATAGGATGGTACCCATCTATCGTGATATGCTGGAGAATCTGCAATTTCAGACATCCTCTGAACTTCATGAAGTTGTTAAGCGCTCGGCTGCAACGGCACGTGCCCTACTAGAAAGAACCAGGCCTGCCAGGAATGAAGAGCTTCATGATATTTGTGGAAGCATACATCCCACCAACATGCAATACAACCTTCAGCCTTCTGTAAGCAGTTTCATTGAAGCAACAAGAGGAAAACCACCGAGATACAACATCCTGCGCGTCCATAACCTCCAACTCCAATTCCAGTACCACATGCATGACTGTCACAATTATAAAACAACGTCCAAGACATACCATATCTGGCTTGTCGGCAACAACATCAGTTAGAGACGCTTTCAGAATTTTCGTCTCCCGTAGAAGGAGTAGTTGCATTACCGAAGGAGGTCGCACCCGAGACCTAAGAGGTACATACAGACTCTCCATGTCAAGAGATTCATCATATTTTCACAACATGTTAGTTAAGTCATTCGCATGAGGGAACTTCCCTACTCCTCAAAGTCACGATCCAAAGATGATAAATACAAAGGAGTGTAGCTGGGGACTGCTCGGCACTATCCATCTCAAAGATGTTGAATTTAGAAAGACGCAAGCACGCTATCATTATGATTCCACGATGTCCAAAGATGAGGACATACTCAAGAGAGCAGACGTATTGTCAAAAACCAGCGATATGCCTGGACGTCTATGAAATGCAATGTAGACGCAAATACGGCCTCATGATCAAAGCAACTCGCATCGATCCTCATCAAAATTGGGTTCAACTCCAACTCTCTCCCAAATTATTTCTTCAGAGACCCAGCGTGACAGCATCTATCAATTTGAAAGCTCAATAGATACTCGTGGGCAGGGACCGTCTCCCTCTTCTCCATTCCATGAGGAAACATCAATGAAGCTATCGGTTCCATCATCAGCTTCTCCGTCTAATAACGAGACGATCTCTACCATTATATGAAGACTGCCAAGTTCATGCAAGTAGCTACCATGCCTCTCCTTGCCAGTCTCTTCTGATCACAGCTTCTTCCAAGAATCGTTGTTGCTCGCCAGAGCTTTACCATAGCAACAACCACTATGGACAGGTAATCCGAACTTCTGCATATTTTGCTTTCCCATGGAGAAGTAATAGAGTCATCAGTACGTAGGCGAGATGGTGATATGTTTATTATGGTAAACCCACCGACCATACAAGATAGAGCCATGTAACTCACGCTTGGGGACTGAGACTCAGCATGAAATCCCTTCACCGTCAGTCAAGGACTTCTTCAACACAAGAGGGAGGGTCAATCAAACGGCATGTAATTTACAAGACAAAATCAAACTGAAGGAGAAGCCGCTTCAACGCTCTCTCCAGAAGAAGCCGCTTCAACGCTCTCCCCAAAAGAATCCGCTTCAACGCTCTCTCCTGAAGCCGCTTCAACGCTCTCTCCAGAAGAAGTCGCTTCGACGCTCTCTCCTGAAGCCGCTTAAACTCTCTCTCCATAAGAAGCCGCTTCAATGCACGCTCTCTCCTGAAATCGCTTCAACGCTCTCTCCAGAAGAAGTCGCTTCAGCACTCTCTCCCGAAGTCACTTTAGCGCTCTCTTCAGAGAAGCCGCTTCAACACCTTACCAGCAAATGCAATTGAAGTACGTCTTTCAAGAGAAAATAAGCTCGGTATAATTACACCTGGGAACTGCCAGCACAGGATACCTTCACGTCCCTCAATCGGTTTATTTCTAATATCAGCATCATCACTGTTGAAGCTTTACGAGCCGCAGGAAATTCTCAACGTGAAGACGTACATGTGCATCAAAGACTCCAAAAGTACAAATCGGAGATGTTTTCACGTATCCAGCCACGCTATCGAATCTGAAGTGTAACTGGGGACTGCTCGTCGCATCCCATTCCATACAACCATACAAGATTCAGAAGACTGTTCAAAATATGTCGATTGAAACGAAGTCCTTAAAGATTCGCGGCACAGCGTCCATCTTTCTACCTACCTAGCCGGCACGCCACAAATCTTCAATAAGCGTGTAGTCTGCAAGGGGAATATCAAACAAAAGAATGGGAGATCTCGGATTGTAAAATCATGTACACAGGCTCTACTCTAACCCTTACCGGGGAGCGCTACGTCTAAGGTTTCAAGGTATTGCGAGATATTTCTAAGAATTTGGATTTCTTAGTCGGGAGATTTCATTCATTCATCCTGGAAACATAAAATCATAAAAGCAGCATGAATTAGGGATTATTATTTGATCAAGCCCTGGCTCCAACCACATGAAACAAAGACTACTAAGAAGTGCCATCAATGCTAGGTCCAATGGCGCCTTCACTAGAGTCCTCTCCAGAAGCCGCTTCAACATCCTCTCCGGAAGCCGCTTCAATATCCTCTCGAGCTGCTTCAACATCTTTTTCAGAAATTGCTTCAGCAGCCTTTTAAGGATATTCCTGATGATAGGGCTCGTTCATATCAGAGTCGAGGATTATGACGTCGTCATGAAAAGGGTATTCATGTTTATCCTGGATTTCATGTTATGCTCCACCCTCCTTCACTTTAGCCGAGCAGCAAACCTTTCATCCCTAGCACTTGTTAGCTGAGATGCTTCATCGCGCCTACACTTTTCCTTCATGCTAATCGAAGCCAGGAAAGTTTGGACACGCTCTCGAACGATACTCAGATGTACAAGGGAATTGGAATGCAGTTTGAGATACCAACCAATAGTATGCCTAATCTACCTAGTCCAATCGACATCATGATGTAGTTTTACAAGTGGAAGTACAGATTCGTTGCTCGGACTCTTTTTAAAGATTTGGTTTTTGATTATTAAAAGAAAATGCTAAGACAAACTAATTAAAATTGATTTTTGTTACCAAGGAGAGATGAGTCTAGGGATTTGGATTCCGCTACTTCTAATGATGGTAAACTCAATAATTAAAACTTTGGCATAATACTCCTATTTTACTCAAAACAGTTTTGAACCCAATCTCATGCTTTGGAAAATATAACGTTACAAGCTCTTTTTTTCTTATGACTCTAGTCAATATTCTAAGGCCTAATCCTCCTTCGCTTATAAAAGACGGTAGAAACTACCCAAAACAGTTTTTACGAAGCATGTAAAGAAGAGATAATTTTTAGACAAATTAAAACACAATTTTGGAGTAAATATGCCAAAGAAATTAATTACTAAATATTACCCATTAAAAATAGTTTCCTCCAAAACCCTAGAAAATAGATTTAGCTACTCATAGAACCAGAATCGAAGAAAATTTCATTAATCATTGTATTGATAAAAATAAAAATAAGCTTACAATGATTTTGAGTAATATAGGACCGTCTTGGCGTCCTTATTTTTATTTGCAAAAGCGATAAAGGTGAACTCTGTCGTTGTTTTTAAGACCGCTTCTGCGACTGCCTTAGGTGGTTCAAAGTTCTTGATGTTCTTGAGTTGCAGCAGCAGGTGATTTTTTCTAACTTTTGATTTTATCGATTCCTAGCCTCTATTTCTCCTACAAAGTATCCGTCATCCTTCCTAGAACTCCTACAACCCCTTTTATACACCACAGGACCAATCAAAACTCGAGAAAATCTTTGTTTTCCTTCTATAGCAACCCGCGGCTTTTTCTTCCCTGTTTTGATGAAACAGTCCAAATATACGAGATTTGCTCCTTCTTTTGGCTTCAAAACACGTCATTCTTTCTTGTAATAAGGTAGCTACAAAATCCCGTGTTTAACTCTTCCAAAAATACGTCAAAATCTTGCTTGGAAGTCACGTATTCATTGGATATTCTTCGTCTCTGTTTTGCTCCAAACCCGATTATTTAGCCAATTCCAGCCCATAAGAATACCCATAACAACTTTGTATATCTATAACAGGTCCAATCCATGAAAATCAGCGATTGAATCTCATTGAATGACGTTCAAATCTCAACCCACAACTCTGCCAGTCGCTGCTCCTATTTCCCGCCAAAACCAGTGAGCTTTGATTCCTCTTTTGCGGATTATATAGCCAATTATGATCGATACAAATACCATCATCAGCCCTGTTTGGACCTAAAGAACAAACCCATTCAATTCCAGCGCTTTAGTCTCTTCCTAACTCCATCAAAATCCAAACCCTAATTTGCTGCCATTAAAAACCAGTTTCCCGCCAAAATTTGAATTTCAAATGAAGAAGATGACCTTCCCCTTATCCAACAGCGGTGTCCCTTTAGCAATTTGGGCTATATTTAGCAATTTCTGGGGGTGCGAATAGCAATTTGTGGGGTACAAAGATGACTTTTGGGCTGTATATAGTGAAAAACTCTGGGTGACTTTATCGACTCTTAGGGCCATTTACGGGGTGCCTTTAACACTTTTTGGGTGCTTTTAGTAGTTTCTCGGCGACCATCTCTTACTTCTCATATCCACTTCTTTCTCAATTTTTATGCATCACTAAGGTTGAATGCCTTTGGATAGAAAAGAAGTAAATAATGAGAAATAAGTCGCCTCCAATGGTAGTTGCACATGAAATGACACTTTAGCCCTTTTAAACGACGTTTCCTCTTCTTTTACTCCAAATTACGAAACTCAAAATCAAATAAAAGATACATAATTTACAAGAAAACATAACAAAGAAAGCATAAACAATAGATAAATATCAAGGTGTTTTAGACACCTATCAAATTCCCCATACTTAGACTTTGCTAGTCCTCGAGCAAATCAAACTAAAATAATTTTTTAATACATACAACTCCATCTCGTCGAGGATACGGTCACACTTAGCACGTATAACAAGCCTTTAAACCCCTAGGTGGCCCTCTTTTGGCCGAGTTATAGTCTCGGGAGGGTTTACAAGAGGTGTACCCAATACTCCAGACCCTAGCCATTTATGCAGAACCTTGGAAGGCACTAAAGAATCTCCTTGGTTGGCATACTTATTGACTACGGGAGGAAGTACCCCGATGCGAAATTCCAATTCTTTGTACACGAGTTTGCACTCGGCATACTAAAATTTATATATAAGTCACGAGCTCTACTCGAGATAGTCGCACTATGGACATCAATATCCAGAGTCAACAAATCACATGGATATACAAGGGTTCCAGTGGTCGACTTTATTTAATTTATTCCGGTTGGTCAGATGGTCTGGTCTCAATTTCTTTTTTTTTTTTTTTTTTTTTTTTTTTTTTTTTTTTTTTCTTTTTCTAACAACATGTTTAGATCTTGCGGATCCAAGCGCATGATTCTTGTCAGCATATTATATGGTAATTCCGTGGATCTGCGTTCCACGCTTGTTTAAGCGGATTGGAGACAAGGAGAACACACACATATTGCTATCCAAGTGTTAATTTTTTTTTTTTTTTTTTTTTTTTTTTTTTAATTTAAATATCTCAATCACTCTAATTCACCCTGGCATTGGTAACAACTTGAATCGTGAGCCCCACCTAATCACTTAGAGAAACATATTTCAAAGAAAACAAAATAAAAAATAGAAGTGAAAAGGACTCGCGAGATATGGTGAAACTACCATGTTATTTCTAACACCCGAGCTCTGTGCTTTTATGAATAGACTCTTTAGATGTTGCCATCTAATCAGATTGGTTCCTCAACTCCTACAACCAAAATGCTTCCATCCACTTAGATTGGTTAGTGCCATCCTCAATAAGCGAAAATTTCTAAGCTCTGGAGTTGTTTTTTTTTTTTTTTTTTTTTTGAAAGGTAACTAAAAGTTTTTCCTTCACCCCCACACTTAAACCTAACATTGTCCTCAATGTTTCAAAATAAAGTGCAGTACCAAACATATAAGTAACAAGAGGAATAAAGAGGTAAGTCAGAAAGATAGTACCTGGATGAAGCGTAGCAATCCTTCCATGGGAGAAAAATAAAACAAACAAAAACACAAAACTAATGTACAACAGCAGGATCCTCCAGAGGGCCCTTAATATCACCATGTATGGGTTGCCTCCCAATAAGCGCTAAGTTTAATGTCTTCAACCAGACGTTGTGACCCGTCCAAATTAATCCTGGTAGACAGGATCTCTCAGCTCAAATTCTTCTACCGCATATTTGGGTAACTCCAAGAATGGTTTCAACCGTTGACCGTTAACCTTGAAAGTTTCTCCGTTCTTCGGATTTTCAACTTCAACTGCACCATGAGGAAAAACAATTTTGACAAAATATGGTCCGGTCCACCGAGACCTCAATTTACCAGGAAAAAGATGTAAACGAGAATTGTAAAGGAGAACTTTTTGACCTGGTTCAAACATCTTTCGAATAATCGATTTATCATGAAATATTTTTGTTTTCTCCTTGTAAATTTTCGCACTCTGGTAAGAATCATTACGAATTTCTTCTAACTCATTGAGTTGCAGTCTACGGTTATCACCGGCGGTTGGTAGGTCAAAGTTTAGCCGTTTAATGGCCCAATAAGCTCGGTGTTCTAATTCTACAGGCAAATGGCAGGCTTTACCGAAGACAAGTCTATACGGAGACATCCCAAGTGGAGTCTTAAAAGCAGTTCGGTAAGCCCACAAAGCTTCTACTAAGCGCAAAGACCAATCTTTTCGGGTAGGGTTGACGGTCTTTTCTAAAATCTGTTTAATTTGCCTATTAGACACCTCAACTTGGCCACAAGTTTGTGGGTGATAAGGTGTAGAAACCTTATGGGTAATGGAGTATTTCTTCATGAGCGCCTCGAAAGATCGGTTGCAAAAATGGGAACCTCCATCACTAATGATTGCTCTAGGCATACCAAATCGAGAGAAAATATTGTCTCTAACAAACTTGATCACAACGTGGCGATCATTTGTCTTGGTAGCGATTGCTTCAACCCACTTAGACACATAGTCAATAACTAATAAGATGTAATAGTTGCCATAAGAATTGACAAAAGGACCCATAAAATCTATACCCCACACATCAAATATTTCTATTATTAATATAGGATTAAGTGGCATCATATTACATCGGGTCATCTTTCCTAACTTTTGACATCTATCACAACTTTGAAAAAATAGGTGGGAGTCCTTAAATGAGTTGGCCAATAAAGACTGATTGCAAAACCTTCGCAGCTGTTTTCTTAGAACTAAAGTGGCCCCACAAGCTCCGAGAATGACAAAAAGTCGGGATAATCGGAGATTTCGTTGTCGAATACAACGACGGATGATCTGATCGAGGGCAATATTTGAATAAGTACGGATCATCCCGGAAAAAGTATTTTACCTCGAGACAAGAATTTAGCTCTATCTGTTTAGACCAATGGTCGGGCATTTGACCAGTTGCAAATAATTGACAATGTCGCAAACCGGGGTAACAAAGAGATGGAAAATAATTGTTCATCGAGGAACGTGTCAAGGATCGGTTTCTCATCATCTCTCGTCTTATCAAGGATTCGGGATAAATGGTCAGCTACTACATTTTCGGACCCTTTCTTATCACGAATATCTAGAGTAAATTCTTGGAACAATAGCACCCATCTAATCGGTAGAGGTTTGGAGTCCTTCTTGGAAAGGAGATATTTGAGTGCGGCATGATCAGAATAGACTATGACCTTAGACCCTAGGAGATATGATCGAAATTTCTCCAAAGCAAAAACGATGGCTAACATTTCTTTCTCAGTGGTTGTGTAGTTCAACTGAGCATCGTTTAGGGTCCTACTAGCATAATAAATCACACTAGGTGCTTTATCACGTCGTTGGCCAAGGACAGCACCAACCGCATAATCGGACGCATCACACATAAGTTCAAATGGGAGGTCCCAATCGGGTGGTTGGATGATAGGGGCAGAAGTCAACAATGATTTTAGCTTCTCAAAAGCTGCAACATAGGCTTCATCAAATACAAAGGCAGTATCTTTAGCAAGTAGGTTCGACAGAGGTAAGGCAATCTTGCTAAAGTCCTTGATGAAACGACGATAAAATCCAAAGATGGCCAAGGAAAGATCTAACATCTGTTACATTCTTAGGTGGTCTTAATTTAGAAATTAGCTCAACCTTGGCTTTATCAACTTCTATTCCCTTAGAGGACACCACATGGCCTAACACTATTCCAGATTTAACCATAAAATGACACTTTTCCCAATTAAGGACTAAGTTCTTTTCTTTACAACGTTCTAGAACTAGTGAAAGGTGGTGCAAGCATTCATCGAATGAGGATCCAAAAACCGAAAAATCGTCCATGAAGACCTCGAGAAATCGCTCAACCATGTCCGAAAAGATACTAAGCATGCAACGTTGGAATGTTGCGGGTGCATTACACAACCCAAAAGGCATACGCACATGTAAGCAAAAGTACCAAATGGACATGTGAAGGTTGTTTTCTCCTGGTCCTCCGGTGCTTATAGGGATTTGGTTATAACTGAGGAGTATCCATCTAGGAAACAATAATGGCTGTGGCCAGCTAATCTTTCTAATATCGGTCGATGAATGGTAGAGGAAAGTGGTCTTTCCTAGTTTCTGAGTTCAGCTTACGATAGTCTATACAAACTCTCCACCCGGTAGTGACACGGGTAGGGATCAGTTCATTATTCTCATTCACAACTACAGTAATCCCAGACTTCTTTGGGACAACCTGGACAGGACTGACCCATTTACTATCAGATATGGGGTATATGATACCCGCATCTAATAACTTAAGTACCTCAGTACGAACAACTTCCTTCATATTAGGATTCAAACGTCTCTGCATTTCTCTTGAGGTTTTGGCACCTTCTTCTAGGTATATGTGGTGCATACAATCAGCAGGACTAATTCCTTTCAAATCTGCTATAGTCCACCCTATCGCAGTCTTGTGCTTACGGAGAACACTAACTAGTCTACTTTCCTGATCGGGCTCTAAGTCAGAGGCAATTATGGCAGGAAGAGTATTCTCATTACCAAGAAATACATATTTCAGTGTATCTGGTAGCGGCTTTAATTCAAGGGTGGGTGCTTTAACTGATGATGGGAGGGGTTTATCTATGGTTGGCGGAAGAGGTTCTGGTTTACGCTGCCATTTTCCATAATCCATTCTTTGGCGCAGAGTCTAACAACGCATTAACTTCTTCAAAATGACTATCCTCATCATAGTAGGCTCCAAAGTGGGCCAAGCATGCCTCTAAAGGATCACTAACACTATTTGTGGTAAAAGTATTCTCAACCAGAGAATCAATCATGCATATAGACTCATAGTGTTCAGGGTCCGGTGGGGCTTGTAACGCCTTAAAAACGTTCACAGAGATTTTCTGATTCCCAAAGGAAAATTCTACTAGGCCAGTTTGACAATGTATGACTGCATTTGCAGTGGCTAAGAACGGACGACCTAGGATGATTGGGATATTGATATCTTGACTAGAGACAGGTTGAGTGTCTAAAATCACAAAGTCAACTGGATAGATAAAGTTTTCTACTCGAACCAAAACGTCCTCAATAATTCCACGTGGGATTTTGATGACCTATCGGCTAAGCGTAGTGTTATCCTAGTTGGTTTCATCTCACCTAGCCCAAGTTGTTCATATACCGAGAATGGTAAAAGATTCACACTATCCCCAAGATCTAATAGCGCATTGTTTATCGTTTGGGTACCTATGACACATGTGACAAGTAGGACAACCAGGATCTTTAAATTTGATCGGGGTACTTTTGTGAAATTATGGAACTAACTTGTTGGGTTAAGAATGCCTTTTTATGGACACTCGCATCTCTCTTGACAAGTGCACATCTCTTTTAGGAACTTGGCCATAGCCAGGTACATGTTTAATTGCATACAATAAAGGCAGGTTGATCTTAACTTGCTTAAAGATGTCTAGGATTTCAGCATATGTACAAGGCTTTTTCTTAGCGAGTCTTTGAGGAAATGGTGCGGGTGGTACATACACTCTTTCAGGGATATCTTCCTCACTTGGACTCTTAGCACACTCAGGCCCATTAGGGTCTTCCGACGAAGTTTGTTCAACCTCAGTTTCTTCAGCTGGACTACTATCCTTGGGTGATTCTACCGAGTTTTCTAGAGTTTTACCACTCCTAAGGGTGATAACTGCTTTGACATGTTCATTGTGTCTAGAACCATCTGACCCATTAACCTGTTTTAATCCTTTCGGATTAGGAGTTGTTTGGCTAGGAAATTTCCCATTCTCCCTATCATTTAACTTAGGTTCGAAAGTTGACTTATTTGAGTCTCTAGGTTGGCAATAGCCCGGTCACTTTGCTTTGTTGGTTATCTTTGACTCGTCAGGATAAAGTCATCGAGCTTTTGACGTATATGGTTGATATTTTGGGTAGTCTCGGCCTGGTTTATCACACTACGGTCAATAAAGAGCTTTAGACTTTCTTCTAGAGATGACACCTTTTTATCAACTGGGTTCGGTTCTTGTACTTGAGCTTGGTTCCTAGAAAAACCTGGTGGTGGGTTGCTAGATGGGCTACCTTGATGATTACCTTTAGACCACGAAAAATTAGGGTTATGTCTCCAACCAGGGTTATAGGTATTAGAGTATGGGTCAAACTTGGGTCGACCCTCATATTTAGAGTTCATACCACCGTGTAGGACACTAACTTTGGTCTCGGGTAGTTTCACTAGGGTAAAACAGGGGACAGTGAGGTCCTATATGATTTTGATCACCACAAATGGTACATGGGTATGTTCTAGGCTCACTATTACAGCTCATAGTCTGGTTTGACCCTTGGTTCATCTCTAAGGCCTCTAAACGCCTAAGGATATCAGACCCATTATCGACTCTATTGACCCTATGGATAGGGTTCCTAGTTATTTCGGGCTCCCTCATTGAAGCCCATTGACGAGTCTTTTCAGATAACTCGATGAACTCGTCAAAACATTCATCTGGATCTTGATGGGTAAATTCTCCACCACTCATTGTTTCTACCTGCATTCGGGTTTCACTATCAAGGCCCTCATATAAGATTTGGGCCATGTGGCCTTTATCATAGCCATGGTGCGGGCATTGGTATAACAATTCATTAAACCTTTCTACGTAATCATGTAGGCTCTCACCTATTTTCTCGCTAAAGGTTTGGATAGACCGCCTAACAAAGCAGAGTCTTGTGGTGTGGGTAGAATTTCTTAACAAAGGCCTCCACAAGGCCATCCCTGTGGTGATTGTTTTAGAAGGAATCAAATGGTACCACTCATTGGCTCTCTCTTCTAGGGAAAAAGGAAACAAACGCAACCTAACCACATCTTTAGAGACATTCGGGTAACTCATGGTGTCACAGATCATTTCAAAGTCTCTTACGTGGGTATATGGGTTTTCATTCTCTATTCCCCTAAATTTACGCAACATGCCAAACGTCCCGGTTTAATATCAAACTTAACAAAAGAGGGACGGTAAAACAACCCCAGGTTCACGTATCACTCTAGATGGGTTCAAACGGTCCCTAAGGGTCTTGGTTGGCGGAACTTCACCCCCATCATTTTCATTAGCCATCTTGGCAAAAATCGAAGTATCACCTATATTTGTGTAGCGGGTCGGTGTCAAATTATAAAGATCGTTCTCCTCAAGTCTATTTCCTACCCGTTTCCAACGTCGCATACACAAGCAAGAATACTAGTGAAGCAAGAAAATCGTGCACATGCAAATGCAGGGTTTACTAAATTAGGTAAGCTTGGGTTACCTCAGCAAGATATACCTAAAGGTACAAGGCTGAGGCTTGTGGAATTTCGGCTGGTAACTCCCAAATGGCCCAAGGCACGGGTTCAGCATACTTTTCCATGGGTTTCCTAAATTCGGTAATCTGACGATGCAATTGGTGTGTGCAACGTGTATTTTTTTTTTTTTTTTTTTTTTTTGAAATTAAAAAAAAAGAAAGAAACAAATATTCACAAAAAGGAAATAAAACCTAAAAAAAAAATTGGGTTTTGTTACTTACCTCTTTTGGTAGGCAATTCCACAATAAATATAGAATATTACCTGCACAATAAAAACAAGAAAAATACCCAAGTAAAATCAAAGAAATAAAAATTAAATTAAATTAAATTACACAAAACTTAAAAAAAAAATAAAAATAAATAAAAATAAAAATAAAAATAAAAATCTAAAACCTAACCTAAAGGCAAGTCCGCGTCGGCGGCGCCAAAAACTGATGTAGTTTTACAAGTGGAAGTACAGATTCGTTGCTCGGACTCTTTTTAAAGATTTGGTTTTTGATTATTAAAAGAAAATGCTAAGACAAACTAATTAAAATTGATTTTTGTTACCAAGGAGAGATGAGTCTAGGGATTTGGATTCCGCTACTTCTAATGATGGTAAACTCAATAATTAAAACTTTGGCATAATACTCCTATTTTACTCAAAACAGTTTTGAACCCAATCTCATGCTTTGGAAAATATAACGTTACAAGCTCTTTTTTTTCTTATGACTCTAGTCAATATTCTAAGGCCTAATCCTCCTTCGCTTATAAAAGACGGTAGAAACTACCCAAAACAGTTTTTACGAAGCATGTAAAGAAGAGAGAATTTTTAGACAAATTAAAACACAATTTTGGAGTAAATATGCCAAAGAAATTAATTACTAAATATTACCCATTAAAAATAGTTTCCTCCAAAACCCTAGAAAATAGATTTAGCTACTCATAGAACCATAATCGAAGAAAATTTCATTAATCATTGTATTGATAAAAATAAAAATAAGCTTACAATGATTTTCGTAATATAGGACCGTCCTTTGGCGTCCTTGTTTTTATGCTGAAAAGCGATAAAAGGTGAACCACAGTCGTTGTTTTTAAGACCGCTTCTGCGACTGCCTTAGGTGGTTCAAAGTTCTTGATGTTCTTGAGTTGCAGCAGCAGGTGATTTTTTCTAACTTTTGATTTTATCGATTCCTAGCCTCTATTTCTCCTACAAAGTATCCGTCCTCCTTCCTAGAACTCCTACAGCCCCTTTTATACACCACGGGACCAATCAAAACTCGAGAAAATCTTTGTTTTCCTTCTATAGCAACCCGCGGCTTTTTCTTCCCTGTTTTGATGAAACAGTCCAAATATACGAGATTTGCTCCTTCTTTTGGCTTCAAAACACGTCATTCTTTTTGTAATAAGGTAGCTACAAAATCCCGTGTTTAACTCTTCCAAAATACGTCAAAATCTTGCTTGAAGTCACGTATTCATTGGATATTCTTCTCGTCTCCTGTTTTGCTCCAAACCCGATTATTTAGCCAATTCCAGCCCATAAGAATACCCATAACAACTTTGTATATCTATAACAGGTCCAATCCATGAAAATCAGCGATTGAATCTCATTGAATCGCGTTCAAATCTCAACCCACAACTCTGCCAGTCGCTGCTCCTATTTCCCGCCAAAACCAGTGAGCTTTGATTCCTCTTTTGCGGATTATATAGCCAATTATGATCGATACAAATACCATCATCAGCCCTGTTTGGACCTAAAGAACAAACCCATTCAATTCCAGCGCTTTAGTCTCTTCCTAACTCCATCAAAATCCAAACCCTAATTTTTGCCATTAAAAACCAGTTTTCCCACCAAAATTTGAATTTCAAATGAAGAAGATGACCTTCCCCTTATCCAACAAAGCGGTGTCCCTTTAGCAATTTGGGCTATATTTAGCAATTTCGGGGGTGCGAATAGCAATTTGTGGGGTACAAAGATGACTTTTGGGCTGTATTTAGTGAAAAACTCTGGGTGACTTTATCGACTCTTAGGGCCATTTCTCGGGGTGCCTTTAACACTTTTAAGGTGCTTTTAGTAGTTTCTCGAGCATCCATCTCTTACTTCTCATATCCACTTCTTTTCTCAATTTTTATGCATCACTAAGGCTGAATGCTTTTCAGATAGAAAAGAAGTAAATAATGAGAAATAAGTCGCCTCCAACAGTAGTTGCACATGAAATGACACTTTAGCCCTTTTAAGCGACGTTTCCTCTTCTTTTACTCCAAATTACCTGAAACTCAAAATCAAATAAAAGATACATAATTTACAAGAAAACATAACAAGGAAAGCATAAACAATAGATAAATATCAAGGTGTTTTAGACACCTATCACATCATGCTAGGGGAACTCTTACCTGGACGCCTCTTGAACGTGACATGTTCCAAGGACAGGCCGACCCATCTCTCTTAGTAACATCTAATTTTGTCTCATAATTTTTACCTTTATTTATCACCATCTAGTGCTTACCCCGCAACAATGTCACTGTTTAAGTACTAAGCAGGGGACTTAATGTTGATGGTGGTTTTTAGTTCAAGGGCTAAAATCGTAAACCCTGTATTTAATGCGATGTCATCCTGCAAATGAACAGAAGCCATTTAAAAGCAATGAGTGCTTAAGCCTCTTCCCTCACATATGTATTGAGCAATTCAATATATCTATATATATGAAATTTACTCAGAATAGTGCGTGCAACAGCAATCCCAAAATATTCTATGAATTTTATCTTCCACCAGCATTATTCACTAATGCATGACTTGCCTAGTATTTTCCTACGCTATGTTCCCAGCCGAACTCTCAATATTGACATGACATGAAGATTAAATGTTCACTCTCAGCAGAGTAGCATGAATCTCCCGAAGTATCAGTATTGAGATCTGCATGGAAGTACCCACACAGGCTGCATCGCTCTCTGACAAAGAGATCAACGCGTTCACATACTTTTTTAATTAAAGTTAGCGTGATCGAACACATATTTATTCCTTAAAGGAAAATCTGGACTGTTCGTATCAGTCTCAAAAAATAATCACGGCCACACGACTTGGCCACGTGATTTAACAAGCTTAGACTACTCCTAACAGAACTAGGAAATCACCATAGTGACCACCGACGGGGCCACTAATGCCCTAGTCGATCGATTTATATCTTGCTCATCCACAAACGCTTCAAAATACCGACCCAAACATGGGTGTTTGCGCTATATAAAAAAAAAGAAAACGAGCTCAAACGAGCTAAGATCAAAAAAGGGTCTTAAATACATCATGGCTGTCCAACTTTGCAAGCCTAGTTAGACGGATTGGTTATTCCTATGAACGATTAAGGAAGTGCCAACGTATTCATTGGCGGCCCGACTTCCCCCTTTGTCAATCGACTTTCCTGTGGCAAGCCTATAGGGCGCTCAACCGTTCGCCCATACTCGAGCAAACACGCTGTGTTCAAAACCCTAATTTGGGTCGCGGAAGTACACAACTGTCGCAGATCGATCGTGTCCGTCCAACTTAGTCGGCCTAATTGGACGGCTTAGATCGCATTTCGAGCGATCAAAGAGATACCGATGTGTTCACCATCGGCCCGATCTCTCCCTTGGCGATCGACCTGTCCCCAGCAAGACCAGAGAGCATTAAACCGCTTGCCCAAAGTAGCGTGAACACGCTGTTTTAAAACCCTAAAATTTCTTTAAAGCAACACATTATCGCCAAGAAAACGGTCATGACCATCTATCTTCGCCAGCCAAATTGAGCGGCTTAGATCTAATTTTAGGTGGCCCGGGAGATGTGAGCATGCTCACCGGCAACCCACCTTTGTACATGGGCGATCGACCTGGTCGAACGAACGCTCAACGCTTCGAATCACTCACCCAAAAGGGGTTGGTCGCGTGGCCCCTAAACCCTAAGTTGCATCAACAGCATTATGAAACTGCCACAAATCATCTCGTCCATTCAACTTTGCTAGCCTAGTTGGATGGTGTAGATTTATTTTCAGAAAACCAACAAGGTAGCATCGTGGTCTCCGGCCGCCCCTCCTCCACATGGAGTGATCGACCAAGTTATGGCGTGTCCCTAGAGCCACCAAACGATCACCCAAAGGTGGTCGATCATGCTACCTCCTTTAAGACACTTATCCACGACTTATTCAATCAAGCTCTAAAACAACGATGCTTCATACACATCGATTAATTTGAGCTGCTGAAATGCAATGCTTCACATGCATCAAATATATACGATATTTTATGTCGGCTTCATAAACAACTTAGTTGTTTCACCTAATAGCACCATATGTTATTCTCCGCGGCAAGTCCCACGACTTGACCCACTTATTCAAGACATCAAACATGTCACAAACTGGGGGATACTTACTGGGGTATTGGTCTGGCGGTTTACAACGTGCGGCGTGCAACGGGTCCATTATGAGAACGTGTCAGGAAAAGACGAACGATTAACAACGGTGAAAGTAGTGGGTGAAGATGTGACCACGTAATGATCACCACCTCTTACACAACTCCACTACTCAACTACTTAATCTTCTCTATTTTCCTACGAGATCAGGGTTGCGCTCAAATAACTTGTATAAATAGGTTTTCGACCTATTTCAACAAAGGACAGAGAATACAAGTGTTATCAACACAAGTAACCATAAACCATTTTCTGATACAAGTCATAAACAACCACACCTTCATAATTCAACATTCTGATCTCAAACTCCTTCTCTGCTTCCCTCCGTAAGATCAAACCTTCTCCTTCACCTTGTGACCGAATTGAATCTGGAACGACCATTTCTTGGTTTAGGACATAGTCTTACAGGTTGATCTCTCGAACTAAAAAGTACTCCCGTGCAGTGCATTTGTTTAAGGTTTAAATTCGTTTCTAATCAACACCCCAAATTTACCAAAAAACGCAGAATCCGTTTTTACCCTCAAACAAATACTTACTCAAGCAAATAGAAATCTGAGACTCGAATTGAATACAAGAAAAATTAACTTGAACGGTAACAAAGACCAATGTTCAAGGATCAATCAATTTCAATCAAAAACCAAACGTCGGATTTCCCTATTGATTGATTCAACGCACAACCTGTAATATTTCAATTATATAAAAAATTATAATGCGGAAAAGAAATAACATGGACACCAGAAGTTTTGTTAACTAGGAAACCGCAAATGCAGAAAAACCCTGGGACCTAGTCCAGATTGAATACACAATGTATTAAGCCGCTACAGACACTAGCCTACTACAAACTAATTTAGGTCTGGACTGTAGTTGAACCCCAATCAATCTCACACTGATCCAAGGTACAGTTACGCTCCTTACGTCTCTGATCCCAGCAGGATACTACACACTTGATTCCCTTAGTTGATATCACCCTCAACTAAGAGTTGCTACGACCAAAAGTCGAAGACTTTAATAAACAAATCTGTATCACACATAAAAGTATACAGGATTAGATAAATTTGTCTCCCACATAAATACCTACGAGTTTTTTTCCGTCTTTTGATACATCAAGGTGAACAGGAACCTATTGGTAACTTAGGACTTATATTCCCGAAGAACATCCTAGTATTATCAATCACCTCACAATAATCTTAATCGCCTAGAGAAACAAGATATTGTGGAATCACAAACGATGAGACGAAGGTGTTTGTGACTGCTTTTCTATCCTGCCTATCATAGAAATTAATCTCGAGCAAATTTTACAATTGTACTCAATACGATAAAAACAGCAAGATTAGATCATGCAACTACATAGAAAATAGTTGGGTCTGGCTTCACAATCCCAATGAAGTCTTCAAGTCATTAACCTACAGGATCTCGTTAGAAACCTAATATTAAAGGAGAATCGACTCTAGCTTATACAACTAGTATCACACAGGAGGTATGGAGATTAGGTTTCCAAGTTGCTAGAATTCTCCTTTATATAGTCATCAAATCAGGGTTTGCAATCTAAGTTACCTTGGTAACAAAGCATTCAATATTCACCATTGTATGAAAACCTGATTAGATTCAATCTAATATCTTTCAACCGGTATATCGAACTTAGCTTGTTATACATAAATGAAATGCACGTTCATTTAGGTTTTTCTAATTGTGCCTAAACGTATACACCTAGTTGGTTCAACAGTAGTTAACCAAATGGTTAGCCATATAAGCACTTTCATATCAACCATATTCATCTTCACCATAACTAGTTCAAATGACTCAAAAGAACTAGTTAGAGAGTTGTTCAGTTGCTTAGATCTCATAGAAGTATACAAGACACAATCGAAGTGAAAATGATTTTGATTCACTCAAATCAATTCATGAACTTTATAGACACGGTATGCAAATATGCATTCCTTAGTTTATATAAGTTTAAGTTCACGAATAAACCTTTTTTAGAAAATAACCTACTAAAGTATACATATCGGTATGCATACTTAAGTACCCGGATTAAGTTTGTTTTCGGTTCACAAACTCCAACGAAATTCATGGGACATGAACTTCCAACAAGACGCGTATAGGTATGCGGACTTTAGTTCTGGCTATCCTAAGCAGCAAATTACGCATACTTTGGTTCAAGTATTTTGGACTTACACACGTATGAGTTCACATACAATGTTTATATCCATTCAAGGTTATATATTCTAAACTCTCATTTCAATCATTGAAACATTCTTAGAGGATGTTAAATAGAGGTTACTCACACACTATTCTTCAGCAAAGCGATTTTCAAGATATTGAAATAATCAACATGACTTTCGTCACTTGTGAAGATGAACTTGGCCAAAGCGAAATCTTACCAACACATATTTTGAGAAATAGATAAGCACGATAAACTCGGCTCAAATAGCAAATGTGTATAATCGAAGTCTATAGCAATACGACTTTTGTCTCAAGATAGGAGATAGAGTAGATAGAATTTTGAGTGATAGATAAGTTCAAGTCTTCACATACCTTTTAGTCGATGAAGTTCCACCAGTTCCTTGAGTAGTTCTTCGTCTTTGTATGATGATCGACATGGAGTCTAGAGCTCAACTAAGCTTTTTATCCTAGTCCGAGACTTAGCTATAAGTAGACTAGAAATCAAGACTTATAGTTTTGGCAACTAAACTTGACAAACAAGATTGAGATAGCAACGCTTGCGAGTTCGACCGAGCAGTGCTCTAACAATCTCCCCCTTTGTCAATTTTAGTGATAAAACTATCAATACATATGAAATACAAAATAAATAAACTTTGAAGCTTCTCTTCCACATGCATGATCTCCTTGGTTCTTCAACATTGCTCGAAATCTTCGTCATCTAAGTACTCCAATGATTCCAAAGGTTGTAAGTTTAGTATCATCGATGTTAAAAATCCATAGCCATAACAATGAGAAAACAAAATCTCTCAATCATTTTTACACAGTGTTATAGTATTATTACAGAGCATCAAATTTCAATTGTATCACAACTTCGACAACAATACCATGGTGATATGTATCACTCCCCTTAGTCAATACTCCATCTCACATGGAAACCACTCCCCCTTACATAATGATCCGAAAACCATATGTATTTTTAGTGTGAACTACACATTAATTCTCCCCTTTTGTCAATAAAATTGGCAAAAGGTACGAAAACTAGTGGGATCCTAATGAAATTTCCATAGAGACACTTCATGACCAAAAGAAAGCACATATCAACTTTTTAGATGCAATCATTTAGCCGAAGCTAAATACATTCATCAAGGAATTTATAGAGATACAAGATAACCCCTATAATATTCCACACCATACTCCCCATAAAGATTTGGCAATTAAGCACAAGTTCAATTAAGAACTTTCCCCCACAAAATGTCATTCCCGAAAGAACAACAAAAGCGACCTTACTTTCACAAGAAAAGAAGGATTTCTTTGGACAACACAAATCATATAAGAATATGAATTTGTATCCAAAACACTCAACTAAGTTAACCACTAGAGAACCCATGATTATTTTAATCGGAATGCTCAACATAAGAAAACTTACGGAGCCGCACAGTATATATACACATAAAAAATATGGATCAGGGAAGATCAATATTCCAGAATAGACAAGGATTCATTCTATTTTCCATCATTATTTGCACAATGACATACAATAGAAATAATCCTTGTAAACAAAAGTTTTATCATTTCTTCCATCAAATAATGACATAAAAGGATTTAACTTTTGTAATGTCAAAAGTTCATTATATCTTTTATCAATACTTTCATACCGACATAATAGAGATAACTTTTGACCACATATGGGACAATCATAGTTCACAGACGCAAACACACATATCCCATAACATATTGCAATATATAAAACCATAAAGATTAATACTGCAAAATCATCTTCCAAACAAACTTTAGAATTTAAATAAATAAATCTAAAAACATTGAAGATGAAAATCGTTGGACATAGCTATGTGTAATCACAATAATGGCTACTCCACTCTCTAGTTATTCTTCTTAAAAACACAGGAATAAAATTCTCATAAGAAGTTTCATAGACATCAAGACAAACTCGTAATGCACATATAAGATGGTTTGTCCTTGGAGGGTAGAATCAATCTTTTTCACATGGATTTACACCAAGAATATCTACGGAAGTCGTATAAAAAGATTTTCTTAACAAAGAAGAACATATAAATTCATTAATTACCATGCACCATAGTTCACATAAGATGATTGTGAACATTCAAGAATTACATAGCAATGCGTACTACTGTCCATTCTTGAACTCCCTTCTTTGTGATTCACCAAAAACATTCTTTTAAAAGCTAAAAATGAGCTTAGAAGAGTATTACTCCAAGAATCCAAATGCCCAAGTCCATGAGAAGGGGAACAAGTGCGGCGAAACGGAGGAAAACACTTAAAAACAAAAGACCGGACAAAGACCAATGTTAACTCATCCAAATTCTAGAATTTTCATCTCCATTTTTAAGAGAATTAGAACAGAAAGAGAATGCAAAAAGAATGAGGTTATTCCGAGTTCGGGCGAAGAAGATATGGCCAAAACAAGTTTACCGAATATCGACGTATACAGGAAAGTATGCATACGGGTTTGCAAACAAATTTTCGTGGCCTGGAGCAGTATGTAAACGGGTATGCGTACTTAAGTTCCTAGATTTTGATTTTAAATTATGGTATGCACACTTGGTATGTGTACCATGAAGTCCAAGCATCCTGAACTACTATTTTCAAACCTAAACAATTAAGAACCTTAAAAACAGATCAAGTTAGGTAGAAATGAACGATAAGCAAGGTACATGGACCATTATAAGTACTCTAAGCAAATAAACACACAAATTTTGCTCAAGTTTATAAACATACCTTTTTAGAAGAATCCAATCGAATTCTACACCCTTACCGAACATAATCTGTGTGCCCCAATTCTCGTTCTTCCTCACCGTATACATAGCAGGGCATTCCTTGGCGAGGATGCACTTACAAAACAATCAAGTTGTGTTGACGTGAACAATGTGTTGATAACCATGGCACCAAGAAAGAGTTTCTTTCCAACAACTTTTGCATTCGACAAAGTTGAGAAACATCCAATAATTCATTTTTACAAGTTTTGCAAAAGACTTTAGAGATATACACAAAAATTTGAGTCCCTGATGTCTCATTTTAAAACTTAATAAAAACAATTATCGCATATAATGTTTAGTATCTGCGAAGGAAACTCTTTTGGTGTAAGAAGACATCGACATGTTTACAAGAGTAAACAAAAAAATTATCATGATACAGTGTTTCAGGAATTGACCAATGAACTGATTCATACTTTGAGGTGATACCGTCAGATGACTGAGATTTAAACACCTCTTGTAATACGTTTGGTTTACTACAACCAAGTGGATTACACAGAGAATGAGCATTGCTCTCACTAATTAGTAAATCAATATCAACCTCGACATGAGTATTATTCATCATAACTTGATTTATCTTGTCAAAAGATTCTTGTTCTTTCTGGAGGTATAACTCAACATTAAGAGATAAGCTTTCAAGTTCTTTTCAAGCCCTGAAAACACTTAAAGGGATTTTAAACCTGAAGGAGGTTTAGATAGAATTTCTTCTACAAATTTTATTAAATCACTCATGGAAGAGAATTCGGAAATCCCTGGATATGGTGGTGCATTTATTGAGATAACACTTCTGTCCATAGAGTCAGATTGCTACAAACACGGACTTATAAGGTCTTTAATGTATTTTATTGCTCTGATACCAATTGAAAAAGTGGGGGTACAACAACCTCACCCAATAATTCACTTAGCAATCTGTATGGACTAACTCCAATATTCTTTTAAGAGAATCAACTAGACAGTCAGACTCAATCTATAAAAAGTATATCAAAGAGTTATATCTCAATTTCTCGATTCAATACTTACTCAAGCAAATAAAAATCTGCGAGTGTAATTGAATACAAGAGAAATTAACTTGAACGGTACCAAAGACCAGTGTTCAAGGATCAATCAATTTCAATCAACAACCAAAGGTCGGTTTTCCCTATTGATTGATTCAACGCACAACCTGTGATATTTCAATTATATAACAAAATATAATGCGGAAAAGAAATAACACAGACACCAGAAATTTTGTTAACGAGGAAACCGCAAATGCATAAAAACCACAGGACCTAGTCCAGATTGAACACAAAATTGTATTAAGCCTCTACGGACACTAGGCTACTACAAACTAACCCGATGCTGGAATGTATTTGAACCCCAATAAATCTCACACTGATCCAAGGTACAGTTGCGCTCCTTACGTCTCTGATCCCAGCAGAATACTACGCACTTCATTCCCTTAGTTGATCTCGCCCTCAACTAAGAGTTGCTACGACCAAAAGTCGAAGACTTTAATAAACAAATATGTATCACACATAAAAGTCTACAGGAATAGATAAATTTGTCTCCCACATAAATACCTACGATTTTTGTTCCGTCTTTTGATACATCAAGGTGAACAGGAACCTATTGGTAACCCGGACTTATATTCCCGAAGAACAGCCTAGTATTATCAATCACCTCACAATAGTTTTAATCGCCTAGAGAAACAAGATATCGTGGAATCACAAACGATGAGACGAAGGTGTTTGTGACTACTTTTCTATCCTGCCTATCGGAGGAATTAATCTCGATCTAGTTTTACAATTGTACTCAATGCGATAGAAACAACAAGATCAGATCATGCAACTACATAGAAAATAGTTGGGTCTGGCTTCACAATCCCAATGAATTCTTCAAGTCGTTAACCTACAGGGTCTCGCTAGAAACCTAAGGTTAAAGGAGAATCGACTCTAGCTTATACAACTAGTATCACACAGGAGGTATGGGGATTAGGTTTCCCAGTTGCTAAAGTTCTCCTTTATATAGTCTCCAATCCGGGTTTGCAATCTAAGTTACCTTGGTAACAAAGCATTCAATATTCACCGTTATATGAAAACCTGATTAGATTCAAGCTAATGTCTTTCAACCGTTAGATCGAACTTAGCTTGTTATACACAAATGAAATGCACGTTCATTTAGGTTTGTCTAACTGTGTCTAAACGTATACACCTAGTTGGTTCAACAGTAGTTAACCAAATGGTTAGCCATATGAGCACTTTCATATCAACCATATTCATCTTCACCATAAATAGTTCAATTACTCAAAAGAACTAGTTAGAGAGTTGTTCAGTTGCTTAGATCTCATAGAAGTATACAAGACACAATCGAAGTGAAAATGATTTTGATTCACTCGAATCAATTCATGAACTTTATATCCACGGTTTGCAAATATGCATTCCTTAGTTTATATAAGTTTAAGTTCACGAATAAACCTTTATTAGAAAATAACCTACTAAAGTATGCATACCTGTACGCATACTTAAGTGTCCGGATTAAGTTTGTTTTCAGTTCACAAACTCCAGCAGAAATTCATAGGACATGAACTTCCAACAGTACGTGTACATGTACGCGGACTTTAGTTCCGGCTATCCTGAGCAGCAAAGTACGCATACTTTGGTTCAAGGATTTTGGACTTACACACGTATGAGTTCACATACAATGTTTATATCCATTCAAGGTTATATATTCTAAACTCTCATTTCAATCATTGAAACATTCTTAGAGGATGTTAAATAGAGGTTACTCACACACTATCCTTCATCAAAGCGATTTTCAAGATATTAAAATAATCAACATGACTTTTGTCACTTGTGAAGATGAACTTGGCCAAAGCGAAAGCTTACCAACACATATTTCGAGAAATAGATAAGCACGATAAACTCGGCTCGAAATAGCAAATGTGTATAATCGAAGTCTATATAACAATACGACTTTTGTCTCAAGATATGAGACATAGTAGATAGACTTTTGAGTGATAGATAAGTTCAAGTCTCCACATACCTTTTAGTCGATGAAGTTCCACCAGTTCCTTGAGTAGTTCTTCGTCTTTGTATGATGATCAAAATGGAGTCTAGAGCTCAACTAAGCTTTTTATCCTAGTCCGAGACTTAGCTATAAGTAGATTAGAAATCAAGACTTATAGTTTTGTCAACTAAACTTTACAAACAAGATTGAGATAGCAACGCTTGCGAGTTCGACCGAGCAGTGCTCTAACAATCTCCCCCTTTGTCAATTTTAGTGATAAAACTATCAATACATATGAAATACAAAATAAATAAAGTTTACAGCTTCTCTTCCACATACATGATCTCCTTGGTTCTTCAACATTGTTCGAAATCTTCGTCATCCAAGTACTCCAATGATTCCAAAGGTTGTAAGTTTAGTATCATCGTTGTTAAAAATCCATAGCCATAACAATGAGAAAACAAAATCTCTCAATCATTATTACACAGTGTCATAGTATTATTACAGAGCATCAAAGTTCAATTGTATCACAACTTCGACAACAATACCATGGTGATATGTATCACTCCCCCTTAGTCAATACTCCATCTCACATGGAAACCACTCCCCCTTACATAATGATCCGAAAACCATATGTATTTTTAGTGTGAACTACATATTAATTCTCCCCCTTTTGTCAATAAAATTGGCAAAGGTACGAAAACTAGTGGGATCCTAATGAAATTTCCATAGAGACACTTCATGACCAAAAGAAAGCACGTATCAACTTTTTAGATGCAATCATTTAGCCGGAGCTAAATACATTCATCAAGGAATTTATAGAGATACAAGATAACCCCTATAATATTCCACAGCCACACTCCCCACAAAGATTTGGCAATTAAGCACAAGTTCAATTAATAACTTTCCCCCATAAAATGTCATTCCCGAAAGAACAACAAAAGCGACCTTACTTTCACAAGAAAAGAAGGATTTCTTTGGACAACACAAATCATATAAGAATATGAATTTGTATCCAAAATACTCAACTAAGTTAACCACAAGAGAACCCATGATTATTTTAATCGGAACGCTCAACATTATAAATCTTACGGAGCCGCACAGTATACACATAAAAAATATGGATCAGGGAAGATCAATATTGCGGAATAGACAAGGATTCATTCTATTTTCCATCATTATTTGCACAATGACATAAAATAGAAATAATCCTTGTAAACAAAAGTTTTATCATTTCTTCCATCAAATAATGACATAAAAGGATTTAACTTTTGTAATGTCAAAAGTTCATTATATCTTTTATCAATACTTTCATACCCACATAATAGAAATAACTTTTGACCACATATGGGACAATCATAGTTCACAGACGCAAACACACATATCCCATAACATATTGCAATATATAAAACCATAAAGATTAATACTGCAAAATCATCTTCCAAATAAACTTTAGAATTTAAATAAATAAATCTAAAAACATTGAAGATGAAAATCGCTGGGCATAGCTATGTGTAATCACAATAATGGCTATTCCATTCTCTAGTTATTCTTCTTAAAAATACAAGAATAAAATTCTCATAAGAAGTTTCCTAGACATCAAGACAAACTCGTAATGCACTTATAAGATGGTTTGTCCTTGGAGGGTAGAATCAATCTTTTTCGCATGTATTTACACCAAGAATAGCTACGGAAGGCATATAAAAAGATTTTCTTAACAAAGAAGAACATATAAATTCATTAATTACCATGCACCATAGTTCACATAAGATGATTGTGAACATTCAAGAATTCCATAGCAATGCGCACTACTGTCCATTCTTGAACTCCATTCTTTGTGATTCACCAAAAACATTATTTTTAAATATAAAAATAAGCTTAGAAGAGTATTACTCCAAGAATCCAAATTCCCAAGTCCATGAGAAGTGGAACAAGTGCGGCGAAACGGAGCAAAACACTTAAAAACAAGATACAGGACAAAGACCAATATTAACTCATCCAAATTCAAGAATTTTCATCTCCATTTTGAAGAGAATTAGAACAGAAAGAGAATGAAACAAGAATGAGGTTATTCCGAGTTCGGGCGAAGAGGGTACAGCCAAAACAAGTTTAACGAATATCGACGTATACAGGCAAGTATGCATACGGGTTTGCAAACAAATTTTCGTGGCCTGGAGCAGTATGCAAAAGGTTATGCGTACTTAAGTCCCTGGATTTTGATTTTAAATTATGGTATTGTTGATGGTGGATTTTAATTTGAGGTTAAAATTGTAAAATCCGAAAAAATTATGCGCTGACATCTTGTAAAAGATAAAGCCATTAATAAGTGTTGGATACTCCCTCACTTAATTCACCAAGAATGGAGAATGTGGCAGCAATCCCATTCTGTGAATACATGAAATTCCTCCAGGTTGGAGCATGTGGCAACAATCCCATCCTGTGAATTTCTAATCATCCTTGTATTTCCAGTACTCATTATCAGTGTGGCATGATGGACTGAGTGTTACTCTTACAGAGTAACACGAACCTCCAAGCACTATAATGAAACCATGTACGAAATAACCGTACAGGCTGACTCTCGGTGTGTTATACTAGCCCGATTGAGCCCCTCTCGGTGTGTTATACTAGCCCGATTGAGCATCCGGACTGGCCGTATCGGTCGGATATGATCGCGATCATCCAACTCCATAAGCATGATTGGATGACCCCGGATCAATTCCATCACCCCCAAGCAGGTATGGAATATCCACTGCTTAGAACCAATGCGGAACCCGCACGGTCGGCCATTGGCCTAGCTTGCCAAAAACGTTCATACCAAGCATTATGGAATGGAAAACCCTAAATTAGGGTTTGCGGCATATTACATGTGTCGCAAAGCAGTCTCAACCATCCATCTTCGCAGGTATAGATGGAGGGTGTAGATGTAGATTCAAAGGGCCCCGAGAGCATGTCAACACGATCACCGTGGGCCCGCCTACACACTCGACCAATCGGTCAAGACCAACCATGTTTGGTCATGACAAAATCGTCGCCCAAACAAGAGATGACGCACGTCTTTGAAACCCAAAATTAGGGTTTTGAGCATCACGAGCGTCCATCTTCTCCGGCATGAATGGATGGTCCAGGATTAGATTAAGAAGGTCCGGTCATACCAGCATGACCACCGTGGACCAATATATTCCCTAACCCGATCGGCCAAGGCATATCATGCCTGGATAATCCAAAACGCACGCTCAAACTAGCGTGGTCACACCTCCCAAACCGCCCAGTCTCGACCACTCAACTTCGCCGGACGATTTGGATGGCTTAGATCACTTTTTCATGGGATATTCAGGTATAGGCGTAAACACCAGCCTATCACCCTCACACCAGGCCAATCGGCCAAGAACGACCAAGATTAGTCGTCTTGGAATGTGCGCCTGAAAAGGGCGTGACGTGCGGCCCTTGCGACACTAATTTTTTGTCGCAAATCGATCTCGACCACTCGATTTCACCGGATGAATTGAGTGACCCAGATCATACTTTCATGAGGTAATGGGGTATAGGCGCCTACACCATCATGCCATCTACACGCATGTATGGTCGGTTAGGCCAAAGTTGTATCCCATGCTTGGTTTCGACCAAGCTGAAGAGTGATACCTGCGCACCTCTTCAAAAACCCCGATTCCATCAACGGTCGCAGATGAATGTCTCAAAGATCATCTCATCCGTCCAAATTCACCCGACTTGGTTATACTGACCAGTTGGGAGTTAATTGGTTAGTAAGGTGTCATTACCCATCACTTTACCACACCATGATGCAGTACACTGCATAAAATACACACGATACTTCACAAGTATCGACTCCTGAATAACGCGATTATTCAATTGACGATTACATGCTATCTTTCGTGGATCCACGATCCACACATTCAGGACATCAATCATGTCACAAACTGGGGGATACATGCGGGGTATTGGTGCGGCGGTTTACGGCGTGCGGCGTGCAACACGCTATCACAAGAACGTGTTAGGAAGTCATGGACGGTTAGAGATGAACGGAGAAGTGGGCAAGGCTGGTCGTGTATCACCAACGCACAACTCCACTACTCCATCACTCCACTTCCTCCACTTCCCACGAGAGACGTGAATAAGACTCAATGACTTGTATAAATAGGTTCTCCGCCCTATTTCCAAACAACGAGAGGAAAACAACAAGAAAACACCCGAGGCACGCTTTACACCAATCGTAAGCTTGTTCACTTTCTGTTGCAAGTCATAAGCAAGTCTACACCTTCACAATCTCAACACCTTCTTCGCTTCCCTCCCTAAGATCAACCCCATCTCCTTCACTTTGTGACCAAAACAAGTCTGGAACGGCCATTTTTTGGTTTAGGTAGGACTTGCTGAGTTGATCTCTCAAATCTACAAGCACTCACCGCGCAGTGCATTTGTTTAAGGTTTAAATTCATTCCTCATCCACACCACAAATTACCAAATTCTGCAGGATTAGTTTTTACCCATAAACAATTGGCAACCACAGTGGGAGTTTGATCTCTCGGTTGCACAAAATTGAATTCTCAATTTTTCGGTTTCCATCTCGCAATGTATCCAGAAACCACAGGTGGTTCAGATATCATGGGAAGTATAGTTAGAATCTTTGGAGGATGTCTTGGCAAATCAAGTCGGTATCACCAGAAGGCAGAGCGAAACATTCCGCCTTTTGAATGATATAACATCACAATTACAAGAAGGGTCGGCGTGCATCTACTCAGGCAGTGCAAGAAACGTTGAATCCTTAGTCAAGAGTCACACCTTTACCAGTGGAGAGGCAAAAAGAGTCCGTAACCGCAGGAGATTCAGGAAAGACGAACAACATGGTCCAGTCAACAATGAAGAACCGAGGCAACTCCACAGAGGAAAGGACTTGTCCGGAGTACTACAACGTCTACCAGATAAAGAAAGGGATCCTGCAGCCTATGGAGCCCTGTTAGAAGATTTATATCTCAAAACTCTTGTTGAAGCCCTAAGACTTGTCCAATCCGCATCGGCCTTTCATCCAAGCGAAGAAATGCTTGAGGAAGGAGAGATTGATCAGGAAATACGTGAATACAGAGGATGGGAGCGTTCAATTCGATCACTCAGCAGTGATATTACGACACCTTCCACATCCCTTTACCCAGGCAAGCGATCCGGGATATGATAGCACTCGCAAAACTTCCAACTTCATCTCCGGAGCGTGCTCCACATCAAAGCCTCGTAGGGACATCACAACGCCCACTAACGCAGGAAGAGCCAGACTCAAGGTACTTACATTTCCCCTTCCCAATGAAGAAGATTTGGAGCTCTTTGGAGGCGTGGGTGCGAAATGGAGAGGTGGAGCTACCCCGGTATGGCGTCCGCCCGCCTACCGATCAAGAAGTAATGGACCCGAGGTATTGTCATTTCCACCGGTTCCTCCATCACCCCACCAGTGAATGCAACGCTTTGAAGCGCATTGTTCAGGAAAAGCTTGGTCCAGAGCGATAGCTCTGAGAGATCGGTGCGGAGGATTTTCTTAGAAAGGCTACTCCGGTTCGGTACAAGTGAGGCTTCAAAATTAAGTAAGTTTTACTCAACAATTTTACAAGAAGGATAGTTTTAGAATTCATTGGGGACTTAACATCCCGCACGTGGAGAAAGAGGCTCAGTGGTCAAACGCCACATTTATTTCCCTTCATACCTCCCTCTTACGAGACATTTGCAATTTCATATGATATGTGCAATCATTCATGACCAAGATGCAAATTCCATTTAAAATAACCTCTTTCAGAAAAAAGTTATTCACAAAACTATCTCAATATACCAATTCAATTACCTATTAATTCAAAACCGGAAGTCAAATTACGAAAGGAAATCCTCACTATCACTCAAAAAGAAAAGCATCTAAAATAAGAGGCAAGTATATAGCACGAAATCCTTGAGGAAAGTCCTTCAGCAACAACTTGTCCTTCTGGGCAAGAGCGACTTTCATCCTTTGAAGTATAGCTTGCTTCAGCTTCAACTCCTCGGACAACTTTTCAACCTCTTCTTCCTGGCGAGTGACACATTCTGCAGAAGGGGCTTCACCTTGTAAGTTCTGGAGCTCCTGAATCTCGGAGAACCTTTTGAGGAACCAAGGAGCATTGAAGTCGTACTGCACAAACACATCTCGATGGCACTTCCAGTCTTCAATAATATCCTCAGAAACTGTTCGACCGGTCGCGACGCTCATCCCATGGATAGAAAATAAAGCCTCCTGAACGCGGTTGACCAATGCAAGACGACTTTTGAGTTTCGTGGTGGTAGCAATGTGGCCATGCTTCTCCCATATCGCTGTGTACAACTCTGCGAACTGAACCGGCACGCTGAATCCACCAACCAACACATGACCTGGATAAGGGACAGTAAAAGGAGGATCGAACAAAGCCCCAGGCTGCATCACCGGTAATCCACCAACCACGGGAGCCTGGTTAGTTGCAGGAGGCCTTTCGGAAGGAGTCAACACAATAGACTTATTGACTGGAACTTATTCAGAACGAACTTCAAGGGGAGATACCTCAACTGTAGCAGACGCTGCCTCTCTTATATTCCTTCCAACATCTACCTTGCTCTGGGTACTAATTTCCATCACGACCCCGTCAACAAGATCACTCAGGGAGGCGGCTTGTCCAACCGTACTTGCATCATCTCTGTCATGGTCGGAAAAAGGTGCGGTTTGTCCAGACTTCTCAGCATGAAGGTCAGTACCGCCAGACTTCTCAAAGACGAAGGTCGAGTCTCCGAGACTTCTCAAAGATGAAGATCGGACGCCGGACTTCTCGGCAGAAGAAGATCGGTACCGCCAGACCTCTCAGCATGAGGGCCAACATTACCATCCTTCTCATTCTGAATGCGCGCCAACCTTGTGAAGACATTCTCTTTCGGAATCCCCTGATTTCAAGCAAGAATTACTCTTAGAAAGATTCACCCTGGAGAAATAAAGGAACCAACGGGAAGAGATTTAAATACCTGCATATTGGAGGAATTGAGGATCACCGAACCACATGCCTGCCTCTTGGATCTCTCTCTCCGCTTGGGGACTGCAATCCTCGGCCTCCGTCCGTTTGGCTAGAAGTGGTTTCAACCGGAAATGCTTTTTCAAAACGTCAGAAGATGGTTCACCACGGAAACTGTCACAACACTCTCCGAGAATTCTGGAAAATCAACGGTTGTCTGCTCCAAAATTCCTTGTACTTATCGGTTACCACTGGGTTTCTCCCAATAGGCCAGAAGGGAAGGCTCACCCGTTCCAAAAACACGTCAGCATTAAGACTATTCGGGAGGAATTCTCTCGGAACCCATGGTGGACGGATAAATGGGACACCCTGATCAAAACCCATTTGACGAGCCTCCCTGTCAATATTATACGGAGTCACAGTAAATTCTTCGTTGAATAAAGACGGGACATATCCTGGGATGCAGCTGTGCAGGTAAACAATTTCCCCAAATCTCATAGTCTTAACATCAGTACGCAACACAACATCAGGGCCATCAGAAGCAATAGCAAAAGTCTTTGGATGAACAATGGAAGGGTGGATCGGCCCCCATGGACGGAAATCAATAGAAGACACATTGTCAAATATGTCCACAAGTCTTGCGCCGGCTCGCCGGGACGCCTCTTATTCCAGTGGAGTATTCTCGAGCCACCATACAAGTTGGTGAGCAAATTTGCAGGGGTAGGAGCATAGCTTTTGAAGTGTTCCCATAAGAATTCCTGAAGAAAAGCGAAGTGAACGTGTGATTCCACCTTCTTGTACCCGTTAGAAACATGTATGTCCATTGCTAAGGCGTCCAGATGAGAATACAGCGATCCAAGGAACAAGGCACCCAGGGGAAGAACTTTACCTTTTGCCAGCTTTATAGCGATCTTAACGAGGTCACCTCTAATGGTCTTCTTTCCAAACCGTCGTCGAATATATCTGCGGATAGCCATAAAGACAGGAACGCAATCACGCCTCGAGCTCATTTTCCAACTCTTGATCCGGCTCGGGTCTGCGGAGACCACTCCGAAACCCACCAGGTGTAAAAGCATCTCGTATCTTTTTTCTCCTCCTTGTCCAGACTGTCGTATCCCGCTATCTTTTAAAGTATAGCATCATAGTTACGTTGCTCCGTATCAGAGAGATAGTAAGAAAGACTTCCAAAAACAGGCAGGTTCATTAATGCAGCTACACTCTCCAGGGTAATAGTCATCTCTCCCCATCTAGATATGGCTGTATGAGTAGAAATAAGCCACCGGGAAATAAAGGTAATCAAACCCGCAGCGTCTTTCTTAATTTCAAGAGCAGCAGATGCCATGACCGGATTGAGGATCTGCGCTGAAAGAAAATAATCTTTAATGTCCTTATTACTCAACATGCGTCTCATCCATCCTTCATAAGAACCCAGTGGAGTATGGCAAATCTTGAAATCAATAGGGAAGGCGGATATTCATTTTTAGGAGACAAAATATCATCACAAGTCTTTGAAGAAGAAAATGGATCAGCATCCATATTTTCGAATCGGAAAGCGGACTATCTTATGATAAGGATGCCTTCTAATGTTTGGAAAAGGCGAGGTGAACAACTCATCATCGATGTTCGGCATATCTTTGAAGCCGTCAACACTTCGGCTTGGCTTTTGACATTATCTCGGAAGACATCTCAACAGAATTCTTTTCTTCATTCCACAATGAAATAAAAGACATGAGTTAGAACTTGTATGAAAAGTGCATGAAGCGTGTAGTCACACACGACAAGACACGTTGAAATGCACAAAAGGCGGGATTAGGTCCAAACACCAGTATTACACAAGTTTGAGTCAGTGGGTATTGGTTTCAAGTCCAGTACAAGTTTCAACGGTATTGGTTTCAAGTCCGGTACAAGTTTGTATCCGTACAAGTATTGGTTTCAAGTCGGTCAGTACAAGTTTCAAGTCTGGTATTGGTTTCAAATAAGTCAGGCATATGTGGGTGGGACCCACGTTCGGATCAAACGCACAAGGTGGGACTACATTCACGGGCACGTATTACAACAAGGTTTTTCTCATGATCGTAGGAATTATGTTTACGAAATCCAAGCCAAAGTCTCTTCCTAAGCTACATTCTAAGAAGCTAGTTTTGCATGCAATGGTGGAAAGAAGCAAAAACAACATGGTCATGGATTCAATTCTAGAAAATATTGACGTATCAACCTTGGTGGAAAAAACTAAGCATATACATGTCTTACAAAAGGTGTTTACCTAACAAACTAGGGTTTTACCTTTATAAAAAAAAACCTACCTCGGACGGACGGACGGCGGCGCACGGTGGCAACTCCGGCAACGACAACGAGCGTCAACAGGAGCGGCGGCGGTCACGGACGGAGCTGCTTAATAAAAAAAAAATCGTGAGAAAAAAACAAAGGGGTTGGTCTCTTTTATAGACAAAAAATTAGAAGAATCCCAATAGAACAAGGATACCTCTTTTGGATTCCTTTTCTGATTCAAATACCCAAAGAAGGAAACCGGTCCCACCAAAGGATTCCATACAAGCACAACGGCGTGGGCAACTGGCGGTAGGTCAATACTCTTTCGGGTAAACTTCCTTTATCCTGTCTTTCTCACATATGTATGTCATCATCTCATGCCTACCCCACAATAGTGTAACCATTATGTGTTAGGCAGAGGACTTAATGTTGATGGTGGATTTTCATTTGAGGTTAAAATTGTAAAATTCGAAAAAATTATGCGCTGACATCTTGTAAAAGATAAAGCCATTAATAAGTGTTGGATACTCCTCACTTAATTCACCAAGAATGGAGCATGTGGCAACAATCCCATTCTATAAATACATGAAATTCCTCCAGGTTGGAGCATGTGGCAACAATCCCATCTGTGAATTTCTAATCAGCCTTGTATTTCCAGTACTCATTATCGGTGTGGCATGAGGATCGAGTGTTACTCTTACGAGTAACATGAACCTCCAAGCACTATAATGAAACCATGTACGAAATACCCGCACAGCCGCTGACTCTCGATGTGTTATACTAGCCCGATTGAGCCCCTCTCGGTGTGTTATACCGATTAGCCTCCGTGTGTTAGCATCGATTGAGCATCCCAGTGACCGTATCAGTCCAGGATATGATCGTGATCATCCAACTCCATAAGCATGATTGGATGACCCGGATCAATTCCATCACCCCCAAGTAGGTATGGAATATCCCTTTTAGAACCAATGCGGAACCCGCACGGTCGGCCATTGGCCTAGCTTGCCAAAAACGTTCATACCAAGCATTATGGACGGAAAACCCTAGCTAAATTAGGGTTTGCGGCATATTACATGTGTCGCAAAATAGTCTCAACCATCCATCTTCGCAGGTATAGATGGAGGGTGTAGATGTAGATTCAAAGGGCCCAGAGCATGTCAACACGATCATCGTGGGCCCGTCTACACACTTGACCAATCGGTCAAGACCAACCATGTTTGGTCGTGACAAAATCGTCGCCCAAACAAGAGATGACGCACGGCTTTGAAACCCAAAATTAGGGTTTTGAGCATCACGAGCGTCCATCTTCTCCGGCATGAATGGAGGGTCCAGTATTAGATTAAGCAGTCCGTTCATACCAAAGCATGACCACCGTGGACCCATCTATTCCCTAACCCGATCGGCCAAGGCATATCATGCCTGGCTAATCCAAAACGCACGCTCAAACTAGCGTGGTCACACCTCCCAAACCGCAAACTGATCTCGACCACTCAACTTCGCCGGACGATTTGGATGGCTCGATCACGTTTTCATGGGATATTCGGTATAGGCGTAAACACCAGCCTATCACCCTCACACCAGGCCAATCGGCCAAGACCTACCAAGATTGGTCGTCTTGGAACGTGCGCTGAAAGGGCGTGACGTGCGGCCCTTGCGGCACTAGTTTTTTTGTCGCAAATCGATCTCGACCACTCGATTTCACCTGGGATGAATTGAGTGACCCAGATCATACTTTCATGAGGTAATGGGGTATAGGCGCCTACACCATCATGCCATCTATACGCATGTATGGTCGGTTAGGCCAAAGTTGTATCCCATGCTTGGTTTTGACCAAGCTGAAGAGTGATACCTGCGCACCTCTTCAAAAACCCTGATTCCATCAACGGTCGCAGATGAATGTCTCAAAGATCATCTCATCCGTCCAACTTCACCAGCTTGGTTATACAGCCCTGGTCGGGAGTTAATTGGTTAGTAAGGTGTCATTACCCATCACTTTACCACACCATGATGCATTACCTGCATAAAATACACACGATACTTCACAAGTATCGACTCCTGAATAACGCAGTTATTCAATTCAACATTACATGCTATCTTTCGTGGATCCACGATCCACACATTCCAGACATCAATCATGTCACAAACTGGGGGATACATACTGGGTATTGGTCTGGCGATTTACAACATGCAGCGTGCAACGCGCCATCACAAGAACGTGTTAGGAAGTCATGGACGGTTAGAGATGAACAGGAGAAGTGGGCAAGGCTGGTAGTGTATCACCAACGCACAACTCCACTACTCCATCACTCCACTTCCTCCACTTCCCACGAGAGACGTGAATAAGACTCAATGACTTGTATAAATAGGTTCTCCGCCCTATTTCCAAACAACAGAGGAAAACAACAAGAAAACACCCAGAGCCTGCTTACACCAATCGTAAGCTTGTTCACTTTCCTGTTGCAAGTCATAAGCAAGTCTACACCTTCACAATCTCAACACCTTCTTCGCTTCCCTCCCTAAGATCAACCCCATCTCCTTCACTTTGTGACCGAAAAAAAGTCCTGGAACGGCCATTTCTTGGTTTAGGCCGGACTTGCACTGCATTGATCTCTCGAATCTACAAGCACTCACCGCGTAGCAGTGCATTTGTTTAAGGTTTAAATTCATTCCTCATCCACACCACACATTACCAAATTCTGCAGGAGTAGTTTTTACCCATAAACAGGTATGCACACTTGGTATGTGTACCATGAAGTTCAAACATCCAGAACTACTATTTTCAAACCTAAACAATTAAGAACCTTAAAAACAGATCAATTTAGGTAGAAATGAACGATAAGCAAGGTACATGGACCATTATAAGTACTCTAAGCAAATAAACACACAAATATTGCTCAAGTTTATAGACATACCTTTTTAGAAGAATCCAATCGAATTCTACACCCTTACCGAACATAATCTGTGTGCCCCGATTCTCGTGCTTCCCTCACCGTATACATAGTAGGGCATTCCTTGGTGAGGATGCACTTACAAAACAATCAAGTTGTGTTGACGTGAACAATGTGTTGATAACCATGGCACCAAGAAAGAGTTTCTTTCCAACAACTTTTGCATTCGACAAAGTTGAGAAACATCCAAGAATCTGTTTTTACAAGTTTTGCAAAAGACTTTAGAGAGATACACAAAAATTTGAGTCCCTGATGTCTCATTTTAAAACTTAATAAAAATAGTGTCTGCAGATAATGTTTAGTACTGCGCAGGGAAACTCTTTTGGTGTAAGAAGACATCCTGACATGTTTACAACAGTAAACAAAACAATTATCATGATACAGTGTTTCAGGAATTGACCAATGAACTGATTCATGCTTTGAGGTGATACCGTCAGATGATTGAGATTTAAACACCTCTTGTAATACGTTTGGTTTACTACAACCAAGTGGATTACACAGAGAAGGAGCATTGCTCTCACTAATTAGTAAATCAATATCAACCTCGACATGAGTATTATTCATCATAACTTGATTTATCTTGTCAAAAGATTCTTGTTCTTTCTAGAGGTATAACTCAACATTAAGAGATAAGCTTTCAAGTTCTTTTCAAGCCCTGAAAACACTTAAAGGGATTTTAAACCTGAAGGAGGTTTAGATAGAATTTCTTCTACAAATTTTATTAAATCACTCATGGAAGAGAATTCGGAAATCCCGGGATATGGTGGTGCATTTATTGAGATAACACTTCTGTCCATAGAGTCAGATTGCAAAAACACAGACTTATAAGATCTTTAATGTATTTTATTGCTCTGATACCAATTGAAAAAGTGGGGGTACAACAACCTCACCCAATAATTCACTTAGCAATCTGTATGGACTAACTCCAATATTCTTTTAAGAGAATCAACTAGACAGTCAGACTCAATCTATAAAAAAGTATATCAAAGAGTTATATCTCAATTTCTCGATTCAATACTTACTCAAGCAAATAAAAATCTGCGAGTGTAATTGAATACAAGAGAAATTAACTTGAACGGTACCAAAGACCAATGTTCAAGGATCAATCAATTTCAATCAACAACCAAAGGTCGGTTTTCCCTATTGATTGATTCAACGCACAACCTGTGATATTTCAATTATATAACAAAATATAATGCGGAAAAGAAAAAACACAGACACCAGAAGTTTTGTTAACGAGGAAACCGCAAATGCATAAAAACCCCGGGACCTAGTCCAGATTGAACACACACTTGTATTAAGCCGCTACAGACACTAGGCTACTACAAACTAACTTCGGTCTGGAATGTAGTTGAACCCCAATAAATCTCACACTGATCCAAGGTACAGTTGCGCTCCTTACGTCTCTGATCCCAGCAGAATACTACGCACTTGATTCCCTTAGTTGATCTCGCCCTCAACTAAGAGTTGCTACGACCAAAAGTCGAAGACTTTAATAAACAAATATGTATCACACATAAAAGTCTACAGGAATAGATAAATTTGTCTCCCACATAAATACCTACGAGTTTTGTTCCGTATTTTTATCCATCAAGATGAACAGGAACCTATTGGTAACCCGAACTTATATTCCTGAAGAACAGCCTAGTATTATCAATCACCTCACAATAATCTTAATCGCCTAGAGAAACAAGATATTGTGGAATCACAAACGATGAGACGAAGGTGTTTGTTACTAGTTTTCTATCCTGCCTATCGGAGAAATTAATCTCGAGCTAATTTTACAATTGTACTCAATACAATAAAAACAGCAAGATCAGATCACGCAACTACATAGAAAATAGTTGGGTCTGGCTTCACAATCCCAATGAAGTCTTCAAGTCATTAACCTACAGGGTCTCGCTAGAAACCTAAGGTTAAAGGAGAATCGACTCTAGCTTATACAACTAGTATCACACAGGAGGTATGAGGATTAGGTTTCCCAGTTGCTAAAGTTCTCCTTTATATAGTCTCCAAATAAGGGTTTGCAATCTAAGTTACCTTGGTAACAAAGCATTCAATATTCACCGTTAGATTCAAGCTAATATCTTTCAACCGTTAGATCGAACTTAGCTTGATATACACAAATGAAATGCACGTTCATTTAGTTTTGTCTAACAAAGTGTCTAAACGTATACACCTAGTTGGTTCAATATTAGTTAACCAAATGGTTAGCCATATGAGCACTTTCATATCAACCATATTCATCTTCACCATAACTAGTTCAAATGACTCAAAAGAACTAGTTAGAGAGTTGTTCAGTTGCTTAGATCTCATAGAAGTATACAAGACACAATCGAAGTGAAAATGATTTTGATTCACTCGAATCAATTCATGAACTTTATAGCCACGGTTTGCAAATATGCATTCCTTAGTTTATATAAGTTTAAGTTCACGAATAAACCTTTTTTAGAAAATAACCTACTAAAGTAAGCATACCGGTACGCATACTTAAGTGTCCGGATTAAGTTTGTTTTCAGTTCACAAACTCCAGCAGAAATTCATAGGACATGAACTTCCAACAGTACGTGTACATGTACGCGGACTTTAGTTCCGGCTATCCTGAGCAGCAAAGTACGCATACTTTGGTTCAAGGATTTTGGACTTACACACGTATGATTTCACATACAATGTTTATATTAATTCAAGGTTATATATTCTAAACTCTCATTTCAATCATTGAAACATTCTTAGAGGATGTTAAATAGAGGTACTGACACACTATTTTTCATCAAAACGATTTTCAAGATATTGAAATAATCAACATAACTTTCATCACTTGTGAAGATGAACTTGGCCAAAACATTGGTGCCTCCCCTGAGTCCCTGATATTTGGAATTAACTCCTTTATGCTTACCTACTTCCCTAATGAGTAATCAATCTTGAGAAAGGTCTCATTCCGTTTAATCAAATACCATTGAAACCCCTAATTCAAATATACGTAATAAAAAATCTTCATTTTCACAAGTATGACAAATAAAACATCCATCAGTATCTCCTTGTGTCACATTCTTTGAATCATATGGATACATGATATGATTATTCTCATATATGAGTAATTCTGAATCATGATGCATATAGAAATTACCAAGATTGGTTGATGTCATTAACATGAGACATCTTCAAGATCTAATTCAGACTTTTGGACAAGCTTCAGGTCAGGTTATTAACATGCAGAAATCAACTTTTTTTTTTTGGTAAGCACGCTTCAATTGCTCACAAGTCTATCATTTTAGTATTCTTAATATGAAATTTATGGAGTTGGGTGGAAAATACTTGGGCATTGCCCTTTTTATGCATTAGTCAAGACAGAAGAATTGTCAATGTATTCTTAATAACATGACTAATAAGTTGCAGGATTGGCATAGTAAAATTGTTAATCAAGCCGGAAGAACTACTCAAGTGAATGCAGTCCTAAGTACAATGGGAATGTATCAAATGCAAATCTTTAAACTGCCAGAAACAACAATTCATCAAATGGACAACATTCAAAGGCGTTATTGGTGGAATAATTTTAACAAACAGTCATTCGCAACAATTTATTTCTTGGAAAATGGTATGTTTACCTAAAAAATTTGGGGGTCTAGACCTTAAAAATTTAACCAATTATAACTTAGCTCTTCTAGCGAAATTGGCTTGGCAATTATTACACAATCAAGATGCAGTTTGGGCAAAGTTGTTGAAAGGTAAATACTTTCCTCGTAATGACCTGCAATTTTTTCCTCCACTAAGAATGTAATTTTGGGTCATGAAACTTGTCCCAAAATTTTGTCTGAAATTTTGCATTATGACTCAGAAATTAGAACATGGCGGAATTGATTTGGGATCATAGCTAGCACAAAGTTTGCAAGGTTCCAGCCCACATGCACAAAGGCACAAGGTGCATTTTGGCCAAGAGTGTCAAATGAGAACTAACTAAGAGTCCCACATTGACTAGTACACAGCCATGAGTACCAAAATGAGAGTAATAAAAGCGGATGGAAAATGTTCAAACAAAGCCATGATCCTTCAGGCAGATAATGGGATATGATGAGTGGTCAAAACTCACCTAATTCTATGTGAGAATTGGGTGTCCAGCCTAAGCCTGGTTACGACAATATGGGCACTCCCATTTGTTACCAATCTGATCCCTGCCCACCTTTTTAAAACTAAAAACCAAAAAAATTTAACAAATGAAGGCAAACCAAAAGCTTAAAGAAGCCATTGATTCATTCTTAGTTCGTGGTGGTTGCACTGCAACAATAGAACCATACACTCGTCTACTACTGGAATGCATTCGGGCTAACGATGTTGATCAGGCGAAAAGATTGCAGTCTCATGTAGAAATTCAATCGGTTGTACCAAACAGTACTTACATTCAAAATCGTCTACTTCACCTTTATGTGAAGTCTGGTAAAATCAATGATGCACTTACGCTGTTTGACAAAATGCATTTTAAAGATGTGTTCTCATGGAATGTAATGCTCTCGGCATACTCGAAAATGGGTGAGACTGGGAATTTACGAGCAACATTTGATAAAATGCCGGCTCGTGATTCTATTTCGTATAACACGACGATTGGGGTTTTGTTGGAAGTGGGTGTTGTAATGATGGTTTGGGTTTGTTTATTAGGATGCAGAGAGATGGATTTGAGCCGTCCGAGTATACGTATGTGAGTGCTTTGACTGCTTGTTCAAAGATATTGGATTTAAGGCTTGGGAAGCAAATTCATGGAAGGACTGTCACTAGTAGTAGTTGTAAAGGGAATGTTTTTGTGTCGAGTGCGTTGATGGATATGTATGCCAAGTGTGGTCAAGTCGACCAAGCGAGGTGGTTGTTTGATCGATTGAGTGATAAGAATGTTGTATTGTGGAATTCAATGATTTCGGGGTACTTGAAAAATGGGCGACCAGAGCAATGTCTTGATTTGTTTCTTGAAATGAAAGCGGCGGAGTGAAGCCGGATTTGGTTACGGTTTCTAGTGTTCTTGGAGCTAATTTCGGAGCGGGTTCATAGATGAGGCGACTAGGATTTTTAAGGAGATAAAAGAGAAAGATGGGGTGTGTTGGACGACAATGATAGTTGGCTATGCCCAGAACAACAAAGAAGAAGACGCTTGGATGCTGTTCAGTGAGATGTTATCAGAGAATGTGAAACCAGACAAGTATACAATCTCAAGTGTGGTTAGTGTTTGTGCTAGATTAGCTTCTTTAATTCATGGTAAGGTAATTCACAGTAAAGCAATTCAAAATGGAATCGAGAGCGATTTGCTTGTATCAAGTGCCCTCATCGATATGTACTCAAAATGTGGAGAAACTTTAGATGCTCGGAAGGTATTCCAAGTGATGGCAATTGAAATGTGGTGACTTGGAATGCCATGATTACGGGATATGCACAAAATGGGCAGGATCAAGAGGCTTTGGAACTTTATCAGAACATGTTACAAGAAAAGCTGAAACCAGACAATATTACCTTAGTCGGGTTCTTTCTGCTTGCAGCCGCAGTGGATCAGTCGAACTGGGTAAGAAATATTTCAGTTCCATAAGTGAGTTACATGGAATGAAACCCACTTTAGATCACTATTCATGTTTGATTAATCTCCTGGGACGTCCAGGAAGAATGGATGAGGCGGTAGATTTAATCAATAGCTTGCCTGAAGAACCCAATTACTTAATCTGGTCTACCCTCTTATCTGTTGCAAGAGTAAATGGTGACATTGGACATGCAGAAATGGCAGCAAAGCATCTTTCTGAATTAGACCCGCTCGAAACAGGACCTTATATAATATTGTCGAACATGTATGCTTCTGCTGGAAGATGGGAAAAAGTGGCATTGATGAGGTCTCTCATGAAAGACAAGAAGATTGAAAGGCTCCAGCTTATAGTTGGATTGAGATTGATTATAAGGTTCACAAATTTGTGTCTGATGATCGAACTTATTCACAAAATGAGAAAATTTACCAAGAGCTCCACAGATTGATGAAGGAGACTCAGAAAGCTGGTTTTGTTCCTGACCCAAATTTGGCTTTGCATGATGTTGGGGAGGACGAAAAAGTTGAGTCTGTCAGTTATCACAGTGAAAACTTGCTCTTGCATATGCGTTGATTAGCAAGCCTCAAGATCGGATGCCTATTCGAATCTTAAAGAACTTGCGCGTTTGCAAGGACTGTCATATGTTCATGAAGTTCGTATCAAAACTTTTAGAACGACACATCATTTTGAGAGATTCAAACTTATTCCATCATTTTGTCGACGGTGAATGCTCATGTAAGGATTACTGGTGATGGATTTACATGCTTGTTCAAGGTATAGGTTTTACCAGTGCTGCTTGGTGATATTGAGGCTCGGTATCTCAAATTCTGAAGGATGAAGTAGCCTTTCGTCCAGTAAGATTCTGGCAACCCCTTTTGTCAGCATTACAGCTTCATTGTTGCAATCATCTTTCCCATGTTGTTGTATTGAATGACTTTGCAAAAGAGGTCAGGATGGAGCTACAAGTTCAGGGATCATTAGCATCTTGCAGATGTACAAGTGAATCTTCATTTAGGAAAGGACAGGTTAAATGCACGGTCTCTGCAGGTATTCCACCCAATGTACTTTGAAATACCTTGATGTTCAGATGTTTTTTAGAATTTAATTTTGCCTATCTTCGTTAAAAATTGGTGGAAAGTTTTGGTTTGTAGCACTTGCTGATTAACACAACGTTTGGAGCACTGGCTGAAAAAACATTTCTTTATGACTCTCTGCAGGGGAAATCTATGAAATTTGGATTATTTCGAAGACATTGTAGTTGAAGGAGTGGCTTAGAGACAAGGATGCATTTTCTCGTTGGGTATTTCCCTGTTTGGTTGGTCTAAGCTGGGCTGTAGAAAGGGTTAGTTTGTTAGTTGTATTCATATTTCAGCTTGTCTTTAAATTTACTTTTTAGAAGACAATAAAACAAACTCTCTTTGCAGGGTCTTGAAGAACCTAGAGTCACAAAACAGGATGCACCAGTTTCCATGTGCAACGATTTTCGGTTAATGAAAATTGGAGATGTGCAAGTCCGCTAGGCATTTGTTGACAGTTAAACATGCTCCCGTAGCTGTTGCTAACTAATTTGGAGACATGTTGTACACCCTTCCGTTGCTGCTCAGGCTTGGAAGATTGTTGATGAAATTTGTTGTGCAATACAAGACAGATTGAAAAGTAGAAAGAAGATACCTTTAGCTTCAAGGAGGTACTGGGATTTCTGGCATTTTCATGATTACAGTGTTGGCAGATTTATTGGAGTCATACAGACAGGCGAGCGGTAAGAGTCTTATGTTTAAAGATTTGTGGTTGGCTGCTAATCTTGCCATAAGGTCTGAGCTGTGGAGGTTGCGTTACAGATTGATGTTTGATGAAAATAATTTGAATCGGACAAAATTTAGGGTGAGGTTTTATCAGCTTATTTTTGAGAACTCTCAACGTATGTCAGGTTATGTCCATAATACTTGTAGTGACTTTGCCAGTTCTGAGATACTTCAAGGTTCCTTATCATAGAGTTCAGCATGTGGTTGCTATTGAATGCTGTTGGCGTCCCCCTGAAATGGATGAACTTTTAGTATGCTGTCATGGAGCATCAACTGGAAATCCTGAAGCAGCAGGTGCCGGAGATTCAGACCCCAGATTTCTTGGTGTTCGAAGTGTGGGTTTAGGCGTTGCTATGAATTACATTGCGGAAGTCAATGCTATAATTTATGGTTTGGAATGGTCTGTACAGCGGGGCTTCAACAAGATTGTCATTAGATCAGATTCTCAAAGTGCTATTGAGGCTTTTATTAATGATTCAGTTCCAAGTTCCTTCGTCAGAGTCAGAGATGGGTTGCAGCGAGAGCTCAGTATTCTTCCTAGCATTTTGAACATTCTCAGGGAGAGGTTAATTTTGCTGCTGATACTACCGCCAATAGAGGCTGTAGTCTGGCAATTGGTGTTCATGATAGTTATTTTTGGTAGACCTTGCTTCCTCCCATCCTGTGGAAGGGCCTGATAAAGTTCATTACAGATTCAAATAGTTTTTGTTTCTTTTCTTTTTCAATGTAATTCTTTTGCTTTTTTAATGAAAACGTTTTCGGTTCATTGAACCTGCGGATTGCACAAATTTACAGGCCCACTAAATTCATGGCTGCTTAGGAAGCCAAGTTACTGCCAAAATTCGCAGTAAATATTGTACTGCTGCGAAAAATTGTAGTGCTGCAAAAATTTGCAGCATACCAAGAAGAGCCTTTGTTGCAGAATAATTGCTGCTGTCAGATGGTCAGTCAAAACATTTTCCTATCAGGTTAAAAGTCCAGGAATATGGTATGTTCTTGATGTTAAAGCTTCCGATTTCAATCTTTCTTCATTTTCTGCAGAAGGAACAATTTTCAAGAGTAAAAGGAAGAAAGGAGATGAAGATAGGTTCGAAGAAATCTAGTGTGAAGTAGATCTGTTTTTTGTATGTTGTATATCATGCTAAATTTTGAGGTTCTATTGTTACAAATAATTAGATTGAAATCGAGAACATAATCTTGAAATAAAACTCCAAATTTATGGCTTAAAGTAGAAAGCTGTACACTGCAGTCGGGGAAGGTAACTATGATGCAAACATCTATATTGACCAGTAACAGATGACACAGAAAAAGGCAAAGTCCTACCAAGTCCTATCAGGAACAGAACGCACCGAATGATTCACAGACCAACTTAGCTCAAGGTCTAATTAAGGAACTTTGCTTACTTCAAGAGGTCTGGATCCAGAATTATCATTGGAAGTCAAGAGAAGCTTCAAGGTTACTACAAGTAGCTAGTGAAGAAGGAATACTTCCCACTTGATTCTGAACTGCAACTAAAACATTAAGCTTCATTTGCATTCCAAGTTCAGGTGGTATCGAACCAGAAATCAGGTAAGTGCCAGGCGTCGGTGCAACAGATTAACAGCGTTCAATGGGAGACAGCTGTTGATCCTGACATATTGTTATCACTAAGCATTGGTTCTTCAAGTTCAAACAAATGCACCAAAGATGAAAGTACTACAATTCCAGAAAGAAAGTTGAATGAAACATCAATCATTTTGAGTTTATAATGCTGTAAACTGATATTGCCTAAAGATTTCACTTTGAAGTTGAAAAAAGGACTTCTAAGCTAATAAGGAATATCAAAGTGTTGCTTCACCGCAAGTCTGCAATATGTAAATGCTGTATTGCAACATGGTTTAACTAGTTCACCTGGTTTACTTTGTTCAAACTGAACATGCTGTAAGTTGCATTTCATTCCCAAAACCCACACTGTATATCCTGGCAGACTATGAAGTTTTTAGGCCATGATGAATGTTGAACCCCTTTGGTGTCGTTTGGTAAGTCCTAGATGTTTTCAAACTGGTGCATAACATCGAACAATGCAGAAAAAAGTTTGTGTTCCATATATAATTGTGCAACAGCATTTTGGATTGAACTGTGCTCATGTTAAGACTTGGTTCCAAGGCAACAGAAACATAGTACATTGAATAAAGCCACAAAAAAATGAGTAAGTTAATTCTATGAATCATATGGATCATAAAAGTAAAACTAACCAAGAGTAAGATTAAGATATCCAGAAATCAAAAATCAGGTGGTTTCAAACCAAAAATCAGATCAGTGGCAACCCGTCACTGCAACAGATTAACAGAGTTCAATAGGAGACAGCAATCAATTCTAATATATTGCTATCAGTAAGCATCGGTTCTTCTGAGTTCAAACAAATGCACTATAGATGAAAGTACAACGATTCCAGAATGAACGTTGAATGAAACATCAATCATTTTGAGTTTATAGTGGTGTAAACTGATACTGCCTAAAGATTGTACTTTGAAGTTGAAATAAATAAGGACTAATAAGCTTGTAAGGAACACTAAAATGTCTGCAATGAGTAAATGCTGCGTCATAACATAGTTTACTTACTTCACCTGGTTTGCTTCCCTGGGGTACCTTAACTTAAAGGCTTAGTTCACACTGAACATGCTGTAAGTTGCATTTCAGTCCCAAAATCCAAACTGTTTATCCTGGCAGAGCTATGAAGTTTTTAGGCAATGATGAATGTTGAACCCCTTTGGTGTCGTTTGATAAGTTCTAGTTAGTGCAATAAAATTGAACACTACAGAGAAAAGTTTGTGTTCCATATATAATTTCACAACAGCATTTTGGTTTGAACTGTGCTCATGTTAAGACTTGGTTCCAAAGGCAAAAGAAAACATAGTACATTGACAGGTTTCCTACTGGACAAATTGAAGAATTGGGTAAGAACAAGGACTATATAAAACCACAAAAATGAGTAAGATAATTCTATAAATCAAATGGATAAAACTAACCAATAGTAAGATTAAGATATCCTTACGACCATCTTGTTCTTCTTCCCAGATGATAACAGAAGGACTTTACCATCAATAATATCTCCGGCTTCAATACACTTATCCTCACTAACTCTGGTATTGTTCAAGTAAACCCCACCTGACTTCAACATACGCCGCACAGAAGATTTACTCTCAAACAAACCAGTAGTAACTGAAAGATTAATCACAGAAGCATTCAAAACTTGATCATAACTCAAATAACATGACGGCACATCTTTAGCAATCCCCTCTATAGTCTTCCAATCTAGCTTAGTCTCTGCTCCAGGTTTCAATGCTTCAGTTGCCTTCAAAGCCTCCTGCAAACCCTCTTCACCATGAACAAAACGTGTAACCTCTTCCGCGAGTCTTCTCTGAGCAGAATTCGGAACATACCCAGGTTTCTTCATTCCTTCTTCCACCTCTTTAATATCCTCCAAACTCAAAAACGTAAGAATTTTAAGAAACCGCACAACATCCACATCCGGAACAGAAAAAAAATACTGATAAAACTTATAAGGTGACAAAACAGATGGTGACAACCAAATTGCACCATCTTCAGACTTCCCAAACTTAGTCCCATCACTCTTCAACAAAAGCGGAAACGTTAAACCATACGCACCCTCTACTTGAAGAATCTTCCTTATCAATTCTGTACCCGCAGTTATGTTCCCCATTGATCACTTCCTCCTATTTGAACATTAATCCCTTCATTACTTAAACAAATGCAAGAAATCGTAACCTTGCAATAACTGATAAGTAAACTCAGTATAACTCAATCCTTGCTCTGATTCTAACCTGGTTTTCACACTATCCTTCGCCATCATTGTACCAACTCTCGCATACCGTCCAACATCGCGCAAGAAATCCAACAACTTAACCTCTTTCCACCAATCAAAATTATTCAAAATCATCAAATTGGGGTTACCATTCCTACCTAGAATAGTACTAATTGTTTGGACAATCCCTAATGTGTTGCTCTCTAGGGTTTGAACATCTAATTCAGGTCTTTCAATATTTTTACCAGAAGGGTCACCAACTCTAGCAGTAGCACCACCAATAACAGCAACAGCATTATGACCACATCTTTGAAACCATGATAATACAATTATACCAATCAAATTACCTAAATGTAAACTATCAGCAGTTGGATCAAAACCACAATAAGCTTTCATAGGGTTTGATGAATTTGAAGAACAAACTAACCTTAAATTCTCACTGGTAACTGATTCAAGCAGCCCTCTTTCTTCCAGTATGTTGACAATATTAGGTCTTTGAGCCGAACCCATGTCTTGATTTTTGGTTTCGAGTGATTGTTGTAATGAATGAATGCATCTTGTGGTGGAGGTGAAAAAGGTGAGATTTTTAGAGGGTTTTGAGGGGATTGAAAAAGTGGGTTTTGGATGTTTGAAGATTGAGAATAGGATGAATTTGTTTTGATTGTAAAGGAATGATTTTGAAGCTGAGATTACTGACATTGTCGCCATTGAAGAGGCTTTTGCTAGTTCTGCTTTCACAGAAAAAAAATTGATTTTGGGGGAGTCTTAGGATGAGACTTGGAGAAAGAAGTGGGTGTGCGATTTTGTTCACTTACTTATATGGGTCAACAAAAATATTAGTTGTGTAGGTGCATAGTAATTTTGTCCTCCAAACCAAAATTCACCATGTTAATGTAAAATCTGCCTCATAAGTGATCAACAGTAAAAATATTCCTTCGTGCCATACTTATCCAAAATTTAGAATCCTATTATCCAGGCTTTAAACGGCGGGGAATTTGGGGGCTAGATAGGGTCATGAAACAGTAATCCATAGAAGCCATTTATCCTGATATTTTATGTTATACCTAATCTACCCTTAGATTGATTAGTGCTAATTAAATTATTAAACTAACTCAGCAGTATTATTGAATAGATTAGACTAATCAAATGATTAATTTTTTGGAAATCAAAACTTGATTTTCCTTGATTTTGATTTTGAAGAAGGAAAAATGGTGATTTTGGTGAAATTTTTTGAAAAAAATTGAAGAAAAATAATGAAACCCTTCGTCACAAAACTCGGGATAACCTTTATAATCAACTCCCTAAAGCAATTTTATCAATTCAAATCCGTTAAAAATCAGAGAAAGTCTGAATATTTTATCTATTACGGCTGGGAAAATGTATCGAACAAGTCGTAACTACGTAATCACGGTTGAGAACTAAGGAACTCCCAGTCGTGAACACAAACAACAGATGGGAAGTGAAGAACTTCTGGACGTTATTTTTTCCAGAATCACCTGAGTCTACATGTCGGCTGGTTTAACATGTTTAGAAGGAAAGTTACCCGTCCGTAAATTATTATGTAAGTTAAGAAATTTTGAGTTTCAACATGAATACATACTATGAATGAAACATAGTAATACTTTCATTCATTAGACCACAATAAAACCCATTACATACTCACTAAATACGCATTACAAAGTTGGTTTTAATAACATCCCTTACGATGTATCAAGATGTCTTTGATGATGGTCATTTGAGCTTCGTAGTTGAAATTATAACATTTCAATTTTCTCCATTCCTTGTTAACTTGAGCTACGACTTCTTCATCAGTTTCACCTCTAAGTCCAAGTTGCTTACACATACGAAGTAAAGCCATATATTCTTCCACTTTTTTGCGTATGTCTGAAAATCGATGATACAATTCAACTCCATCGTCGTTATTAGTGTTACTTGTTTCACTACAAAAAAAAATCAAAAATCTTACTCCAATACGATTGACTGGCTAAACCACCTTGCCTTCGTTCTTCTCCCCTCTTTGGATAGCATAGTACAAACTTTTTGCAAAGAGATAGTCTTCATCTTTGAGTAAGGTTGGCTTTATCCTTTGAGTATTGGATTGAGTATTGGATTGACGTGGGAAGTGTGATTTTGATTTAGAATGGGTGGTTATGTGGAGGCAGAGTTATTTCAAGTATAAATAAGTGGTTGAAAAACTAGAACCTTCTAAAGATCAGTCTTCTAACAGATCTATTATTCAAAATTCAAAAAAACTATCCGATATGATTTGGGTACAAAAGGAAACTATAGGGGTTTACGGCTAGGAAATCGCTAGGTCGACCAAGCCGTAATTAAGTAAAATACTTATAGATATTGTGGTGTGTCAGCATTAAGGCCTGGAGTCCCAACCGTGAAAGAGGTTAACGGACTGGATACCTAGCCATAACTAGGATCCAATTTGTTTTTTGGTTCTCAGAGTAATATACAGCTAGGTAATTCTCAACCGTAAATAAGTTACAGATGGCTTTCCTTACCGCTTTCCCGTTACGTCCCGAAAATCGATAAGTAGACCAAGTCGTAACAAACAGAACCTGTAGGCTGTGGAGTGTCATACTTACGGCTAGGATTCCAAGCCGTAAAACAGAGTTGTTACTTCTTGTCAGAATTACGGTTTGGAGTCCTAACCGTGAAACATATTAACGGCATGGATATCTAGCCGTAACCAGGAGTCAGTTTGTTTGTTGGTTATCAGAGTAACATACGGCTAATTAGTCCTGCAAAGCAAATTACTGATCTGGATTTGGAAGGAAAAGATGTGTTCGAGGGTTTTAATAATTCGATTCCTTTTGAAGAGTTTTTTCATCTTGGCGAAAGACTATCTTGGGTAGAGAAAATTAAAGACGAAGCTGAAGAAGAGTTTGATATAGGTGGTAGAGCCGCGCCTAGAGTTAAAAGATAATTTAGTCTACCAGGTGAACGTCGTGAAACAATTAATATGACTATGAAGATTAGCATGGGTTTTTTTGAGGGAGAAGTTTAAGGATTCTCAAAGGAAGGTTGCTAGTGAAAGGTGGTGATGAACGAAGCAAGAGCTAGACATATAGATATAGTTTACTTGTTCCACTCTCTTGGAACCGTCATTTTTCCTGATTTCTCAGGAAATAAGGTAAATGATTGTTATTTGTGGTGGTTGAAGACTCCTAGTCTCGATCCGCAAACAAATGGGGTACCTAGGTACTCGTGTGGTACCGCCATAGTGTGGTGGAAAATCTTTGCAAAGCTTCTAGGTGAAAAGAAATACAAATTACGGGATGTGTTTCTCTCGATCAAGGTATTTTTTTTTAATAGGACAAATGTTTCTATTAGGATATATAAATGAATGTAAGTAAGTTTCAATTGTTTTTTGTAGTATATATTATTTATAATTCTTTTTTTTTTCCATAGTGTTGGGCTGACGACCAGTTTAAATGCTTTATGCCTTCTCAGAATAAGAAGTGGGGTCTAGAGAAATCACTACACCATTTTAAGGGATTCGCAACCAAGTTTTGCAACGGCACTAGTCGGTTGCGAAATTTCCGTTGCGAATTCCAGTAGCTAATTTTTCGCAACCAAGGGATGCCGTTGCGAATTTTGCAACCTCACAGACAAGGTTACGAATTGTAACTGCGCTCGGTTCAAGCGTGTGAACCACGTGCGTGGTCGGGAACACTAGAGCTGATAAACACGCCCCAGTCAAACTTCTGTCAAGAATACCTTTTTTTTTGGGGATTTTGCGTTTCCCCCCCAAAATAAATGGTTATTTTGCATTTCCCCCTTTTATAATTACTAATTGGTGAAACCCCCTTTAATGTGGATGTGCCGTAACTGGAGGTTAAATCCAGCACGTGTAGTGCACGTGTGACTATAATAAAATAATACTAACTGGAGTATAGTGGAAAATCCACAATTAGGTACACGTGTTTGAAGAACAACGATTTGATCTTGCGGTGGGTAACAACTGAAATGGATGAACGGACATAAAATAGATCTCTTTCTTCTTCGTCATCTCCTTCGTCTTCGCCAATATTTCTCTGCAACTAATTCTCCATGGAAAGCAAAAAAAACACAAATTAATCTCCCTCAGTTTCTCTTTCCTGTCATTGTTTAATTCCTAAATCAGATGAACAAAACCAAGATGAAAAATACCCAAAACTAAGCCCTAATTTGATTTGAGAGATAAATTCAATCCAACATCACCGCCATAACAGAAAGCAACAATAAAATTGATGCGGGCATGGATTTTGGTATATTCAATTTGATGTTCTCGGGGATAACTATAAAATTGGTATATGAAACAATAACATTTGCTCACCGGATTTACTAATTGATGATAAGTTTATTGATGGGATAGTGCATATGATGAGTTATCACATGATATAATAGCTCTTGAATTAAGATTTTCACCATGGTTACTTAACTACAACAACCTTTTGAACCCTCCATTAATGGCGTCATTATATAATCCAAGTCGAAAACTTTCTTTGGATAGGCTTTGATTTGGATAGAGATTTGGTTATTGCTTGAAGGGCGTTTGAGCATTGTGAAAAATTGGGAGTGATTTTTAAGGTTTCAAGCAATGTAGAATCCGATGACGGAGTAAAATTATAGGAGTGACTAGTGAGGTACAGAGGCGATGGTGTGTTCTTTTTTTTTTATGTGAAAGCTAGGCTCGAGAAGGCACCACGTATAGGGTAACTATCTCTACTTGCATTGACATCATTTAGTATCACACGGTGCACTTTGCACGTGTTGGATTTAAGCGGCCGATTATGGCACATCCACGTTAAAGGGGGTTTCACCAATTAATAATTTAAAAAGGGAAAATGCAAAATAGCCATTTATTTTGGGGGAAACGCAAAATCCCCTTTTTTTTTTTTCCACCCTTCATCATAAGCTAACTTATATCCTGCCTTATCTTTTTTTCCCTTCTCAATTTTTTGTCCGCCACAGACTCTTTCATCTCCACTGCTTTCTATCTCCTCTCCATCTCTGAACTCTTTCATCTCCTCTCCAACTCTGCATGAAGAACTTCATCTCTTTCAGCTCTAAAACCACAGAAATCAACATCCAGTTTATAGATGAACTTGTAAACTTGATTGGTTAGAGTTTCTTGGAGATTTAAGAAAGATGAAAGCAGTGGAAGTTAGGTTTAGGGTTTTTGTAGATGAAGATTAGGAATTCGTTTTGGTGATGTATAAGAAGGATTAGGATGAGTTTAGTTATTTGAGGAAAGGTTTATGGTTAATTAGATGTTCTGAAGCTGTTCTGAAGAAATTAGGGTTTGAGTTTCTTATTTGGGAATCAATTGATGAAACTGATCAACCAGTCGAGGAGATGGTTTTTATTGTAAGATGGGTTGAAGCTGTTGAAGAAGAAATTAAAAGAACAGTTAATGATTATGAGTTTCTTTGTATCTCAGGGAAGAAGTTCAAGTTGGGAATTTGAGTTCGTACTTGAGGTAATCTTTCATTACTTAATTGAGGTATATTGTATATATTGAAGTGTTGAGGTATTTGATATAACTCACTATTCACTATTCTTTTCATCAATTTTTCCTAAAATTTTCAATAAGGGTTTCCAATTTTCTGTAATTTGGAGCTTTTTGAATCGATTTGTTGAACTCACAATATGAGGATTAACCAGTTGAGGGTGTTATGAGTAAGTGGATCAATCAATAATCTTTTGTTGGGTTGTTTTTTTGATTTTTTTGATTTTATTGAATGTGATTGCAATTGTAATTGTGATATTCATAGGAAGGAGATGAAGTGGATGTTGAAAGTAACAAAGAAGATGCTGATGTTGAGGGTGTGGTTGTGGTTGTATTCAGGTGTAAAGGATTCAGGTGTAGTAAGGATTCAGGTGGGGGTGGGTGGGAAGAACTGAAAGTAAAAGCTTCCTTGCTACACAGAGATAGATTTTTGAGTCACCGATCACATCTCAAGATCGAGACTATCACTTAATAAATCTTTAATTTTCTCGACTGCATTTGAGCTCAAAGCTATCCTCCCTTTGTCTGTCCGAATCGACCTAATCGACTTTCTGCGTATTCTTTTCTACCCGCATAGTATAATTATTGCAATTGTCTATGGTACTTGCTTCGAAAGTGTTTCTGACTTTACGATAGGGCATTTTTTTAGCTCTTAATCATTGTTAAAATCTCATTCAAATTGTTGCAGTATATTAGGTCTTTGAGTACATTTAGTTCTGAAATTTAAGAAACGTCTTATGCAACAAGAAAAATACGCTATGGAAAATTAGGAAGTATTTATGGTGCCGATGAACTTTTTGCTATTAATTATTATTGCAAATGCAATGAACTTTTTGTTGTTGATGTATGTGTTTCTCATCCCTTATCCCTCCTCCGTTTCTACATGCTTGTGGTGTTTGTACTATACTTAGTTTTTTTAGTAGTATTTTTGATAAACGATTGTTGTTTTTTCTTTGTTTTCAGGATCCTTTTGTCAATGGAGAGAAAGTTTTGGTCATTGATTTGAGTTTGGCACCTAGACTTTACCACCTCGAGGTATCTCTTGGACGTTTCGAGAGATGGAGTGTTCCAAACATCTAGTGTATCATATCCGAACCTATACAGGTGTGAACTTATCTTGTTTGCATCTGGAATTTGATAGCACGCATATGTATTAAGCATGAAGCGAGTATCTACACCTTGAGTACATAGTTGTTTACACATGAATCTCCACGTTGATAGTTCAGGGTTTAATTTTATTTATGTCTTCTTGTTGTTTTGTAGGTCGGGTCCTCATCTAGTATATTTTGGCTACCACTTACAACCTCCATCTTCTTTTCATGTCGTATTGGAGCATTAGACTAGCTAATCAACCAAAGATCTCTTTCTTATGTACTGAAACTCTTCTTGCAGGAAGTAACATTGATGTGTCTCCCGTTTGTAACACATTCCACGTTTCTCTTAGGACTATTATCTCCTTCAGGTAAATAACATCCTTCTCCTACAATATTTACTATTTGTTATTTGGAAAAACTGCTGGTGCTTGTCATTTGTCAGGAGTAGCTAACAGATCCAGATCAAACTTGAACCGTTACCAGACCCATCTTCGTTACTACCACCACCATCTCCCGGCAACGATCACGATATTCAACTCCACCAACATAACTAGAACCACTACCATTGTCACTAATAGAATCACCTCCACAAGTAGAAAGCTTGTACCATGTTTAACTGTAACACCACTTCCAAGTATTAGAACGGATTCTTCTCTATTTTCCGCTTTTGCAGGATCATTTGGCTTAATGAATGTTGATCACTGTTTTGTTTCTTTTTTGTTTTGGGTGTGTGCAGGTATCAGAACAGATGCCTCGAGTCATTTCATCTGTGGAGGGCAATCTATGTTAGTTATCATAGAAAAGTGCATACTTCCTTTAGCTACTTTGTTGTACCAATTCAGTTGAATCTATGGTCAGTGTTCCCTTGTAATCCATATTTTCTTAAGTTTCCTCTTTGTGGATCTCATTAGTTGTATGAAGTGCATGAGTGAATTAAGTTGCTTTCAATAACCCAGACTATCAACAATAGCATCTTTGAGCCATTTTTTATCATCCCGCGACCTTTCCAAATTCGTATTCATTAATAACTTACACGCAGAAGTTACCATAGTTAACAGTTATTTATGTCAACTCAATGTCATGCTAAGCATTGTTATAGAGGCAACTTTCTTTTAAAAAATCGTTTAAGTAATCAAACACTTACCTTGGTTTTCTTGTAGGGCATAGTTCGTGGGAAGCTGTATCAGCTGCGAAGATGCTTTGAGGTCTGAAATACACTCTCGTCGTTTCAAAGTGGCTTTTCTTTTTATCAAGGCTTGAAGAGTGTGTTGCAAATTCTGTTATCGAGTTCGTTCCTTTAATACCTGCACGTATGAAATACAGGTGCAATTTTCTACGGGTAGGGACTTCAAGCCTGGGCAACTCGGGAGCATGATACAGACATTGTCATCCTGGTAATTTACTTGTTCAAATGGAAACAACTAAGTAGGGGTGGGACTTGGGTTGGGTTAACCCACCCAACCCGTGACCAACCCGAATGTTGGGCGGACATGGGCAACGTATTACAAAACTTTGGGCAAGTTTGGGCATAAATATTACAAACCCGAGTTAAATTTGGGCAAGCATGGGCACAAATATTTTTAACCCAAGCAACCCGCCCAACCCGAAGAACTATGATATAGTTATATAAAACTATTTTTAAAGTTGTTATTATTATCCGTTTAGAGTAATTTTAGATATTATCTTCAAATATAATATTGAAATTATAAATTATATATATCTCATTAATCATTCGATATGAAAAAAATATATATATTATTGTAAATAATCTTCAGTTATTTGGAAATTTAAGATAAATGGAGCAAATTGAATCTTATTATTACTAAAATTTGTTATTGTCATATTAACAAAATCGTATGTCTAGCGAAACTTGGGCCAACCCGAGGAACCTGGGAACCCGAGGAACATAACTTGGGCGGACTTGGGCAGTACCTCCATGGGTTCCACGGGTTCGATGGGCAATCTGGGCACAAGATTCCTAGCTCGGGTATGCCTCAGCCAACCCTTCTAACCCGCTCAATCAACCCAAGTCCCACCCCTACAACTAAGGATTGTTTTTTTTTTTTTTTGTTAAGATTAATATTAGGTGTTTAGTTTCGCTGATCGGGTACCATCTTGATGCATGGTTTGATCATTGTCTTGGTTGTATTACTTTTTAGGTGAAGTACTTCGGACAGTCCTCTTGTTTCAATCCAAGATAAAGATCAAATGGGGAGATCTTGTAGATGTCTATTTACTGGTGACTTGGGTAAGTCATATATACTTGTCTATTTTCAAACCATATTAATACTGAATACTCTGTCACAAACCATTTCCAATTAAGTTAAAACACTTAGGCTTTGCTTTTGTTCTTAGGATGCTTTAAGGTAAAATACATTTACGCTGTGAAGGTGCAACCGGCATTTACATTGCTTTTGTTATGTTGTAGGAATTGCGTTCGAGTTGATGAAACAAGGTGCTACGATGACTGTGTTAAGCATGCTTTTGGAAGCATTAGCTTGGCCAACTACATTACTTACCGCTACTGATATTATAGACAACAAGTGGTCGATTGCAGTGGACATGTTTATTTCTCACCTGTGTTTTTGGCATCTACTTTGTGTACAAGCCCAGCCAGGATAAATCATATTTAAGTGATCTCACTCACTGCAAGATTGTCCTTCTGTTCTTTAACATTTCTTGTAGTACTAGTGCAAACAATTTTGACCTTGAATTGTAGAATATACAGTTTAAGTTAACAACCTAACCACTGTTTGTTCCCTAATCCTTGCAGCTTTGCACTTAACCAAGTATTACATCTAAGATCTAAAGTTGTTATCTCTGTATGGATCTGGTATTTACTCATACCCTCACTCGTTGGTAGAAAGAGTAACATAACCATATAAGTAGTGATAGGGATGTTTGTAGGTTAGTAGATTTTATATCACAGTTGTTCTTCTTATGCTTAATTGAATAAAGATGGTTCGATTTGTGCACTGCAAAACACAACTTTCACCTTGTATGTCTTGCATCCTAGGTTGTTCAAAGAATTGTGATTTGTTGCATTAACTCTTATGAAACTGAATAATTTAATCTATGATTAGTTCTACCGTAGCAAGAAAACTAATTTTAGGGATTAATACCTTAGTTGTGTAATTGTTTCTTTGGTCACATCTTACTGATTTCAGCTCAAGTATTGTATATATGCGTTTAGTCTTCTATTTTCTTCTTGTTGTTATAACTTAGTTGTTTATCTCCATCTCATGCTTTAGCGTAGTAGCATATTCAGTTTGTAGTTCACTTGCATCTGTAACTTTGTTGTTGTATTGTAGTTAATCAATTTGTTTATATATCTTGCATCCTTGTATTAGCTTATGATTAGAAGAATTTGTGATGCTTTGTTCGCAGGTTAATTGAATGATGCTCATGAGATCAGAAAGGTTGGGGAACAAAGCAACAAAGCAGCATCCATTAGGTCCCTTAACAGCTGCAAGATTTTTAAGTTATAATGTAGTATCTCCTTATAGAGATTTAAGTTAGAAGAACTTAGGAATTTCAGAACTTTCTACAAACTGAACTTAGGAATTAAGTATGTTTCTGTGTATTATGTCCATTAAATGAATGACATAGTTTGTATCAAAAACTCATACTTGTTGTTAACTTCAATTGAAGAATTCTTTTTTCATAATGGTGAATGTGGAAATGAAAGTGAATGAATGTGTCATGGTTTGTATATCTGTGGAATGCTGAATATGGGGAACTGGGTAAATGCAAGGGGTAAATGTGGGGGGAATGGATTTTTACCAGGTCAATGAAGACTTGACCCTTTTTTTTTTGCAAAAAATTAGCAACGTCTGTATTCTGTTGCTAAGTTAGAACCAGAACCAATAATATTTTAGTTCCGGGTAGGGGTATTCCTGTAATTAGAAACAAGTTAGTAACGGAAGACCTTGGTTGCGAATAAGCGAGTCGCAACGGCACAAAGACGTTATAATCTCCGTTGCTGACCAAGAGTCGCAACGGAGCTTATGCCATTGTGAAAAAATGCAACACCTTGTTTTGAAACGTCACTTTGCCGTTGCGAGCCCGGTCGCAACGGCCAGACTCCGTTGCGAATCCCTAAAAATGGTGTAGTGAATCTACATGAGGAAGATACCCCTTTCGAGGCACCCAACACAAAGAAAAAGAGATAGAAATGGTCGAAATGAGGAAAAGGTTGGATATTTTGACAATCGAGGATGTTTTTTTTGATCCATATTTGAAACTTGATAAGAATGAAGAAGATGAAGTTGGTGAAAGAGTATTTTCTGATGTGGCGACCTACGTGGGACCTTTTTTTCATCCAACTGGGTTCGTCATTTTAGATCCTATTAGAGCATGGCTCGGTTGAACCCACCAAGCGTTGGTATGTCAAGTTTGGTTGTCATATTTTAGTGAATCAAAACTCATGTTAAGAGTCGCTTGATTATGTACTAGAGTTAAAGTTCGTATAGGTTAGCTGGAAAGTATTAAGATATGAGACATTACAAGTATTGCGAAGACTTGAAGATGTGAAGAAGCAAGGAGCTACAACGACAACAATCATCCTTCCACTTGAGGTTAGTGATATTTGACTTGAAATGTTTCATTCCCTAACGTATCTTTCAAGTCGTGCATATTGAAAACATAACTGTGAAGCATATTTGAACTCTAGATAGACATAGTATTAAGGAATACAATATGAGGTTTATTGCTTAACCATTAAACTTTGTAGATAAGACATCGCCATAATCATTTGAATGCTATTGTGATTATGTATGGGTATGAGGTGAGGATTTCATCCTAGGGAACAATGTTTACATGTGTTCTAAGGAAGTAAGTTCATAGACTTGTTTATGAACCGAAAAAAAATTGCCAGTTGTTATTGGTTTTGTTATTCATTGCATATCTTATGAACAACCAATATGTGTGATAGAGTATAACCGCTCACAACTTGCTGTGTTCTTGGTAGAACTGTTCACAAAGGCCTGACTTATGTATTGGTATAACTTTTATTAGTACCTGTGGTATGATCGTATTTTGTATGTCTGACCTTGTAAGGGAAAGGGAACCGATCCTAGTAAGGGGTGGAGTACATCAAAGGGAACCGATCCTTGTATGGGGTGCAGCAAGATTTATAGCAGAAAGGGGAACCGATCCTATGGACATGTGCAACACATATAAGTTAGATACCATATATATGTGGGGAACCGATCCTAGTACCTAGTCAACCGAACTTTTGGGAAGCTAGTGTGACTATGCACAATACTCACATGGAGGTAGAACCGAAACTTGTTTTGGTAGAACCGTAAACCCATGATTGTGATTGAATGTTGGTTTGATCAATCACATAATGCTTGAAAGTCAGATGAACCAATTCTAAACTTGTTTGGAAGTGTGTAAAATCGGTTTCAAGGTTGTAAGTGTGAAAGAGAACTTACAAAGTTAAGATGTCGACAAACTTTGAACACGTCTTTTGTGAATGTTTATTTCTATAATTGTTCAAAGATATTCCTTATGACTAAGGGAAGAGAATCCCAGGATCGAAACATAAGTGATTTAAGAATCTTTTAATTAAGGTTATTAATTTCATTTTGTAGGAAAATTACAGAATTAGTAATGTGCATTTACTAATTAGATTTTCCGAGAGATTTCGATCGTTATTTTTGGACAGAGCATTTCCAGGAATTATGAAAACCGAACTGTGGTTTTATGAATATCTTGAGAATATTTTCGGTTTTGAAATTCCTTGGTGTCCAAACTTCCTTGTCTATAAATACACGAAGTTTTCCTTTCTAGCAAACTAATCCTTCGTAACAATGATTTACTCTTTTGTTGTTATTCTTTGTGTAGCCGCCTATTCGGAGAGGAGAGTAACCTAATTAGGTGAAATCTCTTACGGCCGCTCGGTTTAAAGTCTTCTTTGGGATTGAGAAGCTCTAGCGCGACCCGTTGGTGGGAAACTAGATAATTGCGGTTTATCTTTGTTTTCGATTGATTTGATTGACTAACGGCGGTTGAAATCTGATTGCACCTAGTTTGTTTATTCTTGAGAATCTTCTCTTCTGATATAAGATTCACTCAAACTAGATCAGAGTTTCGACAGGGATCTTTAGACTGTTGTTAGTTCTAAAGACAATCTTGTGATAATCCATTGTTAACAGACTTCGTTCTGTGCGTGATTGATCACAAGAGATTCAAGTGATTGTGTGCAGGTTTTTATTGAAGATTTAAGAATATTTGAAGACAAAGAAGATAATGAAGATCTGACTTGGGTTTTATAATCTTTGGTGTGCACAATACTTGTTTCGGTAAAAGAGGATCCAATTAATAATCGGTTTATCCTTGTGATAGATTGGATTGATTAATTGAGTAGATCGACATCAACATGATTCTTCGGATTAAAGGTGTTGTTGGCTTACTTAAACGATTACCTTAGGGTGATTGAACATAAGATAGATCTAAGGACCCGACGAAGGAGTTTAAGTTAAGATAAACGGAAGAGCCTTTGTCCGACTCATATCACTTGGTTGAATAGACTTGATACCAAAGAGATTTGTTGTTCCTTTACTATTTGGAATACAAACCAAAGGAATTGTTCCGAGTACGCGACTTATTTACAAGTAGGAGGCGTGGGAATACAGACAGAACTAAGTGAACTATAGGGTTAGTTACTTGGTATCAACTATACGAAGTTAGGTGTAATTTTTTGTAGCGTCTTAATCCTGGGAGTATTTAATTCTGGACAAGGTCCCGAGGTTTTTCTGCATTTGCGGTTTCCTCGTTAACAAAATCTTGCTGTGTTATTTACTTTTATTTTATGCATTATAATTGTCTTATTATAATTAAAGTAAATTACACAAACATTAATTCCTATTTACTTATAAGTAATCCTATTGTGTTTGTTAAGTCCGATCCTTTGTATCAAGTAAACATACTTCGTTTTTGTATTGTCTCGATCTCATATCCATAGACGATCACACAAAGTGTGAATCGATTAGTTGTATTGTCTCGACTCAAGTCCATAGACAATCACTTTCGGAGAAAGGACTTATAGGTAGGAAAAGTTTAGCTTGAGGTATGTTTGGGTACCCTCGCCTTTTCAGATCCTCGTAGAACGCTCAGCCAAATTGGTATTGTCCAGAAAAGAGTACTTGAAGCCCCTCGCTATAAACTGATCATATCCAACTCCAATTTTAAGGACAAAGATGTCAAATTGACCTATGAATCGGCACCGTCGATCGATCATTGGAATGATCGCTCCGGGCAACAAAACCAAATGAGTAGAAGAAGGCTTGAATCTTCTCATGGAACTTCCGATGTGGATCCGGGTTACATGAAATGGTATTATGATTGGTCTCATCCTTATGTGAAAAATTTGGATCCGGAAACGAGGAAATACTTCAAGAAGGGAGAGAGTTCGGCATCTAGGAAATCAAGGGATGATGAAAGTGATTGGAGGGAGATGGTGATACGTATATTACTAATCTTGTGTTTCTATATGTTTTGTTTTTTTAGTTATATACGAATAATTGTAGTTTCTATATTTGATATGAAAAAATAGATTGAACGAGTTAATTGGGTGGCCGATGAACTGGACAGTAAGATTACTGCGGGTTACAAGTTAACGGTGCCTGAAAAAAGATTACTCTGGAATCGAGTTAAAGGCATCATAATCCCCGATAAAGGTGGTCTATATGGCTATGACGAAGACCGGCGAAGGAGAAGTAAGAAGGCTAGGTCTCCTTCCGATTCTAACGATGACTCGGATTCTCCCTCCAGTGACCATGTTCAATCAAAGCAAGGAAAAGGTGGTCAGGGCGGTCGAGGTGGAGGTAGAAAATGTGATAAAGCTGGACGTGGTAGAGGTACAAGTGATAAAATTGGTCGTGCTGGTGGTAGGCTGGGAAAAGTGATTGCCTACAGTGTAACTGCAAGTGCACAGTGCCTATTGGAGGCAGGGCAAGTACAAGTCGAATCCTCAGGGATTTGGGGTTGAGTAGAGTTGATCTCAAGCTTTACTAACTGATTTCTAAAGTAGTTAACACAAATGTGGGTTGGTTTTGGTGTCGAAACGACTAAATGGAGTTGGTAGTGAACAAGTAAACAAAGCAAATTGTAAAGAGAAAAGTAAGACAAGGTGTAAACAACTGATTTGGTGGCACTAGGGAGATTGAATCCACCACTTAATCCTATACTAAGGCAATCAAACTCTTATTAATATCTTGTCCTTCCCTTGAAGGTCTCAGGTGGAAGAATTGTTAACTGATTCACTACTTCTCCCCCTAGTATTGGTTGTCTTCTTACAGTACAACCAATCACAGGATAATTTGAGCAATCAAGCTAACACGATTCCTATTTCACTTAAGCACAAGCAAGAACATAAATTGAACATGAATTAACTCAACATAAGATTAAGGGTTTCCTCTACACCCTAGTAAAGTAACTTAGAACATCATGCAAATACTAAAAAGCAAGCTGAAATTGAATTAATAATACAAAACCCTAAAAATTGACTGTCCTTCTAAAAATGAAGAACAACTTGATTTTATACCTCTTACATCTTCTCTAATGCTCTAAATTGAAATTAAATGCAAACCCAGACCTGTTCCCTCTTCCAATTCGGCTCTGGTAGCCATTAATGAGTTGTTGGAGAAACCCTAGCTCCATCTATCTCAAACCTAGCTTCTAGGGTTGAGAAAAGCTATGAAAGAGATAGCTTGAGCTAGAGTGGCGGAGAAGCAACAGGTGCATGACTTGGCAAAGAAACATCTATATCAGTAGGACTCTTGGATTTATCAATATGCTCAGATTCTTTTTCTACAGTAGATGTTTTCTGCGGTGTTGTGTGTACTGGTGAGTCTGATTTAGACTCGCTTGACGGTGGTACACCTACATTGTTCTCAATAACTCTACCACTACGAAGAGTGGTGACAGCATTCGCATGACTATGTGAAGTTTCATTGCAGGTTGAAGTGCCTGCCTGAAACACATTCTTTGGATTTTGTTGGGGTTGACTAGGAAGTTTGCCTTTTTCTCTCTCATTCAATGCATCACAGATTTGACCCATCTTAAGTTCTAGACTTGTGAAACGTTGGTCGGTGGTTTTCTGAAGTTGTAAAAGGTTTTGGGTCAACAGACCGACACTGTCCTCAAAGCTAGGATTTTTCTCTACAGGGTACTGAGGGTGTGGTTGTACTTGGGGGTTTCTAGGATATGAGTATCCTTGGTTGTTATTTGTTGTTCCCCCTTGTACAGGACCTTTGTACCATGAGAAGTTAAGGTGATTCCTCCACCCTGGGTTGTAAGTTTGAGAATACGGGTTGTTCTCTTGCCTATGGTACAATGCATTGGCTTGCTCGGTTTTAGACTCTTGAAATGCATGTAGGTGCTGGACAGTTTGTCCACTAAGTGGTCGAGCTATGGCATGCGGCACAAGTGGCCATTTCAATTTGGTCACGGAGAGTAGGGGCATTAGATTTCACATTCTTCTGCAACTCAAGCACTTCTATTCTCCGGGCCAAAGATGTCATTTTTGCATTTCCCTCAAAGTCAGACTCGATTCTATGAACATTAGTTGCAGGGGTAGTCCTTTTTGGTTCACGAATGGACTCCCACTGTTGAGTCTTTTCAGCGACTTCGATTAAGAAAGTCCAAGCCTCATCAGCACTTTTGTCAATAAATGCACCATTGCACATTGACTCGACCGTGGTTCGGTTCTAACATCTAGACCCTCATACAAGATTTGCACGAGTCTCCATTTTTCAAAACCATGGTGGGGACATTGGAGCAATAATTCATTGAATCTCTCCAAATATTTTGCTAGAGTTTCGTCTTCTAATTGCACAAAACCATTTAGACTTTGGCGAATTGTCGCCGTCTTATGGTTTGGGAAAACTTTTTGAAAAACTCTTTTGTGAGGTCATCCCATGTTCTAATGGATGTGGTTGTAGGGCATGAAGCCATGACTTGGCTTTTCTTTTAGAGAAAAAGGAAACAATCTCGATTTTAGGGACTCTTCCGGCATTTGGTTAAAACGCAAAGTCCCACAAATATCCTCAAAATCTCTCACATGATGGTAAGGGTTTTCAGCATCAACCCCTCTAAACACGGGTAACATGTGAATTGTGCTTGCTTTCAGTTCAAACTGACACGCATCGGTGTGGGCGAATGATGCAAGAGGGCTGACTTGCCCTAGTTGGGTACATGTAGTCCTTGAGACTACGTGGTTGGTTTAGTTCATCACCCATGGTTTCTGATGGGTCTGGGCTTTCTGTGGAAGAACTAGGTATGTTGACAATATCGTCCGGGCGGATTCTAACTAGCCGATTTGTTTGGTCTCTAAAAGACACGATCATAGCCTAGCTAGCACATCGAGCATGTTAACATGCACACGCCCAAACACTTTCAACATAGAGAAGCAAAAATGACACACCAATAAAACACCGAGTCCTTGGAATTCAAGCACACGAAGTCTTTGGTTGTTCTTTGTAAGTGCACAACACGGGTTATGTGGATTTCGGCCGCATTATGCACAAGACGGCTCCGCACAGACTCAAGTTAGCGGGTGCACAAGGAAAGTAGAAATTGTGTAAGGTGCGTGAGTAGATAGGTTATGCTCACTCAAGGTGAAGCATGTCTTTGGGTTTGTGTGTTTTTAAAAACAAGCTAACTGCTAACACAATTTCTGCTACTCAACAATTTACTCAAGTGTCACAGGATCGCACACAGATTACAGATATTGTTTCATAGATGCACAGATTCCACAAATGTAAGGTGCACAGATGCCACAAATGCAACACAATTTTCGAGTGACTATGATTCAATGATGCACTGAGATGCAACGAGATGCTATAACAGACAATTGGTTCAACACTTTACAAAACATTTGGCATGCCACAGAGTGTCAACAGACTCAGTTGACCTCAATTTTCAGAGATCATGCACAAGTTCCAGATATTCACAGGGTTTGTGATCACAGAGAACTATTTCGAGGCTATCATACAACCAAGCAATTCACACTACGGGGAGCAATATAGGTGAGATTCCAAGGCCGAGAGGCGCACACAAAATCAGTCTCAGTAAAGTAGAAATTCCAGCACTCTTATAACACACTTGACATGCACAGATGCACAATTGATGTCAACAGGGTCAGTTGACCCCAATTTTCACTGATTTATGTACCGTAAATGTAAGGCGAGATGGCTCAATGGGGTCTCACGGATGGCCTAGCATTCAACAAGTGAAAATGATGACAAGTGGCGGATACACAGACTCACACAATATATATATATATTTTTTTATTTTTATGTCACAGAGGCATGCACAAATTCCAGGTATTGCAGGGTTGAGCAATGCTCAGCAAAGTAGCTAGCTTATCATGCAAACATGGTTCTCAGATGCACATATAGAGGTGCTCAGCAAAATGTCAGTCATGCGCAGATTATGAGAACAAGGAACACGAATGCATATATCAGCAGAGTGGCTAGTTTGTCAGGCAATCAAATGACATAAATGTGCACATTTACTTTCATTGACATCCGATTCACAAAGCGAGGGAATGCACAAATCGGTGAGGCAAGGCTCATGAAAGTGGGAACTAGTTCACATATAAGCGGAGACAAGTGACGGGGGCAATTTTAGCTAACATATCTTGCAGAGGTTATGTGAAGCACTTGCTAACATATCACATACATATTCATCACACAGAGCGAAGTTAGAGAACGATACCACCGATAAAAATCGGGTTTAGGCACTTTCGCAGAATCGTCCTGCGCCTTTTCCTTCTCCTCCTTCGGCTTGCTCAGCAGAGGTTTAAGGTACACTCGCTAACTCGGCAAAACAACCTCGGTTCCCGAGAATGATACCGGTGGGGAAACAAGAGAATACTAGTATTGCAAATTTCAAAAGTCGCAAAATGGGAGATATGATATGCGAGAGATGATGGAACCGGAATTTTGCGGGGTGATAAGATGCGAGAGCAATGAGCTAAACAAACGAAGCGAAACAGTGTAGTTTAAGTAACACATATCACTTTGCAAGTTTCAATTTATCACGGATAATGTGTTTAGCAACTAATCACGAGAGATGTTGCAATGCAATTGAGATGTGACGAGAATATGTTACAAACAAACCAAAAGTTCTGACTAAACAAACAAAATACAATAACAGATGATTTACTATGCGAGATATATGATGATGCAAGTGAAAGGAAAAATCAAATCTACAACTATACTACCCAACATAATGCAATATAGACAGATGGATTTAACTACAAATGTTATACTACAACCAGAAAAATCAACAATTGAGCAAGTCTAAGCTACACAAAGTATGATGACTGAAAATTAAAACTACAGCAGGTGCAGACCAATGAGGTGAGAAAGAAACAAAAGAGAACCAAACTAAAAATGCAATCAGCTACAGATGATGATAATGATGCCAATATGTAGAAATGTAAAACAAAAGATTATAGCTAAGTTATACTAACAACAGAAAGTAAACAAGGGAAATTCTAACACATATATACAAATGTAAAATGAAACCAGTAAGGTAAGCAAATTATCATCACAAAGAACACTACCAAATCCTTTTTCGGAGCGCGCAAAAACTTGGTAGGCTGGGAAAAGTGATGCCTACGGTGTAGCGCAAGTGCAGTGCCTATTGGAGGCGAGGGCAAGTACAGGTCGAATCCTCAGGGATTTGGGGTTGAGTAGAGTGATCCCAAGCTTTACTAACTGATTTCTAAAGTAGTTAACACAAATGTGGCTTGGTTTTGGTGTCGAAACGACTAAATGGAGTTGGTAGTGAACAAGTAAACAAAGCAAATTTTAAAGAGAAAAGTAAGACAAGGTGTAAACAACTGATTTGGTGGCACTAGGGAGATTGAATCCACCACTTAATCCTATACTAAGGCAATCAAACTCTTATTAAGATCTTGTCCTTCCCTTGAAGGTCTCAGGTGGAAGAATTGTTAACTGATTCACTACTTCTCCCCTATTATTGGTTGTCTTCTTACAGTACAACCAATCACAGGATAATTTGAGCAATCAAGCTAACCCTGATTCCTATTTCACTTAAGCACAGCAAGAACATAAATTGAACATGAATTAACTCAACATAAGATTAAGGGTTTCCTCTACACCCTAGTAAAGTAACTTAGAACATCATGCAAATACTAAAACAGAACTGAAATTGAATTAATAATACAAAACCCTAAAAATTATTTGTCCTTCTAAAAATGAAGAACAACTTGATTTTATACCTCTTACATCTTCTCTAATGCTCTAAATTGAAATTAAATGCAAACCCGGACACTTTCCCTCTTCCAATAGGCTCTGGTAGCCATTAATGAGTTGTTGGAGAAACCCTAGCTCCATCTATCTCAAACCTAGCTTCTAGGGTTGAGAGAAGCTACGAAAGAGATAGCTTGAGCTAGAGTGGCGGAGAAGGCGGCTGTGGTGGCTGTTCTGCTGGTGTCAGGGGAAGGAGATGGTGATGGTGGTTCTGCAACTGTCGGGGGAAGAAGGTAAGGGTTTCTCTGGTTTTGTCGGGGGAGGAGAAAGAGAAGAGAAAATGAGAAATGGGGTGTTTGGTCGATGGGTGAAGGTGTAGGTAGCTTGGGTGTGAGGCGGGAGCAGCGAGAGTCGATGCAAGGGATGGAACGACCGTTGGATGCATATGGGAGAGATCTCACGGCTCAGGAAAGGACGGACTTGGATCCGGGTTGTGGGTCGGGTCTTGGATTGCTCTAGCCTATGTCTTGTAAATGGGTTGCTACTTGTTGAGTTGCAACTGATGCGTGCGCGGGCTTTGGCTTTCTGCTCCATAGACGCTCGTCTCCAATTTTCTGCTCTTTTGGCTCCTTAATTTCTCCGAGCTTTATTTACTACCTAAAAAAACAAAATTAATTAGTACAAATATTTATTCTTGAAAACATGGAAAATACAGAATTTGGGATAATATCTGATTTCTGAGCACAAAAGATGAGTTATATGCCAATAAAAAGATGTAGAAATATGCAATATTTGGCACTCATGGCCTGGCCCCAAGTGGTCGAGGTGGACGCGCGTGGTGGAGGTAAAAAGACTCCAGTTCAAGGTGGCAGTGGAAGAGGTAAAAAAGCTAGACTTGTAGAAGAGGAGAAAAGAACGAGGATTTGGATACATTTTTGCGCTCGGATTCAGACGAAGAATCCATTGAATGACTAGTGGCTTTTTAGTATTTTGTTTCAGGGATTTTTAAATATTTAAGATTTTGTCTATTTAGTATTTTCGTTGTTTGGTTATGGATTTGGACGGATGAACTTTTATAACTTTGCATATATATATGAATGTTAGTCTTTCCATTTGTCTAATTTAAGAACAATGATGAAGAAATCAACATTTTCAAAAAAAAAATAATTTAGCACTTTCGGCTAGGTCGATGCTTCACATAACCTAGGCGTAAGTGACAATAATTGATGCTTGCAATGTTTTCGGTTAGAAAGTCCCGGCCGTTACCAAAAAGGCGGTTAGGAAAACCATTTGTTTCATAGTTACAGTTGGGAATTGCATCATCCAGAATCATAGACATCTCGTCGAAGGGGAGTAGAAAAGTCATGGTTTCGGGCCAGAATCCTTCTCTAAACCCAAAAACAATGACAACATCATAGGTCTTCTGCAAAGCCTCGATTTCGGACCATAACCCTGAAAATTTTACCAAAGCTAGCTTGCACATACAAATGCTCTCTATCCAGTGACCAAAATTTTACTTGTTGGTGCTTTAGTTTAGGGACCGCTTTATCCGAGAACTACCAAAAAAAAATGGTCAAGGCACTTGATGATGGCACTATTATTGGTGACACTGCAGAAGTGGCTAAGGCACTTGCAGTTGTTCAGACAGATGGGCCTGAGCTGGGACTTATTTTGAATATTCGGAAAACCGAAATTTTTTGTCCCTCTTATGATGACCGGAGAGATGGGATGTTTCCTACTGAAATTTCAAGGTCGGATAAGGGGATCAAGTTATTGGGTGGTGCGGTCAGCCTCGATATTGGGTTTGTGCAAGAACTTGTTATTTGAAGAGCAGAAAAAGCAGTGGATTTAATGCAGGTTTTATCCAAGCTCCGTGATCCTCAGAGTGAATTGTTACTATTACGTGCTTGTATGGGCATCTCCAAGCTGCTCTTTGGGCTTCGTATTTGCTATCCGGAATATACTATAGCTGCGGTAGATATCTTTGATAGAGGCTTGAGAAAGGTGGTGGAGGGTATTTGTCGTGTGTGGAGGTCCTTTTTTTGGGGAGCTCCAATGCAGGTTATCTACCCTGCCTATTAGATATGGAGGCCTTGGGTTATACACTGCTAAGGAGGCGTCGCAATATGCTTTTCTAGCATCGCGTGTGCAATCCTGGGGCCTACAAGATCACATTTTAAGGGAAAGTGGGGTGGAAGGCATGGATGACAATTTTTATAAGGCTTTGCAGACACTACAAGTAAACTTTCCCGACTATGACTTTAGCAAACTTCACCGTAAGGACACCCCCCCTAAAGCACAAACTAACCTGGCGAGTGCTCTTTTTTGGAAAGTAGTTAAAGACATTGATAGAGTTTACGAGCTCTCGGATAGACAGAAAGCGGTCTTTGGTTGCCTACAAGCAACGCATGCCCATGATTTCTTCTTGCTATACCGATTGAGGGCCTTGGGCAGAAGATGTCACCCGTGGAGTACCGGTCCATCCTTAAATACAGGTTAATGATTACTTTGTACCCCTCTGATACACACTGTCCTGCTTGTATTACAGGATGTATGGACATGTTCGGGGAACATGCAGTCCATTGCAAGGTATATCCAGGTTTTAAATATAGACATTATCATGTGAGAGATACGTTGTATGATGTATTGTGGAGAGCTGGCATTTCAGCAAAGAAAGAAGCGCACATCAATTTCTTGAATAACCCACTTGAAGGGAGATCTACACTTAGGCCAGCTGACGTTCTTATTTTTGGATGGGCTAATGGCAAACATGCATGTGTTGACCTCATGGGTGTTTCTACATTAGTAGGCATTGGGTATGGCGCCTTTACAGTTGGCCAGGCAGCGCTGAGAGCTGCCTCAGGTAAGATAGCAAAGCATGAGAAAGCGTGTATTGATAATTGACATGCTTTTATCCCCTTTTCTTTTGACACTTTCGGTTATTTGGCTCCAGAGGCGGTTGGACTTCTCAAGAGAGTTCAAAAATTCATGCACAGTAATGTCATGACTCCCGGTTCGATGGAGTTTGTTTTTATAAGGATGGGTTTTGCAATCCAAAAAGGGCTTGCGGCGAAGCTTGTTGCTCGCTTGCCTTCTTATTATAATTAATAATCCATGATAAAAATGAAAATAACATATACATAATTTGATTTATTACCTTTGTGCCACAAACCTAGCAGCCCATGAAGATGGGTAACCATACAAGACGGAACGATCTCTTGGCTCACCCTAAGGTCTCCCATTCTTCTTGGTAGGTAAAGGCACCATCGCATCAATGATTTTTCTTGTCGTTTCTTTTGGTGGATACTTCTTCTTATCCCTCTTTTCCTCCCCCACTACGGCTTTACCTTTAACAGCACTGCTTGTTTCAGCAAAGTTTGCTTCTTCAATCGATTCATTTGGTTTTTCAACAACCATATTTTCAATTCCTCCAGCTTCAGTGGCAACTCAATGGCATTCCTTGCATTTGCACCCAATGGTTTAGTGTGATGAGGTTGCGGAGTCGGGGCATTATAAGGTGTTACTTCTTGTGTTCTTTTCTTCATCTTCTCATTCGCTCTGTTCAAAGTTGATTAAAAATAAAATTATAAACAACAGTGTTCAAAACTGATCACCAACTAAAGTTGATTACAAGTAAATATGGTTGGGAATTGAACACATTCCCAGCCGTTGAGAACTAAACGGCCTGGAAAGACCCGGCCGTAAATAGATTACGAATGGAAAGGTGACTAATCGACCTAACCGTGACATATAAAACGTTCAGGAAACATTGATTACGTCTTGGTTTTTCTTATTACGGATAGGAAAAACCCAGCCATAAATAGCATCGCTGAGTTTACAGTGAACACAATGTAATATACGTCTAGGTTATTCCTAGCCGTAAACAATAGGTTGCGGTGAGGTTTTCTAAGTTCCTATCCGTGGCAAAAAATAACGGCCAGGAACAGTCGACATCCCCAACCGTTTTCATTTTACGGATAGTACGATGACCAATCGACCTATTTATGACACATAAAACGTCTAGGAAACAAAACTTACATCTTGGTTTTTCCTATTACAGATAGGAATAACCCAGCCGTAAAAAGTACCACTAAGTTGAATTTGAAACACAATGTAATATACGGCTAGGAATAACCTAGTCGTAAACTGTAGGTTGCGGTTAGGTTTTCTAAGTTTTCGTATGTATCACCCATGTTACGACTAGGAGTTCTTAGTATTCCCAACTGTATACAGTGGTTAATGCTGGGACACAAAGAACTCCAGGCCGTAAGCAGATTCACTGTTTTTTTAGACCTAAATTTTTCAAAACTAACTGAATAATTGACCAAACACTTAAATAAAGAGTGGGTTTTTCGATTCATACCTTATTACAGTCATATGGGGAGTTTCGGCGGCTGGTTCACCTTGGTTCACTTCTTGTTGATTTTTAGTTTCATCATCACTTTCAGAACTTGATTTATCAGGTTCAGGAAAAGGTGGATTCGGCGATTTCCCTGCCTTTTCCTTTTTTTTCCCCATGATTTTATACAATCAATTTAATCGACAATGAATTTTTTTTTGAGCCGACGATTAATCGTCTCAAACGAAAAAGAGAAGAAGAAGAAAAGAAAGATAGGGGAGAAGAGAAGAATATGAGGAGAAAAATAAAAAGAAGATGAGAGGGTAAGTTTTTTTTTGCGTTTTTTTTTCTTATAATGATTTTAGTTTTTTTTTCCAGTTTTTAATTAGTTAATTGAAGGATAAAAAGGTAATAAGTTAAATGTATTGAGGGTATTTTTGAACTTTTACATAGTTTAGGTCTCCCCATATCCATGATTTGGTTAAAATTAGTAATTTAAGCTCCCAAAAGCTCAACCCCCTACAGCCCCAATAATATGACTCAAAATTACTCTGTTATAGTCCTACTGTGAAGGGGTATGCCATAAATAAAAGGATGTAGTCGAAAGACCATTATTTCAAACCAATCAATCAATAAATATAATAAAAAAAAATTGACGCAAAATTTGTCTCCGAACACAAACATGCCATTGTAACTCGAAATATTCTCAATGAATTGAGAATTTGTAACTGAGCCATGATCTATCAGTCTGTCGCTTCAGACCAAAAATATGCATAATGGTTTGAGTAATGGAGGATGACTCAAAATTTTCCTAGGACCTAAGGGAAATTCTATGGACTCAACAAATTCATGATTTGTTCATTTTGCTCCCATAGTGGACTCAACAAATTCATGATTTGTTCATTTTGCTCCCATAATGGACTCAACAAATATGAAAAACGAGTGAACAAACCAACAAATTTATTGGTTTGTTGAGTGTGGACGATGAAGGGATGCGCGTTTTATGTGGAGCCACCGGCGGATGCACAAGAAACGCGCGGATTTAGTTCACCCTCGAGCAACTAAAGAAAACCCACTAATCGCTATATCTCAACAGCTAGAAAACCTGATCATCCAACGGCTACAATTTTCAACTCCAAATGCACACATTTTACACCTCTATACGTCACTCACTCAAAAATCATATTCAAGAATGCCTCCCAGAGTTCGTGGTACTAGATACACTCTAGAAGAGGATTTAAGTATTTGTGGAGCCTATGCTATTGAAACAAACGATAATTTCAATGGAGATGAAGCCGCGTCGAGGATAACGTTCAGGGAGAAAATTTATACAAAATTTATCGCAGAAACAAGGAACCAGTTTAGCTGTGATTTTACTGGATTCTCGCATTTTTTTAGTGTAATTAGTCGGGATGTATCGAAGTTCCTAATCCTACTAGTGCACAATCATATGAAAAAGATGGACGGTGAAGCTGAAGATGAAGTGGAACGGAAAATACTAGCGGAGTGGGTAGCATTTCACGAAAAACCTTTCGAATTACAAGAATGTTTCAACATTCTTAGACAGCTCAACAAATTCAACCCCTTCCTCATCTTAGGAATTTCAGAATGTGGCAATTAAATGAGTATGTTAATTAACAGTGTAGTATTTGCTTAATCCAATGTATTCTCTTTAATCTGATGTAATTTGTTATACTCTAGTGTATTATGTCTTTATTAAGAGTTCTATATTTTGAGCTTTAAAATTTTACAAACGATTCCAGTACCACCAACATATATGTTATTTGCTGATTGTAATGCACATATCATATGTATAGTTCATGTCAATTATTAAATTATATTATTTAAGAAGAGATTGTATTAAAAATGATTTTCTAACAGGTTAATATATGGCGAATTTTGTATGCCGTATTCATATCTCTAAATCGAATTATACACGCATGGACGTCGTTTCGTATTACTGCCGAATCACGAACTATTGACCGGATTTTTGACCGGATTTGACTTTTATGAATCCCTATACAGTAAAACTTCGATAAATTAATAGCGTTGGGACCAAAGAAAATTATTATTTTAGTGAATTTATTAATTTATCGAGCTAAAAATTTAGCTTATACAAGTCTTGTTGGGACCAGAGAATTATATTATTTTAGCGAAATAATTAATTTACCGAGGACTAATTTATCGAAGTTATACTGTAATACTCGTATATATACCGTTCCAAACGTTTACCATATCCCGAATTGCTAACAAGACATGGAAGCATAGTCTGAGGACGGTTCCTATGGGGGTTGGCTAAACCCTCCATTTGTCATGCCAGCTGGCCTGGCAAACTAGTCGCCCCCTATGGGGAATAAGTTAAGCGATTGAGTCTCCACCGAACGACTGAGACTAGACCGACCGGTCTTATGAAGACCGCCAGCAGTCCAGCGGTGGAATCTCGACCGCTGGCGGTCTTCATAAGACCGGTCGGTCTTGTAGTCGTTGCTTACGAAATGGTGAAGTAACGGCTATTTCCTCCCACATCTCCCTATAAATTCACCTCATTTAATTCAATTTAATCACACCTCATTTTCTCATTAACTCTATCATCTTACTCTTCTGTACCTTTAATCATCTGTTTAATTTTTATTTTCAACTCAATGGATTCTTCTGACGAAGAAGTGCGTATTCATATGGATCGATTTGAAGAACAACAACGAATATTCGTTCAGGCGTTGAAAAAAGTTGATGATGAGTTAGATAAAGATAAAGATCTAACCAACAACTTGTTGCAGCTATATTCATCGGGGCAAATACCTAAAGATCTAGAGCCAAAACAAGTGTTCACAAGAAGATATACATACCGGGGACGGGCTGAATGGCACGAGAAGCTGATGCACGATTATTTTCTGCGCGACTGTGTGTTCTCTGATGAAAATTTCCAAGGGTGATTCCGCATGCCCCGAGATTTGGTGCTAAAGATTATTGGTGAGCTATTTCAGGTAGAACCTCAATTTAATTATCAGTATGATGCACTGAATATTAGGGGTCATAACCCTGGACAAAAAGTTACTTCGGGCTTAAGGATTCTAGGATATGGCAGACCTCCAGATTCTAATGATGAGTACCTTCGCATTGGCAAAACAACCACATACAAGTATCTTTCGTTGTTTTGCGAAACAATGATTAATCATTTTGGTCCAACCTACTTACGAAAACCAACTGACGCAGATGTTAGAGAAATATTAAAGCAAAATCAGGAAAGGGGATTTCCCTGAATGATGGGTAGTCTTGAATGCATGCATTGGGTATGAACCGGATGCCCTACCTATTGGGTCGGTCAGTATAAGGGTCATTACGCAAAACCAACGGTTATCCTTGAAATTTCTTTGCTTCTTATGATTGTTGGATATGGCACGCTTTTTTTGGTCTCCCGGGATCTCAAAACGATATAAATGTTTTACACAAATCGCCTTTGATTGAAGATTTAAAGTATGGAATTTATCCTCGGGTAAATTTTAGTATGAATGGGAATCAGTACACTCATGGTTATTATCTTGCAGATGGAATTTATCCAAAATGGTCAACTTTAGTCCAATGTTACCGTCAGCCACCTACCGGTGAAATGGGTCGTTCATACTCATATAACAATAGTAAACAAATGAATCTTAGAAAAGATGTGGAACGGTATTTTTGAATTACGAAGCGGAAGTTTGCAATAATTTGTGGGCCTTTCGTGGTCTAAGTGCTCGTGAAATGCATAAGACTATGCTGACTTGCATCATTATGCATAACATGGTTATCCGGGAGACTCGTCGTAATAAGAATTGGACTAACCATCAAGATGAAGACTTAAGACCCGAGATTATACCGAGAAAGAGGATTACACAAAGGAACTATGCGAAAATGACCAGTCATATTGAGAACATAACTTTTGTATAACGGGTTAAGGGAAGATCTCGAGTGAATCAAATGAGTTTGGAAGAGATGGAGGACGAATTGAGTAGTGTAGTTTCATTTGTTATTTTATATATTTTTTTTTTTGAAATTGTTTAATTGTTTAAGTTGCATTTGTTGTTCCATAGTTTTGTTTTGAAGTTGTTTAAGTTCAAATTTTTTAACGGTCATTTAAAGTAGCGGTCTAGACTCAATCGCTAGACTCAATCGCCCACATTCCTTTATAAATATACCTTCATTTTATCCATTTCAAAATTACACCTTCACTTCTGTACAAAAACTTCTCTAATTTCTGGTTAATTTATGAATGATCCTATATTCACTGAAGATTAAGATTTATCTCTTTGTAGAAACTATGTAATATACTACCCGAAGAAAGGTGAAGAACGACGGATGAACGGTTTACCTAGTATGAGTTATTTGGGTAAAATTCATGATGCCTTCTGCACAGAGACAAGTAATCCTCATAACCGGGATTGTGCTGCTTTGTTTTGCCGATTCATGACTATCAAAAAGATCTTGTGGATTTTATAGCTACGAAAAGGATTGTCACTCGATATAGTCTTAGAGGTGAGACCAATGCTGAATTGGGAATACGAACTCGAGACGAGTGGCGAAGATGGAAACGAAAATATTTCGAATACGAAGCGCATTACCAAATTCTTAAGGAGTTTCTAATAACTCGTATGGGATGTTAGGCTTAATATTAGTTTTCATGGATGTTGCCAAGTTTAAGTTTTAATGTAATGAAAAAACAAGAACAATTTTGTAATGAAAAACTAGAACAATATTCATTCACCATAACTACTACATCTTCATTAGAGTTAAAGCTGATACATTAATTAATTAAGTGCACTACTTCATCGTGGTCTTCTTCTTCCTCATCTTCAGCTTGAACTCCAAATTGTTTTTCCAAATTTCTCTTGTTTCGTTTTTTTTCCAACTCCTCTGCTAACATGTCCATCTCCATCTCCCATACCATATATTGTTTTGGATTCATTGTTGTGGTGTTTGCATTTAGAATCTTATTCTTGTCATAGTCTGAAACAAATTTCTCTTGAGTTTGTCGATGTTTTTCATCTCCCTAGTCAAGAACTGTCGGTCTACAACTCTTGGTTTTTCGGCAATCTTCTGATGCTCTATCAAAGTATCAAAAGAACCTCCACCTCATTCACTTTCTTCTCCTTCTTGGGCAGCTTTTCTCGCTGTTCTTGCAGCGTTTCTTTCTAATAATTTTCTCTTAATCGTCGTATTGACATTCAAGTTGGAATTGTTGTTTGTTGTGGTTTCTGGTGAAGAAAATGGATTCCCAGGAGGAGGATGAGATGTTTGAGATGGTTGTGAACCTGGTGTTGAAGGAGAAGAAGTGTATGGTGAACTTGCAGGTACATTATGCATGTTTGCTAACACTTCTGGATTATATTTAGGTAACACTTTCAAAATATGATAACAACTTTCAAAAGCAAAGTTTTTCCCATGTTTATGGTGCCAATCAGTTCGACACTTTCGTTCAACATCAACATCGACAAGACCGCTCTCTCGACCACGAGCAGCTTGCATTAGAGCAGTGACATACAAGGCAACTTGGGCGTTGATTATAACAAAGCGACCGGACAATCCATTTGCATCACGATCGTTAATGTTCATAGTTTCTTCACGAAATTTAGCAAATATGTTATCCAACAACTTGGTGCCCATCAACACTATCTTGTGTAAAGAACACATAGTTTCTGCAAATGCTTTCATCTTCGGCTACGGTAAATTTTGCACCCCTAATCTTCTTGTGTTTAGTTTGAGTATTAGATTGAGTATTAGATTGAGTATTAGGTTGAGACATATTAGAGAAGTTATACAATACGAGTGAATGAAATAGTTGGATGATGAAATTTCTTTTAGATTAACAAATGTGAAGAGTAGAGAAGAGAAGGTGTGAGTTAAAATGGTAGAGAAATGTGGTATTTATAGGGGAAAGATTTGTGGCAGTTGGATCAGATTCTATTCAGCGGTTTAAACTAGACCGACCGGTCTTATAAGAGCCGCTAGCGGTGTAGTAAACACCTAACTGTGTAGTCTTGACCGAGCGATCGAGACTCGACCGCTCGATAGAAACTTGATCTGGCCTGGCTAAGTGGCAAATTTGCCACTTAGCCAGGCTGGTTTGCCAGTTTGCCAGCTCCATAGTAGGTGCAAAAATGGCAAACTCTCAAATTTACCACACCCATGGAACCGGCCTGATACATGAAAACATAATTGGTTTTTACCCAGAGGGTTAATAGATGAGCACATTGGTTGCGTAGTCTATGGACGAAACACCGTCTTAATTGCGGGGAAAAAAGGGGAAAGGGAATATACTGCTGTCCTTCCAGCAGGCGTTTGTGCTGATGTCGCCACTGAAGTCCTGCCTTTGGAGCTTTATAATTAGTGCTTTGGGACACGGAAAACTTCAATTCAACAGCCTGGACCCCAAGCGAATTAATTAAGTTACAGAGATAGATACATGCATTTGTTTTCTTTCTACATGGGTCCTCTTCTGAGCATCAACAACTAGTACATATACTTGATAGGCATCAGGTGAAGAGCTGATTTTTTGTGGAGTGCAAGTCCGGATGATTCGTCCATGTTGATATCTTCCTTCTTCATTCCTTTTGGCAATTCCCAATCAAAAGAATATAAAAGATTTGCCAGCGCCAAGTCCACCGTGGAGAGCCCCATATGAATACCTGGGCACCCTCTGCGACCTCCTCCGAAGGGTAAAATTCGAAAGACTGTCCTCTAAAGTCCATGGAATTGTCTATGAATCTCTCTGGGAAGAACTCATCCGGTTTCTCCCAATACTTGGGATCCCTTGCTATGGCAAACGCATTTATAAAAACCCTAGTTTCGGGCAATACATCGTATCCATGGATCTTGCAGTGGTGCATACTTTGTCGAGGGAGCAGTAAAGGAAGCGGCGTGTAAAGTCTTAATGTTTCTTTAACTACCATTTTGTGGTACGGAAAGTGATCAAGATCTGCTTCTTCTACCTTCCCTTTATTTCCTACATAACTTCTAATCTCTTCTTGTACTTTCTTCATTGACTCTGGGTTTCTGACCAGTTCTGTCATTGCCCAATTTAAGGTAGCGGCAGACGTCTCTACCCCTGCAAGAAATAAATCCTGAAAATTTTCACATAGAGAAATGTTTTTACTATACATGCAAATTAAAAAAAAAAAAACAAGATCGAAGTCACAGAGGCAATGGGTAAGTGAATGGTTACCATAAGAATTGCCTTGATATGGTCTTTCGTCAGATGAACTGAATTAAGTCCCTCCCTCTCCAGTTTGAGCAGAACATCTATGATGTCTTCGTGGCCTGATTTTAATCTTCGAGTGTCGTCGAGATGCTCGTCGATGATTTCCTGATAAAAATTATCTAAATCATGGAAGCTCTTCTCAAGTCTTCCATGCAATCCAGTGAGTCTGTCTATAATCCAACCAACTCCAGGGAAATAATCGGCGGCAGAGAAACTACTCAACATATCTATAGCTTCGAAAATAATATTTTCAAAATTACCTAATTGCTCTCTTTTATCAGTCATACCAAAAGCAACTTTAAAAATAATTTGTTCAGTAAGAGACAACAACTTCCGAGAGATGTCGACAGGAGTGTTAGAAACCGCGGATTCAGATATAGAATCAATCATAGCTGCAACTTCTTCTGCTCTGGAAGTCCCAAAAGATTGAACTCTCTTTACAGTAAAAAGTTCAAGAACACATACTTTCCGAATTTCTCTCCAGTACTCTCCATAAGGTGCAAAAGAAATATCCAAGTAGTTGTAAGACAGGCGTCTTATCCCAACCGAAGGTGGTCTGCTACAAAGGTCAAGGTCATGTGTTTTCAAGACTTCTTTTGCTGCTTCTGCCGATGAGATCACAACCGTAGGTACGTTCCCAAGATGCAGAAGCATGACCGGACCATATTGTTTAGAGAGTTCCCACAAAGAACGATGAAGTGGCTCCCCGAGTTGATAAAAATTACCAATGATAGGGAGCTTGGGAGGGCTAGGAGGGAACTTGTTTTTGTTTTGGTTTTTGAGCTTCCATGCTAGTTTGAGGAGAAAAAGAGGAACAAGTACAGAAACTAAAGTTAGCCAGAAACAAGTTGTATGAAGGAACTCCATTTCATTTGATTTTGGAGGTGAGTTGGTTCAGAAATCACAAATTATTAGACACTACTTGTGATGAACAGTGTAGTGGGGTCGTCTGATCAGGAGTAGGTGTTGTATAGCGAAAACCAATAATTATAAGCCAATCAAGGGCCGGGAAATCTCGTGACAAATCCTACCTAAAAGGATATTGCGGATAGAAAGTCAGAATAGAGGGCTAACAGTTGCAGCTGTGCCGTAGTAGATAATAGATAAAAAGACTTACAGTTACGTACGCGTTATACCAATTAATTCTGAAAAGGATGGTCACACCAATAGCCTCTCACCTACACGTGTTGTATAAATAATACCACTAAAAACATAAATAGTACCACTGACGTTTGAATTTTTTTATTTTTATTTTTGTTTTTTTGATCGACAATTTGAACCTCCTCTTGATGTCTCGATTTGTGGGTAGGCTAGGACCGACTATTTTATTTTACCTTGAAGCATTTTTTTTTCCAAGCGAGATTGGGTTAGGCTAAGTCTTATGGGTTAGATATCTAGCTGTTAAATTGGCCATTCACGTCAGCCTGGGCAACCTCCTAAGTCTTATGGGCTATATATATAGTTGCTAGATTGGCCATCCACGTAATCTGTGAGCGCCGAACCATTCAGCGTTTTTCTGAGCGTCGAACCATTCAACGTTTTAGTTACTTTTTGAGCGCGAACCATTCAGCGCTTAAATCTCAGCCGTTAGATTTTTGTGATTTTTGTGAGCGCCGAACCATTCAGCGTTTTGGTCACTTTTTGAGCGCCGCATTATTTAGCGTTTCAATCTCGCTGATAGTTCGACTGCGAGCAAATGCTAGGAGAGAGAAGTAGCCAGAAAGAGTGTTAACTTTTTTCCCACACTTTTTTCATGATTTGCAACACTTTTTGGCCAATCTAGCAGTCCAATCTAGCCCATAGGACTTAGCCTTACACCAAGATTAATTGGGGTATGCCTAATGAGAAAAAACCTAGGTCGTTTTGAAGTAAAACATGACACTCCTTAACCATGTTTTTTCTAAATGACTAAATTGTCCTTGCTTAATTAACAATTATAATGTTTGGGTTAATTAATTTAGTTAGTTAATTAGTTGAATTAAAATTATCAATTAGGATTTTTTTAGGATTTTTTTTTTTTTTTTTTTTTTGTAACGAAAATGAAACCACACTAGCCAAACACTTCTACAAAGGGGATTGCAAAGCTGCTGAGTGATTTCATAATCAAAATTACAGAAGGAATCAACACTTTCGATTCTAAAAGTATGAAAAGTCGGCAAGGTCGACAAAAAAATACCCTACCGACTATAGGATTTTTGACATACACAGAAAGGTATTACAAATGCATGATTATTCGGCAAGGTATTAATTTCATAACCTGCGAACTAAACCATATTCGTCAAGGTATAAAGATGAATTCTGTGACGACCCTGTAAATGCTAATTTCAGAGACAAAAAGTCGTCACGATGTTCAACCTAAGAAGATAACGACTAATACTAATCGGCAAGGTCGACAAAAAAATACCATGCCGACTAATACAAGTCGGCAAGGTCGACAAAAAGATACCCTGCCGACTGTTGATAAGAATGTGGAATCATACAAGATTTGAGGTTGGGTATGATTTTCTACCCAATCTCAAAACCCGTATGATCCCAATTTTCAGTTTCTTCTCGATTTTTTTTTATTCGTCGTTTTTCTTTCTTTCTTTCTTTCTTTTGATTTCATAATTAGAGTTTTGAAGAAATATTTTGAAAATTGTTTGGATAGGTTTTAATCGGCATGGTTGTTTTCTTGGGCAATTTGGTCTTTTAACACCTTTTAGACACCCCTTAACACACTAGCTTGGATGGGATTAAATTTGGTATACCCTAATTAATCTGGGTATACCCCAATCTCGCCAGGTTCTTTTTTTTTTTGAAGCATTTATTTTATTTTATTTTACTCAAAAAGTGGACATATATTGAAAAAGCTCAATTAACCACCAAGTAGTGAGAATTGAGACCAAGAGAAAACACATAAGGCTCAGTTATAGTAGAGCTCACAATGTAAAGAAGATCATAACAAAAACTAAATCATTATAGCCTCCCAGTTTTGCAGAATTGTGTTTAAAGAGTATCCCTGGAAAACGTCAGTACCCACACCAGTTGAAAATTAAAATCTTTACACTATCAATGATTGAGTCTAAAGGTTTGTGTCTTCCATTGAACAATTTATCATTTCTCTCAACCCATATTGCCCACCAAATTGCAAAAGGATATATATCCCAGATCCTTTTCTTAATAGACATTGCAGCACCTTTCTTCCCTCTCCATTCCCAAATAGCATTCCTTACACAATCTTGAAACACCCATTGCACTTTGTAAAAACTTAAAAATTAATGCCAGACGGGCCTTGTTGTTTAACAGTGCACGAAAATGTCTTGATTTGATTAAATTTGCCTTTTTGCAAAGCAAGCGACTATTAACCACAATAGAATTCATATAAGAGTATAAGGTTGGAGTTGCATTATAACATAATGTCCAAATGAAGAAAACCACCTTACGAGGAATTCTTGGAGTCCTGAGACATATGGAACATAATAAAGCCTCCATCTTCAAGAGCTTTATTACATTGACCACGAGAAAAACCATGATTAGCTACCTTCCAAATTCTTTGATCAGTGCCAGAATTAGAATTTATAGTTGGCAATAAGTTTTGTAATTGTGCAACATCTTCCACTTCAGACTCCTTCAAGTTCCTGCAAAAAGCCAAATTCCAGGTATTTGTATTAGAAATGTCCAACAGATTCTGTATTATAGCATCTTTCTTTCTGCTTATTTTGTAAAGTGCAGGAAAGAGAGCCTTCGTGATTGGCCATTTATACAATTGTCTTTCCAGAATAAACACCTATCACCATTGTTGACTTGAATTACGTGAATTTAACTCCACAAAGCATATGTACTCTTCAAGATACCATACCATATATAAACTTTTACCAACCGAGGTGTTAGTTTGATTTGGCAAGAATGCTTTTTTGGTTTTCTTCAAATTTGTGATGAACCACCTTCCTCCTTAATGTTTTTCTTCATTACCATAGCTCAATATCCACTTAACATGTAATGCTTTGTTCATATTTGAAACTTTTTAATCCCTACACCTCCTCTTTCTTTGGGCAAGTGCACTTTGTTTTCCAAGCCACTCAACTCTTCTTTGACTTCTGCTTTGAAGAACCCCATGAGAATTGTCTCATGATTTTATCCAATTGTTTCTCAACTGAAACTGGTAGCTGAAATAGCGAAAGATAATATATTGGTAATCTACACAGTACACTTTTAATCTCCCTCCTTTAGACAGATATCTTCTTTGCTGAACACTAAGTTTTTGTTGGAATCTCTGAATAATCACATCCCAAACACCAATTGCTTTTGATTTACTGCCTAAAGGAATACCCAAGTACTTCATAGGAAAAGTAGTTATAGGGCACCCAAAAGATAAAGCTCTGCATCACCATTTAGTGCATTACCAACTCGCTACAAGTGCACTTTTCCTGAAATTCACCTTCAAACCAGAAATAAGTTCAAAACTCAAGAGAATGTTCTTCAAATTCTGAACTTCCTCCACTTTATCATCCAAGAACACAATTAAGTCATCTGCAAATTAAAGATGATGAATTGCACTTGCATTTTCAGCTGGTTTGAACCCTGAAATAAGATTCATATTAGCTGTTTTTTTTATCATCACATAAAGTACCTCCACCACCATAATGAATATAAAAGGAGAAATTGGATTCCCCTTTTTAACCTCCTTATGACTTCTAAATAAAGAAGAAGCAACACCATTTACAGTCATAGAAAATCTGTTGTTTACAAACACCATTTTATCCCATTTTCCATACATTGCCAAAACCAAACCTAGTCAGTGTGTAATCCAAACAACACCAACTAATTTTATCAAATGCTTTCTCCAAATATACTTTCACTACCAAACCAGGTTCATGTGCTCTTTCTCTAGCATCTACCAATTCAAAAGCAATGAGAATATCATCTGTAATCTTCCTATTATCCACAAAGGCACCTTGAAATTCTGAAATGATAGTAGGCAATACAATCTTCAATCTATCAGCTAACAACTTAGAAATAATTTTATAAACACCACCAATAAGACTGATGGGTCTAAAATTACGCATATTAGTTTCTCATTCACATTTGGGAATAAGAATTATGTTGGTACAATTTAATCTCCAATCAAGTCTTCTGTGTGATGGAACTCTCCCACAACTGCCATCAATTCTGGTTTAATGATATCCCATACTGCGTTGAAGAACTCCATTGTGTATCCATCAGGACCTGGAGACTTTTTAGTACCAAAGTTCCATATTACCCTCTTAACTTCATCCTCCAAAAAAGGTTTCTCTAACATAATTCTATGTTTCACACTTAAGGTAGGTAAATCAAGGTTATCAAAAGTAGGCCTTGAACTAACCTCTTCTGTAAATAAATTTATATAAAAATTCTTGGCCTCTTCATGATTAAACTCTTATCATGACACATGGTACCATTGATTAGCAGAGAATTAATGGAATTTACCTTATGGTTATAGTTTTCACTTTGGTAAAAGAATTTTGAACTTGTTTCACCATCGCCTAGCCTTGACCCTTTGATCTTGCAAACCATTTTCTTGCCAAATTTAAAGAAGTCTTCTAATGATTAAACCTTGTTGTCTCCCTAGTTGCATAATCTTCCTCATTCAAGCTATATATTTCCTCTAAGATGTCATAAACATCTATAAGATTTTCCAGCTTATCTACTTGACTTACGAGAGAACCATAAGTCTCTCTATCCCATTTTTTGATAAAGAATTTTAGCCATTGCAACTTTTTTGCCAAAATATAACTTGGAGTCCCAGTGAAAGTAAGATTTTCCCACCAAATTCTCATTTGAATTAGGAAATCAGGATTTGACAAATAATAATTTTCAAACCTAAAAGGAGGTTTAAAAGAATTACCTACATTACAATTCAAAAGAATTGGTGCATGACCTGAAATAGGCCTCTTAAGCCTAAATTGCACCAATGATAAGCAATGCTCCTTCCATTCTGCAGAAAAAACAAATCTATCCAACCTAACCAGAGTAGGTAAATTTTTTAGAATTGGTCCAAGTATAACAACCTCCTGAGATTAGAATGTCAATTAGATTGTTTTTGTAAAAATTTTGAAAATTATTTATATTTCTTCTACACCCTCATGTACGATTTCTTTAAGATAAATGAAGAATGGCATTCAAGTCACCACATATTAGTCGTGGTTAGATTAATAAAATACGGATGTGTTGCAATTCTAGCCAACATTTATCATAATCAATTTGGATCTCGTAGCTCCATACACATAAGTAAAAATCCGCACAAAGTTATCAGTAGTATTACGAAATTTTAAATAAATAGAAAATGCCTCAATGAGGTGATCATCCGTCACTAAGGAAGCTCTATTCCACATGACAAGAATTCCACCAGACCGGCCTTCTGATTGAAGATAAATGTAGCCACATCCAATATTGCCCCATAGAATTCTAATCAGTTCTTCATCAGTGACCTCCTTTTTTGTTTTTCTGATTGCATTACGAATAACTGTTTTTTTTAATCATCCCCTAGACCTTTAATATTCCATGAAAGAATTTTATGGTCCATTACAAACAACACAGGCCCGTGAAATTACCTTTAATGAATCTGATTGAGGAGAACATTTTGAATGATTACCATATGCATCCAAACTCACTGTTCTAAGTGCTTCTTCTGCTACCCACTTTTCATCCGATGAATAAATATCAAATTTATCCAAACAATCAAACCGATTTTCATCGGTTTGATTACTAAAATCTCGATTTCTTTAAATGTAATAACATTTTTTTGCGAGACTTCTCTTGAGTTAAGATCATCACAGTCGACATCCAATTATTTGTTGAAACTCAATTGATTGCCCACCATATTGTTGTTATCGCCTTCTATAGAATCATGTGAGAAAATATTCAATTTTTGAATTCGATTGTCAGTAGCCGTTAGAGACTTTGAATTTGAATTCTCAATTGACTTTTGACTTAAATTCAACGATTGTGATGTTGATTCATCAATTCTTGTTTTTGAACTCGAGGATATATCCATTGGAATAGAGGTTGATGAAACAAACCTTTTCGGGTCAAAATCCCCAACGTACCAGTTTCATTTAGATCACAGGCGGGCCTGAATGAAGCTCTCTTAAACGGACCATGCCCTGACGGGCCTCCAAACACCCACTTTCTTGTATATCCATCTCGCTCATATAGCGACTCACTCCGGAGTTCAAAGTTTCTTTATTAGCAATTGCAGCTGGAGAGCCAGCCTATTTTGTAAATTAGTCAGTATTGAAAAGTGGATTTCTCAACCAGACTGATTACACACCCAAACCAGCACGTTCCCCGTGAAGAATTTGAAAATTTAACTGATCATGCAAAGAACTCACCTGAGAGACCAGTTCATCCAGAATGTTTTCCAAAATCTTATCATTTTCCAGGTGTGGAGAATAATTTTGTGCAGTGTACTCGCATGGGATAACCGCCATTGACTTCATCTTAATTAGGTTTGACCAAGGAATGAAGCAACGAGTGTAACATATGTTAATCATCATCATCATGAGATCTCTGATCAATTTGAGACTCAATGTTCAGTATTGACTTTTTCCTGTAATCCACATTTTTCTGATGTTGATCAAAATGCACATTTCTTCCCGGACGTATATCAGAAACCCATTCAACAGACAGTAAAAAATTATCAAATTTGATCACTGCTGGAATTTTCACAAGTTCACAAGTAACCATGAGCTTGCAGTAATTCAATTTTGAATTATTTAGTGTATCTAAGTGAATATCCTGTAATGCTCCCCAAGGTGAACATATCCTTTTGAAATTATTCTCATCCCATAGATGAAACGGGAGACCTCTTATACCTATCCAATGATTTTGCTCATCCATAGAATGTGAATCATAAAAGAAATTATCAGATAAGTATTGTTTCAACAGGACCTTGGATTTACCCACAAAAATAATAATAGGTTTCTTTAAAGCAATGTGAATCTCTAATATGGAGATTCAAAACATGCTTTCTTCTCAGATATACTTCGAATCACAATACTATTTGTACAGTTGAAATACTTTTGAATATATTTAGAAATACCCACCCATCCATTATGAAAATTTAGTACTTCAACTGTAACCCTTTAGTATCAGATTGAATCTTGGTTGTTGCTATAACCTCCCTTGTAATCTTTGTATTTGGCAATGGCAGAAAGTGATTATATTCTAACTGAGCTGATTGTACCATAAATTTTTGTTTTCCTGAGATAAGGAAGGATTCAAACGTGCTCTAAAGATATTCCATATTGAGCCATCTATCAGGAAAACAAATAAATCTTGACTTTGTATCTCTGGATTGATCCACTTTTGAAATCTTCAAATATATTCCATTAGAGTTAGATAACAACTCAATGAGAATAACAGACTGGTTGAATTTTTGTGTCCACCGTTGCTCTGGATTGGGAAACATTGAAACTGCAGTGATAGCATCAGTAAAAGCATAGACTAACCAATCAACTGTGTTTTCCGGAAAAAGCACCCAATTCACTAAACCCTTAAACCTTTCAAAATTTTGAGATCACATTGTTTCCCTTTAGTTATCCATGTGAATTCAAAAGTTTTTGATCGTAAAATCAAAGTATTAATCTTTACCATGGTTTGAATGAAAGGAAGAAATGAAGAAATGAAAATGTAAAAAGAAAGAAGAGACGAAAATCCTTACCAACACGATAAGAATCAAAGATAGAAGACGAAAGAAATCACCATGATCAAGATCAAATTCGAGTAAATCAAAGAAAAGGGACGGCCATAGTCGAACAATGACCAACGTCGAGGCCACGGCCATGGGCGCTAGGGAAACTACACCACAACTCTTGTACATGGAGTTCAAAAATAATACAATATGCAATTGTATGGGGATTTTTAGTACCCATAGCGCCATAGAAAATAATTTGATTAATAAAACTTGGGATTGTCTGGTCCTTTTGTTGATAAATTTCCCGTTTGACTTCCATCTGCCGTGTAATTAGCTAGTCCGTCTGCTGCCTGATTTCCTTCCCTATAGTTGTGCTGGATAGCCGAATGTGGTATTTGTCGCATTTTCTCCTTTATTTCATCGATCATGTTAGATATATACCATGGTGGTACAAAAGCGGAGGTTACATACCAAAGTAGATTTTCGTAGTCTCTGTTTCACATAGAACTTTGGGCCATTGCCGATTCGGTTGCGGTTCTTGATGCTAGTAGCAAGGCCCAAGTTTCGATATTGGCAGTTGTAATTCCAAGTGGTTGTGCAATTATGATTATAGTTTTTTGCCTCCGAGTCCCCGCAAATGAATCCCTGCACCTACCATCTTTGGGATGTCTTCTTGCAGCCTCATCAGTGTTGATCTTTATCCAATCCATGAGAGGGGTAGACCAACCGACCAATATCGTCGACGTGGATTTACTGCCTGCAAACCGATTATAAGTTGTTGAATCCACCGGCAATACAGGAGGTAAGGCATCCATAGCCCACGAGTATTCTTATTGCTGTTTTAAAGTTCTAGATAAAATTTCCTTTGAAGTTGTCTATGTTTGGTTGTATATTAGGTCATTCCTAGCTAGCCATAATGACCATAAAATAAAACAGAATGATGTAATAGTTGACAGTGGGCTGACTCTTGTAGGAGATGAGAGATGGATGTTTGAGGAGTTATGGTGATTGTAGAACGATGGTTGGGATTTGAAATTGTTGAGAGCCGAGTGAGTAAAGTGTTCCAGGATATGACTGTGAACGGGCATTGAAGTAGCAAGTGAGTCGCTGATTCTATATCGGAGTTGTATCGAGGGTAAAGGTTGTTATTTGTTAAGTGGATGCGGTTTAGGATAGAGAAGGTCGGCATACCTTCGTTAATTGCTTTCCACAAGAAAAGATGAATTTTTGGTGGATATGGTAAGGTCCACAGGAATTTGGTAACAGGAAGGGGGTTTTGATGCAGTTGAGTAACTTCTTGTGTTAGGCATTTGTATGCAGAAGTTGTAGCGTATTTTTCAGATTTTGAATGCGGCCAAATAATTGTATCATGGGGACTATCTTGTGGTAGGTGCATGTTTATGATTCTTTGTGCTGCAAAAGGAGGTACGTTGCTTATTTTATCATGCATCCAGTTATGAGACATGGGATCAATGATATCTTCTACCATCTAGATGGCGTAACATTACGTCGGATCGAGGTTCGGGAAGAGCGGGATCCAATTAGCCTGGATCGAGGTTTGTAGCCCATTTCCGATGCGATGGACTAATGGTATAATTTGGATCCGAGTTTGTAACTCAATGGTTTCCGGTAGGAGGAAATCAAAGGTTTAATCCCTTCCATAAAGGTTTGTAATAGCGTGGTTATATAGTCAGATTATGGCGAGTTGGGTTTGGCAGTGGGGCCAGTCTGATTGGCTGGGTTCAAGTTGGCGTCTGGGTCCGACTTTCGTGTATAAGAAGAAAAAATATTGGTATTATCGACAGACACCGTTAATGTCCGTAAGGTATTACTTAATGTCGCTTCTTCCTTTACGACACTTCATAACACACAAAAACTCAAGCAGAATACAACACGTGATCTAATGCAGCGCGGGTATACCATCAGGGACGAAACTAAAATTGGACTTATATAAATTTGACCTGGGCTGTTTAGTACCAAACCTAAAAATAAAGGGTTAAATATATTTTTTTGCACTGACGCACTAGAGGGGCACCCATCTAAAGCCCAGGTTAACCCTTTCATAGGCCCTTCGGTGTATAACATGTTAGCTTAGTATGATGTGTTATGTCAGACTGATAACTTATGGTGCAAAGGAAAAGAAATTTTGGTTTAATTAGATAAAACATAACACAAAAGAAATAGTTATTGGTGATTAAAATGTAGATAAAACCGCGCACCAACGGCTATATTTCCGACAACTCTATTTCTAGCTGCTCTATTCTTACCCTATAAATTCAACTTTTCCCATCTTCAGATTCACATCTTCTTACCATCTTTAGATTCACATTTTCTTTTTTGTTTGTAAAATGTCTGATAGATTACGTGGTCCTATATTTACTCAAGTGGAGGATTTAGCTACATGCAAAGCCTACGTTTTTCATAAGGAAGAATCAAATGTTACGCGCGATCAAGACATGTCGGACGCGTCTTTTTGGAAAAACATTTTCACAATGTTCGTCTCACAAACAGGAACCCCGGAAACCGAGATGCTTGTGGTGTGTGTCTTTGTTTTCATAAAATTAATTGTGTTGTCACTCCATTCTTTAAACGTGTAAGGGAAATTGATCGAGAAAAATTTGTCGGTGTAGAAGTGATCCAAACAACTCTAGATAATTGGGAGGGAACTCATGACAAACCTTTTCTTTACGAAGCTTATTTCATCATTCTTAAAAATGGTCCATCTCAATCACATCTTCGCTACATCATAAGGGCTCTCCATGTCTTTACTATTGAAAAGGATGTTACTCTTGTTCGATATTGGTTACATCATATAACGAGACATATGAATGACCATTTCTGAGAAAGAATGTTGCTAAGGTTTGTGGAATTTCGAAATGAATATATAAGAAACACCAAGAGCCTATAATTAAGATTTTCATTCATCACTAATGAAGTCAAATATTATACATAAGTTTTATGGATGGTTCACCGTAGTAATTGTGGATTGCCCAACGAAGAACTAGTAAGTATATCTTTGTCATCACAAATAATAATATCTTAACTAACTTGTTGTTTATCTGTTTTTCAGAAACCATCGCTCAAACCAAGTTTGGTGAAGAACACAGAAGAGAGTTTAAGCATTTTGAATGTTATGAACTCTATAGAGATAATGTTGTTGGATTTGATGTTGTTCGATAATATTGTTGTCGTTATTATATTTGCAAGTTTAAATGAATAAAGTATCGCTTAATATGAAATAGAAATCTATTTTAAGATCTAAATATTTTCATTGATTAATATTACTGCCACTTCTTTACAAGACATAAACTTAGACAATAATAAGAAGTAAACTAATAACTTCAATAAAAATCAAGTACAAGCTTTGGTCTTCTGCTTATCTTCATTTGACGTATCTTTCATTCAACTGTTCCCCTTTGTTTTTGAATTTGGAGATTTTCTCTGCCTTTTAACGGAACATTTCTTGGATGAACTTGCACTTTCCTTTTACAATTTTCAATCTTTTAAAACTTCCAAATATCTTCGAAACAACAGCTTTAAGTTTTCTCTCGCAAAAAGTGTTATCGTTTTTTCAGAATTTTAACGAAGAATTTGGAATAGATTACAAGAGAAAATTCAAGAAAAATGAATTTTGGTGTGAGTGGGTTGTTTGAAGATGATCATAATTTATAGCGGTAAACTATAACCATTTTTGCTTTTGAAAAAACTAGTCGTTAGTGGACGAACATTGCTTTTGAAAAAAATAGTCGTTAATAGACGAACATATTGGCCGACGGATTGTCCGGAGCCGACGGATCTTTGTGAAACCGCAGGAATATTAAGGTCAGCCGCACGGTTGATTATCATCCGCCCATTACACTGTCATTTGACCATCCACCGTTGGCGGCAGTACCCAATATTTATCCGATCCCAAAATGTATATTTTTAACTCAAACTACACAGTTCAACCTTAAATCACTCGGATGCTATGGAGTATATACCACAGATGCTATGGAGTATTATCATATCAAACATCGGAGTTGTTCTAAAAATCAGAATTGAAAAATCACTGCATAACGTTGTTCAACCATGTTACACTGGCTCGAGCACCATTCATGCTCACAATCAGTGTTCAGATCGATAGATATTTGCATCAATCAAGCTGAAATGACAAACCCCAGTGCAGTATTAGAATTATTTTTACTCGTACATGAATTAATACCAGCTACATTCCAGTCCTGAGTATCATAAAAATTGAGAACATGTTCTAAAAGCTAAGAGAATTTTTTTGAGACGCACTTAATATTTCACTTCACTCGAATCGAACTCAAAAAATTAGGAACCATACAATCTTTTGAGTAAGTCTATTATCAGTTACATGCCGGTTTCTTCTAGCAAAACTTGCTCTAATTTCTAACAAAATATTATTCAATCTTCCTACCATGCCCCATAATAAATTTACAGGAAAAAGACCAGCCTTTCGCCTTAGTAACCATATCCTGAGTTATCCATAGGGTTAACCAGAGCTGCTTCGGGCTCTTTAATGTCAACAACCACAACATCTGAAGTTAGGAAGGTCCTTGCTACTGAAGCTGCGTGCTCCAAGCAACATCTCACAACCTGAAAATAGAATTAGATATGAGAATCAGGACATGCTAGGGAAAATCCAACTGGTATATGGTTTCAACTTGTCAGGATTCAGGCATGGTAAACCCCCTAAACACCAGTACGCTATCTTTACCTTGGTAGGGTCAATAATTCCAGCAGCCATCAAATCCTCGTATTTGCCAGTTGCAGCGTTGTACCCAAACTTGAAATTGTCGTTGGAGAGCACCTGAAATAGAATAGAAATATAACAGCCAGTCATCGCAGTTTCTAAATAAATTTATTGTTTTAACGCAAGATAAACTTCCTTCATACACAATTTTTGAAAACTTATTACCTTCTCCATCACTACACTTCCGTTGTCACCAGCATTCTTGGCAATTAGCTTAAGTGGATAACACAAGGCCCTTCTAACGATTTCCGCACCAACCTGCAATCAATCAGACCCACACTGGTCAAGGCAAGTGATGCAGCATAACATAGACACCACAGAAACATAGTAGTGGATGTTACTGCTAACACTATGTGCTGTAAGCAGATTACCTTCTGCTCGTCGTTATCAAGAGTTAACTTAATGGCATCAACCTTTGAGGCCAGTCTCAATAGGGTGCAACCACCACCTACAACAATTCCTTCCTCCACAGCAGCCTACAAACATTTTATTTGTCACATTATCAAATGCCCATGGCAATTTATGATGACAGAGCAGTCAACATCCAAAAGGAATTTATGATGTCTGCTATACTACATGTCTTTGATAAGAATATTACCTTTGTTGCATTAAGAGCATCTTCTACTCTCAGTTTCTTTTCCTTAAGCTCAGTTTCAGTTTGTGCTCCAACCTGCGCAAGCAAAAAGACATAAATAAAGAACACGATACTTCCGTCAACCTGAATTAATGGATGAGGTATGTTATAGTGTGAATACTTGAATAACTGCAACACCACCAGAGAGTTTTGCGACTCTCTCGTTCAGCTTTTCTTTTTCGTAGTCCTGTTCAGCAACCTGCATTTAAAACATAAATCGTTGTCATACAAGTGATCAACAATAATAAACAAGGAACGCCAAGAACAAATGGCACAATGTCAGAGTCATACCTCAATTAGGTTTCTGATCTGGGCAACACGCTTATCAACTGCATCCTGAGTGCTTCCATCACCAACAATTGTAGTGGTTTCTTTTGTTAGCACGACCTTGGAAGCATTTCCAAGGACTTCACTGTCGGCTTTGTCTAGGGTTAGCCCAACTTCTTCTCTGATTACGGTAGCTGAGAACAAATTACAGAATAATGTTAAGAATGTATGTATCAGCTTAAACAGATTCTGGTAATCACAATGAAGAACCTATAGAGATGCATCGCGAACATAGATACCTCCAGTCAAGATAGCGATGTCATCAAGGTACTGGCTCTTGCGTTCTCCAAATCCAGGAGCTTTAAGTGCAGCAATCTTTAACGCACCCCTGAGCTTATTTACGACAAGAGTTGCAAGAGCTTCCTGTTCTATGTCTTCAGCAATAATCAAGATAGGGTATCCTCCTCTAATAGCCTCTTCTAAGACACCGATAAGATCCCTAGCATTTGAGATCTTTTTGTCAACAAGAAGTAACTGCATAGAGAGATCAATCCATCAGACAGCTGAGATACACTAAACAAGGATAGAGTAACAGAAGAAAGTCCATCAATGTAGAATGATCATCGATGAAGGGAACAAACAGAAGAATAGACCACTTTCTTACCTTGCAGTTCTCAAATTCAACCGTCATTTTCTCACTGTCTGTAACGAAGTATGGGGAGATATAACCACGGTCAAATTGCATTCCTTCTACAACATAGAGGTGGTTCTCAGAGCTCTTTCCTTCTTCAAGTGTCACTACTCCCTTCCTCCCTACTCTGCTCATTGCTTCAGCAATCATCTGTCCGACTTCTAGGTTGTTTCCTGCACTAACAGCAGCCACATCTGCAAGCTCACTGTCCTCAACCTGAATATAATAAAAACTGTCAAACTTAGCAAGCCCTTGGAATGCTGAAAAGACTTGCAGTATTCAAGTTATACAGATACAAAATAAAATAAAAACCAAACATTTGAAACTTGCCTCTTTCGACATTAGTTTAAGCTCAGCGACCAAAGCTTTTGTTGTCTTCTCAATACCACGTGTAATTTGAACAGGGTTAGCACCAGCAGCTACCACCTACGGAAAATCTCCAAGTTAGCAGCAGACACTAAAGATGTTTTTCTTTGATTATCTGAAATAATGCAAATGAAGCAGCATATTTCACATACCTTGACTCCTTCAGCAATCAACCCTTGGGCTAGAACAACAGAAGTAGTTGTACCATCCCCAGCTAAGTCATTAGTCTTAGCAGCAGCTTGTCTCACCAATTTAGCACCGATGTTTTCAACTGGATCTTCCAACTCGACCTAGTAGATAATTCCAAAAATTTGCATCAACATAACAATAAATTAACGCTACATACAAACTCCCAAAAGCACCATGTAAAGGTGTCTACCTCTTTGGCCACAGTCACTCCATCGTTTACAATCTTGGGGGAGCCGTACTTGCTTTCCAACACGACATTCCTACCCTTGGGACCAAGAGTAACTCCAACAAGATCTGCAAGTTTGTTAACACCGGCCTACAACAACAGAAAATTGAAACAGAAGTTAGGAACTCAGTAATAAACCAGAATGTGAACTCAAAAAATAAACAAATGAATAGACCACAAACTTACTTGCAGCTTCTTAATAGCTGACCCGTCCTTGTTAAAATACAGCTCTTTGGCTGCCCTAATCTTTGATGAACATCTTCTTTGCAAGACCACGTTCTGTCCCTTCCCTCTGAAAAGGGCTGTAGATATCTGTGAAGAGCTTGAAAGTTTCTTGTCTGTGGTGGCACGGCTACATGTAGCAGCCAGTGAACCAACAGACGACATTGTTGTCAAAGTTGAAGCCATTTACTTCCAGTAATCTGCAATTACAGCAAACAATTAAAACATAATCCATAGAAATTGTAACCCAAAACATAAATCTTATCTACACTATCAAAATGTCACTCATCCCAACCAATAACTTTCCTCAAACACAACATGAACACAACCCAACATCTCAATTCTCAAATTCAGCAGTAAAAATTCAATGAAATACCTCCACAAACCACAAACAATGCACCTTAAACAAGCTTTATCCATATAATCAGAAGCTAAAGAATGAAACCATGAGAATTTCTCATCGAAATCAATTTCAGAAGCACAAACATGGAAATTCTATCTCAATCCATCTATAAAACCTTAGCTCATCTAATACACATTATTCAATTGTAAACAAAGAACATCTTAACAAAAATCAAGTCATTTTAAAACCCCAAAACGAAATCTACCAATTAAAACTGAAATCCATAAGACTTATCCAAATTAAACTAAACCCAATATCCATTCAAGCACCACAAACAATACCCTTATAAAAAGACCTCATCTTAGAAGCAAAACAACCCTCAAAACCCTAATCAAACCCACAGTAAACCCCTAAAAAAGTTAATTCATTCGAACCACATAGATTATTAAGAAGAAAACAGTGAAGAACGAGAAGATAACGAACCTAGAAACAGCTTTTTTGTTGAAGAAGAAAAAGCTAGGGTTTAACCAGTAGATGGATGGATAAGCTGTGAGACTTACTTAGGCAGGTGAGGGAGAGATTTTAGGTTTTATAGAAAATGGGTAGGATTTTATTTTCACTCCTGAACCTTCCAGCAAATCCACACCGTTGGATCCGTTTGCTTGGTGGAACTATCTAGAAGGACATAGTTATTGGGTAGGTCCCAATAATTGTGGAACCATCCACCTTAAGGCCAACCGGAGCAAATTTTCCTTGGTTATTTCCGCATTCTAGCCAACCCAACCATAGTGTAACCTCAACAAATGAATGCTCCAAGAATGAATAATTTCGTCAAATGAATAATTTTTTCGGGTTTCGATTTGGGCAAAGGAGCTGATGAATAACCACTAACGAATAAAAAAAAATGTTCTCAAAGAACCATGAAAACAAAAATGAATAATTACAAAATTCCGTACAAAATAAATAAATAAACCCGTTAAACTAGAATATTCCATCCTTTCAACAGTGTTTTTACAAGAAGTCATTTCTTCTCGAAATGCTTATGTATAACTGAATAGTTTTTCCATCCACCTAAAACCAAAATACATCTCGTCATTAATTTTTTATTGAGTATGGACAACTTTTAGAAAATTTTGATATGTGTTGTGAAAAGTGGCGATTGGAGCTTCAAAAGCCTCATTCGGTATGACATTATTATTATATGGTTCACGGTCATTCTCATCATTTATTATAGACTCAATAATTTCATCACAGGTAGGTGATTACATAACTGCATATTTCTCGTTATGATCGATAGATCAAAAGATGTTCGACTTCTATCAGCGTAAATTATAGATGACATCAGTTAATTAGATTTAAAAAAAAAAATTAAATGAATAAATATTCATTCATCGATAAATAAATAACCTCGCTAAATGAATATTTTTTTTAGGTCCCGAGGCTATTCATTTATTGAGGTAAGACTGTACTATAAGTTATCCCGTAGATAAAATGTGGGTAGTTAAGAAACCTTGGCTGGTGAGTTTTCTAGATGTTGGTCGCTCGCTAGCCAACGGATACCCAACGATAAATGAGTTTTAATAATCTACGGAAATTAACAATCTAAATCCACTATTTAGGGTTTAAATTTATGCTTCTTTTAATTGGAAACTCAATTTCCATCACACTAAGCCAAAAAATATTATTTCCCCTTATGAATTTAAACTCCCATCATGTTTCCTGAACAATTTTTATATTTTTATGCATTTATGCGACAATTCCCTTGGCTAATTACAAGGATAGCTAAAGAATTTAAGCTCCCGAAGTGTATTCTGAGAAAACTGACCAAAAAAAAAATATTCACTGTGATGTCCAATAATGTAATTTCCAGTTGATCGTCAAGTCGTGCAAGATCAAATACCTTGGATCAAATCTTGTTGTGTCATTTACTTTTCCGTTCCGCAATTATAATTATTGTTATTATAATTTAAAGTAAATTAGACAAACGTTAACTCCGTACATACTTGATAGTGATCCTATAGAGTTTGGTTAAGTCCGAACCTATTATCAAGTATCATACTTCGTTGTTGTATTGTCTCGATCTTGTATCCATAGTCAATCACACAAGTTATCTTGTTGTTGTATTGTCTCGATCTTGTATCCATAGACAATCACACGAAGTGTGAACCGATTTGTTGTATTGTCTCGACTCAGTCTATAGACAATCACTTTCGGTAGAGGACTTATAAGTGGATAAATTAAAGATTGTGGTGTATTTGGGTACCCTCGTCTTTTCAGATCAGTTTGCAAACTGGTATGTGAACTGAAATCCCTGGATTTTAATTTTTAAAGATGGTATGCGTACATGGTATGAGTACCATGAAGGCCAAACATCCCAAACTACTATTTTCAAGCCTGAGAATTTAAGGGCCTTGAACACAAATCAAGTTAGGTAGACATGAATGATAAGGTACATGGATCATTATAAGTACTTTGAGCAATTAATAAAAGACACACAAGGCACATGGATCATTATAAGTATTTTAAGCAATTAATAAAATACATAAATCTTGCTCAAGTTTATAGACATGCCTTTTTAGAGGAATCCAATAAAATTCTACGGCCTTACCAAAGATTCAAAATCATATCTAACACAATATGTGCGCCCCAATTCTTGTGCTTCCCTCAACGGATTGACTATTCTTTTGCAAGTTAGTCTTCTCCAATTGGGAACATCGGATCTTGTCTTCGTCTTTACGAAGTTATCCTTTTGATAATCATTACGATTGTGAAAAGGATTTGTATGACGTTTATAGGAAAATCTAGGTTTATCACAGCACTGATTCCTTTTCCTAAAGGTTGGATAGTTACAACCTGTAATGTTAAGGGGATTAGCCTTAACATAAGATCTTAGTTTCACTACTTCTTGTGATGCCAAAACAAGAACATCATGAAGTTTCCCATTCCTTATACGAAAACGACATCTCCTTTCAAGGTGACATTAATTTGTTTCCGCAATAATGACAAATATAAGGAACGTTTTTACCCGGATTCATGTTTGTTGTTTTTTGAGGTTGATATACTTTGCTCTTTCGAACCTTAACTGCCGGTAAAGGAATTTAACTTTTTCCATCATTGGAAACCTTTTGTTGAGAAGAATCACTAGCCTTGACAAATTTTACCTCTTTGCTAGTACTTGGAGCATCTATTCCCTTATAGCCCAATCCTTGTGTATCACGATGATTTTTACTTGCTCATAGCATAGTGGTTAATTTGCTTGAACTAGTATTGAACTTTTTCAAGTCATCTTCCAACATCTTGATTTTATCAAGAGCAGTAGCTAAATCAGCCTCAAGGCGAATTCTCGAGCGAGATTAGCGCTTTCTCTGTCATCAAAACTTGTTTGCTGAGAGTTAATCCTTGCTTCAGTTGCTGCAAGTTTCTCTTCCAACAAGAAGTATTTTTGAATAACATTATCACACTCAAGTGACTTTCTACTCAGGATTTCCTCAGAATCTTTGAGGATCGATTCGTAAGAGCGATTCAAAACATAAAGATCTCCGTAAAAAAATTTCAATTTCTTGTTTTCTCGACAGAGAGAAGTCAGAAGAGGTTTGACATGAGAAGTTCTCATCTTCTTATTTTCCAGCGAATTCAAAACCTTAACATACTGTGAGACTTCCTCATCAACATCTCTATCAATATCCACCTTCGTCAGAAAGTTCATCCAACTGTTCGTCTTAGTGTGTTTCCCAGTTATCAACAAATTCTACATCACGAGGATGTTTAGATATTGACCTATATGTGACAGTTCTCTTAGGAGAATTGAAGATTTTAAAAACATTTGGTAATTTTTGAACTGGTAAGTTATTAAAGATACACTCGTCCATAAAAATTCAGATTGCTACAAACAGAGACTTATGAGGTTTCAAACGTGTTTTCCTGCTCTGATACCAAATGAAAAAGCGGGGGTCTAACAACCACACCCAATATTTTGTTTAGGGAAAGTGTATGGACTAACTCTAATATACTTTCAGGAGAATCAACTAGGCAGTCAGACTCAATCAAGGAAAAGTATATCCAAGAGCTGTATCTCTGTTTCCAAATGTAATCAGCAAATCAAACAGATAAGAATCCGCGAGCCTGATTATTATAAGAAGCAACTTGAACGGTACCGAAGACCAATGTTCAAGTGTCAATCAATTTCAATCAACAACCAAATGTTGGATTTACCAACTAATTGAACTACGCAAAACCTATGATATTTCAATTATATAAACAAATATAATTCGGAAAAGAAATAACACAGACACCGGAAGTTTTGTTAACGAGGAAACCGCAAATGCAGAAAAACCTCGGGACCTAGTCCATATTTGAACACCACACTGTATTAAGCCACTATGCATCGTAGCCTACTACAAGTTAACTTTCTGACTGGAATGTAGTTGATCCCTAACCAATCCGACACTGATTAAGGTACAGTCATGTTCCTTACACCTACGAATCCCAATGGGACTCTACGCACTTGATTCCCTTAGCTGATCTCACCCACAACTAAGAATTGCTACGACCCAAATTCGAAGACTTGATAAACAAATCTGTCTCACACGGAAAAGTCTATTGAATAGATAAATCTGTCTCCCACAGCAATACCTACGAGTTTTGTTCAATCTTTTGATAAATCAAGGTGAACAGGAACCAATTAATATACCGAACTTATATTCCCGAAGAACAACCAAGAAATATCAATCACCTCACAATAACTTAACTATATGGTAGTAGACAAAGTTATTGTAGAATCACAAACGATGAGACGAAGGTATTTGTGACTAATTTTTATCTTACCTATCGGAGATAAATCTCGAGCAAATCTTAGAGAATATAGTACTCAATACGATAGAACAAAGTAAGATCAGAACACGCAACTACAGAGAAAATAGTTGGGTCTGGATTAAGAATCCCAATCAAGTCTTTAAGTCGTTAACCGATAATGGCTTTAGGAAAAACCTAGGTTAAAGGAGAATCGACTCTAGTCGCAACTAGTATCACAGAGGAGGTGTGAGGATTAGGTTTCCCAGTTGATAGAGTTCTCCCTTATATAGTCTTAAAATCAGGGTTTGCAATCAATGTTACCTTGGTAACAAAACATTCAGTATTTACCGTTAGATGAAAACCTGATTAGATTCAAGCTAGTATCTTTCAACCGTTAGATTGACTTAGCTTGTTACACACAAATGAAATGTGCCTTCATTTAGATATGGGTAACCGTACCTAAACGTGTAGACTTAGTTGGCTCAACAATAGTTAACCGAAGTTAGCCATATGAACACTTTCATATCAACCTTTTTCATCTTAATCACAAATAGTTCAAATAACTTAAATGAAACAAGTTATAGATTTGTTCAATTGTTTATATTCTCATAGAAGTATACAAGACACAATTGAAGTAAAATCGGATTTGATTCACTCGAATCAATTCATGAACATTATAGCCACGGTTTGCAAAAGATTGCATTCCTTATTATATAAACATATTTGTTCATGAACAACCGATTGTAGAACTTAACCCACTCAAATATGCAAAAGTGCACGCATACCTAAGTAGCCGGACTTAGTCTGTGTTGGCCAGTATGCAAACGTGTACGCATACTGTCGTTCACGACCGAACTCACTTGAAATCAGTATGCATACGGGTATGCATACTAAGTTCATGGACTTCAACTGCTTAACCAGTACGCATACGGGTATGCATACTAAGTTCCTGGACTTGGAATATACTTGCAACAGTTACCATACAAGTACGCATACTGTGCAATATATAATCATGGTTAATTGGTCCAAACTCCCATTTCAATCATTGAAACATTCTTAGAAGACGAGAATAGCAATCTCACACAAACTATTAGCTTCAAAGCAATTTTTCAAGTGATCAAATAATCAATACAAAACATTCCGAGTCTACATCAAATGACTGTCTCACACAAATCATATAAGATGTTACCAGGCGATTTTCACATGATCATCTTTTGACTTTCGTCAAGAATAAAAGATGAACTTGGTTAAAGCGAAAGCTTACCAACACATATTTCGAGAAATATGTAAGCGAGTTAAACTCAAATACTGAAATATCAAATGTGTGTAATTAAAGTCTATATAGTTATACGACTTTTTGTCTCAATAGGCGATAAAATAGAAATAGACTTCTGAGTGATAGATGAGTTCAAGTCTCCACATACCATTTGTTGATGAAGTTCCATAAGCTCCCCTTAGTAGTTCTTCTTCTTCAGTCGATGAACGCCGTGAAGTCTAAAGCTCAACTACACATTCTATCTTAATCCGAGACATAGCTGTAAGTAGACTAGAAATCAAGACTTATAGTTTTGACAACTAAACCCGACAAACAAGCTCGATATAGAAACGCTTGGGAGTTCGACCGAGCAGTGCTCTGACAGTTGGTATGCCCAAAATACCATGTTTGTAATCTTTTGGGAATTACGCTTTGGTCTATCTCTATCACCATCCATATTGATTATTTTTACACCATGTTTCTGAAAAAATGATGAAAGTTGAACAAGTAAAGTATCCCAACCTTTATCCCTCATCTCTTGTAGTTGTTTCTTGCAAATATTAACTAATTTTATTGCATTAACAATATCTTGATCTTTCCTTTTGCAACACTTCTGAAAGATCACTTATGATACTATTATTTTTCTAATCAAATGAATACAAAAAAAAAAACTATATAATTTCATTGTTTTCACAAGACCCATTACTTCGTAGCTCTTGTTAGAAGTTGGGTCTTTCGAGACTGCCTTAATTAAAAACCCAATCGACTTTTATATTAACTCCTGGATTCTTCTGATTGCCTATTAATTATTGTCTCAATATGCCGACCTAGTTTAACAAGGCATAACATTTGTCCTTAGCTTCATCGTGACCACTTCCTTCGCTATCAACATGTTTTTGTAACCTCTCTTTCCTCTACCAACTTGAGAATTAGTCCACCCTTAACAAAGTTATTAACTCCTTTTTATTTGAACAAATAACAACATAGACAAAACAATTTATCATTTATAGTGTTGCACTCTAATCCTTAAACCACAAAGGGATTGAATCTTCTTGAGTTATTATTGCCCTTCTTTTTAGAGGAAAATGTGTCATTTATAGGCTGACAAGGACCCATATGCAAATATGTCATTTGAAACGACGAGGGTACCCAAATACACCATAATCTTTTTGTTTTTACCTATAAGTATGATATCTTAAGTGATCATCTATGGACAAAGTCGAGACAATACAACTTCAAGACTTGATAATAGTTACAGTCCGAAGCCGATTTATTATAGGATCAATATCAAGTGATTAGGATTAATTTACAAGTGTCATTTACTTTATTATAATAAGACAATTATAATGCAGAAATAAAGTAAATGAGGAAACCGCAAATGCAAATGCAAAAAAAAAAAACGGGACCTAGTCCAATTTCGAATACTCTCAGAATTAATCCGCTATACAAATTAAAGAACAAAGCCAACTTCGTATAGTCGAGACCAAGTAATCTACCCCTAATTACAAATATTCTTTTTGGGTGGTCTACGAGCTGCTGCTCAATCGATTAGTTATGAAATACCATTAACTCCATGTGTGTTGTCAATATCTCTACGGCGACTGTTGGGCATGAACTTGTACCTAATTTTTTCTAGGAAAGAAGTTGAATGGAGTGAATAGAGATCCTCGTTTTTTTTATTCGTCATTCGGGTGTTCCTCCGCATCCCCGCGCCTACAACCGTCTCGGGTCAATGCATGTGAATCCCAAAACAGAAATTATTATCTTGAGTTATTTTACCGACGTAAAGTCTTGAGCACTCAACTCCTTTTGATTGTCTTCCAAAAAGTAAAGGAACAAAGATTTTTGGTAACTACTCCAATAATCTTTTAAAAAAGATTCATTCAGTTTTGATAATGGCTCTTCCGTCTAAACTAATAAACTCTTTTGTCGGGTAAGATCAACCCAAATCAGTAACTTAGATTCAGATTCACAACTATCATATTCAGATATTGAAAAATACTACCAAATGATAGTTGCCGATCTAAACGACTATATGATTAGATCTATCAAAGATAAATCAAATCTAAGTCGGATCCCAGACGATTAAGATATGTGCACAAATCACGAAATACGAAAATCAATAAGAAAAATCTTCTTGTCTTCAAATCTTCAATTTCATTCTATTGTACATGCACAACACAAACTTGAATCCACTTATAACCGATCACACACAGTACGGAGTCTGTTTACAATGAACGATCACTAGTTTTCTTTAGATTTAAAAACAGTTCTAAAGATCCCATCAATACTTTGATCTAGTTTGAGTGACCCTTATGTCAGAAGAGAAGGTTCTCAAGAATAATCAAACTAGGTGCAATCAAAGTTTCAACAAACGTTATTCAATAAAATCAATAATCAAAAACTAAAATAACAATGCAGTTATCTAGTTTCCCACCAATAGTACTCGTAAAGTTTCTTGATCCCATAGAAGTCTTTAAACGAGCGGTCGTAAGAGATTTCGCCTAATTATGGTACTTTCCTCTCCGGATAGATGGCTCCACCAGAAATAACACGAATGAATTTTTCCCGGTTCAAGGGATAGTTTGCAAGAAATGCAAACTTCATTATTTATAGACCAATGTTGTTTTGACAATAAGGAAATTCCAAAACCAAAAATATTCTCAAGATATGCAATAAGTACCTAATTTCGGTTTTCATATTTCCAACTAATATCCAACCTGTAGTTCTGAAATCTCTTTTTATAAAATATCTAATATTAGTTGTTGCACTTAACTATATAACTTTCCAAGAGATTTGTTTTGATTGCTGGAAAATCAAAAACATATAATCGAAAATCTTAATCAAAAGATTCTTAATATTTCGGTTTGGGATTACCTAGAGTATCAAGGAATATCTTTGAACAATAAAAGATAAGAATTATATTCATGTTCAAATTATGTCGACATCTAGAATTTTCCTATTTAGCAAACCCTAATTCCAAACTCGCACAAAATCGTAAGTAATATGTGAATGTTAGAAATCGGTTTTTTTCTTTTTGGGACCGATTCTACCATGACTCCTATCATAGGTAAGGATCGGTTCTACCAAGTCTCCAAATATAGGTAGAGATCTGTTCTACCATGACTCCCAACAATAGACAGGATCGGTTCTACTATGAATCCCAATATAGGCAAAGATCGGTTCTACCAAGAATCCCAACATAAGCTACGATCGGTTTTGCCATGTATCCTAATATAGGTAAGGATCGGTTCTACCACAAATCTCAATATAAGTTAAGATCAGTTCTACTGTATATCCTAAACTGGATAAAGATTGTAACTACCATATCTCTTAACATTAGTCAACATCGGTTCTACCAAAGTTCTTACCTAGGTTCGAATTAGCCATGCAATAGATGTTCATTGAGAATCGGACCAATTAAAACACCTATTGATTTCTTTTCGTATATATAATTCATTTAAACATATGTAATCAAAAATAGTTTCCTATGATGAAATCACACATATATCCAATACACAATCAAGTATCGAGTTACATGGATTATGTCATTGTCTCATTTACGAAGTTCGGAAGATAAATGTATACTTCGTAACTAAAAATTCTTCCTTAACCCAGTCTAATACTAGAGTATTAAATATAACCTCGCATGTTATGTTTTCAATCTTAAATGACTTGAAAGCAATGATACGATGGCAACAAGTCACGTCATTATTACTAACCTCAAGTGGAAGGATGATGTCTTCATTGTAGTCAGAGAAATACTTGTATGTCTCAACATTCCTAGACTTTTTAGTATAACCTAAACGAAGTTGACTCTAGTACATTTAATCAAGCGACTCTAATTGAGTTTTAATACTAAATATGAGAACTAAACTTGACATACCAACACTTGGTGGTTTCAACCGAGCAATGCTCTAACATTCACTTGCAAAACTTATACATGTATATTAACTTCCTTGCTGCCATTATGTTTTTTTTGAAGGTGAAGCCAGATCGGTCAGTGCACATCTTTTATGATACTTCCCAATGACCACTTACTACTTGCTAATGATTGACACTACCATTTAATATATCTGTGACATGATATACTTAACTGAAAAGAAATATATTCATCTCGAAGTATAAGTTCCTAACCAAAATTTCTAGTTAAGAAACTTCTGTCGTGTAACCAAGCATTTATACGTATAAATAACTAAAAGACTAAATCATGTCAAATTACTATTTACTAAGCACAATATCTACTGCTCCACATTTATTTGTTCAAAAAACATATTAACAACATTAGAATGACTGTTGCCTTTGTCAACGAAAAAACTTACCTTGAACTGAATGTGAACCCTAAAATATGAACCCTAACTTAGCATACTAAAACCCCAATTAGGAAAAAACCCACCAATTCCACAATTCGGAAATACCATTAGGATTAATATTCAATACTATACCTAACGAAAAAAAGAATCCCCGATTTGGTAAAACCAAAACCTAATAAAACCAAATTAAAGATAAAGTATTATGATTTAAGTATTGAATTAAGTAAATATTTGTAATCATATGAAATCCATTAATTGTAAATTACAAATAAACTTAAATTCAAAGCTTTAAACAATTATTTGAGATCCTAATTGTTCATCTTGTCTCCACCGTCTCTTTTACTTTTCCTTTTCTTTCCACTTTCCATTCCCTTTCCTTTCTTGTTTCTGGTGAATAAAAGAATGAGAATGAAGAATAATTATAAGATAGATGTCTGAATATTCATGTCAGTTTTCCAATGCTTCCACGTTTTTTTTTAATGAATTCCATGTGTTCTTACTTACTTTTACTAATATAACCTTGTGATATTTTTAATTTCAAATAAACACGGGGGACAAATCTCAAAACAGTCAAAATCTAAGTTGGTATATATCGGTATAATAAACTAGAGAAGACAACTATCCTTCATAGTCCAAGCATAGCTCCGTCACTGGGAAATTGCACTAACAACTTTGTATTAATTGATGTAAAAAAATAATGAAGGAGGAATATTGAATACTTTCCAACATATCAAATAAGTTAGGTGAGCTTCTAATGAATTATGAAAAATATGGTCTTTTGCAATTCAATTTTCGAAAGTTTTCTCCTCTTTTAAAGGGATCTTTTCTTTGGAGAAGTTTCCTTCCGAAAGGGAACCCGTTTCTTGCGAAGAAGAAAATGTTATTGCACACTTGAGTTCTTCTGAAAGCGTAAGAGATTTTCTACATTATATCTCAGACAGGGATAATTTGGGGAACGAGGTAGTTCAGTTATTGCATTCTAGTTATCATATCTCTTTTTATTGGTATGCAAAAATATATGAAAGGGTGCGGCATGCACTTAGAAATTTATCTTCAGAACAGTGTAGCTTACCTTCTTGGATGTTAAGGTTCATATAAGCTATATACAATGACAAAGACATATATTTATCATTGAGGAGGAGGAAACAAAAAGATTTTGTGGCAAATAGTTATAAAAGCAAATGACTTCTACACAACATATATAAATATATATTATTTTTTTTACGTTTTTATATAAATAATTTTTTGTTACATTTATGGATATAATATATATATATATATCCACTAGAAAACTTATCTTAGGAATCCGAACTTTATGTTTTTCAATGATGTGAAATCGTTGCATGATCATATCATCATTAATGGGATCAAGAAATAACTTCTCCATATAGGCACCATTTGTTGCATGACGTCACGAGAACGATCGAGAAAAGTCCTAGTTACTTGCAGAGGTACGAATGATACCAAGCAATCTCGTGGTTTTGGAGTCCTACTCTAAGACCTCTTGGACGCATTACTATAAGAGATCTCAACCACAGCGTTGCTTTTGGTATCATTAGGAGCGTGGAGAAGATCCTTCCAACCAGGCAGCAGACACTAGAAACAGCTTTAGCTAAGGTGGACGCGGAAATACGAAGCTTACAGGAAAAATTCAGGTCTGCAAAGTCTGATCTTAAGCAGCGTGAAGGACTTCTTTAGAAAAAACATATGAAACCCGAAGTAGACTGTCACATACTTGATTGGGATTCCTAGAGATTACTTCTATTCAATCATCTCCATAGGGCAATTGAGGATCATGTGAAAGTGAAAGGTTGATTACTTCCATTCAATCATGATGAATTTGGGGAGGATGACCCGTATTATCTGGAAGAAATCGATAGGTTTCGTGATCATTTGTTGAGTTTTGTGATCATTTAACGATTGAAATGAACATAGCCTCCAATGCAGTATTGCTCGTGTAGACATTCACAAACAATTGTTAATTTTTTTTAAAAAAAAAAAACAGTAAAAAAAGGTTTGGAAGAATTATAATACCAACGAAATATGCAGTGGTACTGGTGTTGGTGTCTGTCTTGGTATTACTTTCTTACTTTTTGTATATATGGTTGCAATGATAGCACTAGGTTCTTAGAGTTTGAAATAATTAACGATTAATCATAACAATAATTACATAACAATGTGATGTTATATACATGTTAACCACAAAACATGCTAATAAGAATCGAGATTCATGTATAAATAACATCTACGAACTCTGCATTTCTAAGATGATATGATTTTTTGTGAGGCTTTTTCTCTTTTACCAGTCTTTTCAAAGCCGTACCAAAACTAGCATCAACTATTCTTTCCTTAGTTTTTCTTTTACCTTATTGTTATTATGGTTAAGAGCTGCTTTAACGCTGGATACATTGTTAACTACCAGTAAAATGTCACCATCCTTTGGGTTTTCTTGAATTGTTTAGTCCTTTCAAGCTTTCAGTAACTTCTTTTAGTGTTTTATTAAGATTTGATAAACAATTCATAATGATTCTTCAGATTCCGTCGCTTTTATTGCCTGTTGAATATGCAATATGCTCAACCTTTTGCAACGCGTAACTATATATTGTTTTGAATTAATTCCGCTTATAAAACATGTACCAACTTTTGTATATCGGGATTTAACATCTTTTGTCCACCTCTTAAATACATATTGAGTAGGAATACTCTTGACATTCTTTACCGATAAAAATTTCAGTGCATGTGAGCACAAGTAACCTGCAAATTCAAATTTTCGACAACTACATGAAACATTATTATTTTTTGAGCCAAAGTTACGATAATATTTTTTTCCCATGAGGAATAACTCCATATGTACTCGCTCTCTCATTCTCACTAAAAATGGTTAATGCAAAATCATGAGCTCTGCATAACTCTTTTTGGAACAATGTGAAGCTTGTCAGTCAGCATCATGCCTCAGAATTTTCACAGGGAACGACATTGTAGGGTAAGTTTGACTTTCTTTAAAGTCCATGCTTAATTTTCGTAAGGACGATTATCAAGTAGTATTTGAAAATGTTCAACCAGTCTCTTATGAAACACATGCGTGGCTAAGATGCTTCGCAACATTTTGACATAAATGCCAAGCATAATCTATGACACGACTCTGGCCATTGTGAAGCTAACGATTTAGCCATTGTTGCATCTTGATCAGTGAAAATGTTTTTTGGTTTCTTCCCTGACATAGTTTTAGCTAAAGTATCGAACAACCACATAAATGTTTTTGTAGTCTCATCATATAATAATGCTGCAACAAATATTATTGTTTGCTTGTGAAGGTTTACTCCAACAAAGATAGCAAAAGGTCTTCCATCTTCTTCTCTTTTTCTGTAAGTAGTGTTGAAATATATCATATCATCAAAATATTCATAATCCATCATCATCCTTGCATCAACCTGAAAAATGTTAGTTATCAAATCATCTTCATCTACTTGTATAGCATAAAAGAAATGGTATCATTTAATTACATGTTTTGAAGATATTCTAATACGTCACTCGTATCTCCTAATTTTATTTTTCTCATCTGTTTCCAACGTAAATGATTTTTTTTTTTTACAGGTGAAAAACCTAGATTCTGGTGACTACCGGCTTGTCTACTTAAAAAGTCGATTGTTTCTCTATGTGCAATCCCCGAACCATCAACCATATTAACTTGTATGGTATGTGCAACAATCATATTTCTCTGATATCCTAAGCATCGATAAAGAGGAAAACCGAAAATTAGAAAAACCTTGGGACCTAGTCCAAAACTTGAGCACCACACTGTAATAAGTCGTTAAAGACACTAGCCTACTATCAGACTTCAGACTGGAATGTAGATGAGACCGAATCAACCTTACGAGAAATTCATATTTAGTTGTGCTCCTTTAAGTATCTTGGATACTGCAAGATCCTATGCAATACAATTTTTCTAGATGATGTCCTCAAAATTCCAATTGAAAAAAGCGGGGGTACAACAACCACACCCAACAATTTGTTTGGCAATCAATAGACAATCCAAGAGAATCAACTAGACAGTTAGACTCAATCTAGAGAAAATTATATCAAAGAGTTTTGTATCTCTATCTATCAATTCAATCTGCAATCAGCAAATAGAAATTTGCGAGCCCGAATAACTATAAGAGCAATAACTTGAACGGTATCAAAGACCAATATTCAAGGATTAATCAATTTCAATCAACAACCAAAGGTTGGATTTACCAATTGATCGATTCAATGCACAACATGTGATATTTCAATTATATAACAATATATAATGCGGAAAAGAAATAACACAGACACCAAAAGTTTTGTTAACGAGGAAACCGCAAATGTAAAAAAACCCCGGGACCTAGTCCAGATTTGAACATCACACTATATTAATCCGCTACAGACACTAGCCTACTAGCAATGAACTTAGGACTGGACTGTAGTTGAACCCTAATCAATATCACACTGATTCAAGGTACAGTTGCGCTGCTTACGTCTCTGATCCCAGCAGGATACTACGCACTTGATTCCCTTAGCTGAGCTCACCCACAACCAAGAGTTGCTACGACCCAAAGTCGAAGACTTGATATACAATTTTGTCTCACACAAAAAATTCTATAGGGATAGATAAATCTGTCTCCTACAGAAATACCAATGAGTTTTATTCCGTATTTTGATAAATCAAGGTGAATAAGAACCAATTGATATGCCGGACTTATATTCCCGAAGAACAACCTAGAAATATCAATCACCTCACAATAATCTTAATCGTATGGTAGTGAAAAAAGATATTGTGGAGTCACAAACGATGAGACGAAGATGTTTGTGACTAGTTTTTATCTTGCCTATCGGAGAATAAATCTCGAGCCATTATTAAATAAGATGGTACTCAAATACGATAGAAGATGCAAGATCAGATCACGCAACTACAGAGAAAATAGTTGGGTCTGGCTTCACAATCCCAATGAAGTCTTCATGTCGTTAACCTACAGGGTTTCGTGAAAACCTAAGGTTAAAGGAGAATCGACTCTAGCTTATGAAACTAGTATCACACAGTAGGTGTGGGGATTAGGTTTCCCAGTTGCTAGAGTTCTCCTTTATATAGTTTTCTAATCAGGTTTTCAATCTAAGTTACCTTGGTAACAAAGCATTCAATATTCACCGTTAGATGAAAACCTCGATTAGATTCAAGCTAATGTCTTTTAACCGTTAGATCGAACTTAGCTTGTTACACACAAATGAAATGTACCTTCATTTAGGTTTATGTAGCCGTACCTAAACGTGTACACCATGTTGGCTCAACAATAGTTAACCAAGGTTAGCTATATGAACACTCTCATTTCAACCTTATTCATCTTAACCATAACTAGTTCAAATGACTCAAATGAAACTAGTTAAAGAGTTTTTCAATTGCTATATTATCATAGAAGTATACAAGAACACAATTGAAGCAAAATCGGTTTGATTGACTCGAATCAATTCATGAACATTATAGCCACGGTTTGCAAAGAATGCATTCCTTATTATATAAATGTATTAGTTCATGTACATAACCGATTATAGAACTTTAACCTTCAAGTATGCAAACGGATACGCATACTTGAAATACCCGGACTGAGTTTGGGTTTCGCCAGTACGCGAACGGGTACGCATACCTCCAATCCCAGCAGAAAATCTCGGACATGAACCTTATGCCAGTACGCATACGTGTAAGCATACTTAGGTTCCCGAACTTCTCAAACCAACATGTACGCATACTATGGTTCCCGAACATGGATAAAATATGTGCAAGAGTATACAACATGTCACAATCCAATAATGGTTAAGTGTTCTAAACTCTTATTTCAATCATTGAAACTTTCTTAGAGGATGACAATAGCCATTTTCACACACTACTAGCATCAAAGAAATTTTCAAGTTATTGAAATAATCATAACGAAACATTCCAAGTCCACACCAAAATGATTGTATCACACAAACCATGTAAGATGTTACTCGACAATTTTCACATGATCATCTTTTTACTTTCGTCAAGAATATAAGATGAACTTGGTCGAAGCAAAAGCTTTCCAACACATATTCCGAGAAATATGTAAGAGAGTTAAACTCAGCTCGAAATCTCAAATGTGTATAATAGAAAACTACATCGTAACACGAATTATGTCTCAATATAAAAGATATAGTAGAAATAGACTTTCCAAGTGATAGATGAGTTTCAAAAGATCCACATACCTTTTTGTTGATCAAGTTCCACAAGCTCTCCTTAGTAGTTCTTCGTCTTCAATGATGAACGCCGTGAAGTCTAATGCTCAACTCAACTACACAATATATCCTAGTCCGAGACATCTATACGTAGATTAGAAATCAAGACTTATAGTTTTAATCACTAACATTGGCAAACAAGCTTGAGATAGCAACACTTGCGAGTTCGACCGAGCAGTGCTCTAACAATCTCCCCCTATGTCAATTTTAGTGACAAAACTATCAATACATATGGACTACAAAATAAATAAACTTTGTAGCTTCTCATCCAAATGCTTGATATCCTTGGTTTTTCAACATTACTCGAAATCTTCGTCACTTTCAAGTACTCCAATGATTCCAAATGTGTTCTACTCAGCATCATTGTTGTTGAAGATCCATATGTTGTGTTCCCACAACAAGATTGGATCGAGACTTTGATGATAACATAGTAACCTCTTTGATTACACTAAACCAAAGCCTAATCGATTGAAATCGACTCTTTTAATTATAATTTTCATTACCTGTTCATTACAGACTCCCTCAACTTATAAATCCATCTCTTCCTAATTTAGCATCAACGGTTCACAAGAGCCCAGGTGATAACATCCCAGCCCACCGTTATAACTGAAATTAACTGACTAATTATATATTTAATCTAATTAATTCAATCTATAACTAATAATATTAACCAGTGTTAAATAACGACAGAAGACATGATAAGGGGTACCCTCCTTTTAGCTAGGTACATGACAATACCTTCCCCTCCAAAACATCATTGTCCTCAAGGATGGAGGATTGAGAATGCAAGGCTTTGTCAAAACCTCATTAAGAGCTGATACCATCCACTCTTCAGTAGAACTCAACTTGTCATGATGCCTGGTAACCACTCTTTGCTTCATAATACCTCCCACACCTACTGCAACATTGTTTATGAGCAGACTGAACATGTGTGTACAGTTGCAACTTGCCAACACTTCCACTTTCCGCACACAAGTACAACCCTCCTTGGAACACCATTTGTGTCGAATTAAGAAACCCAATAACTGACTGTAATAAGGAAAGCTTGTTAGCTGCTCAAAAATAGCAGTCTGGATCCTGATCACACCATCAGATACTTTCGCAAGTCCCTTACTGACAAACTTTCCCCTGACCTCAACACCCACTTTCTGAAAGACTGATATAAGCCTGACATTTATAACTTCCCCCGTTAAGGCGTGAGCATTTCCCGTGGAAAATGCTGGGTTGCAACGCTGAGTTGGTACAACATGTAACTTCCAGTGAAGAGTTTGTTGGAGCTTGGTTGGCCTCCACTCTTGTTCCGCCAGATTCGACAAAATACATAAGTTAACCCAAAATTCTGTACAAGTATCAATCTTTGTTATTGAGTGCCATGAACCCCATAGAAGATATAAACGAATTCCATCTCCAGAGAAAATAGTCGGATTAGATGACTCGAGAGGTTCATAATCTGTAACTGTGTTGCCAAAGTTACCATTCAACTTACACATGTAATTAGCTTCCAGTTTATTATAAACTACAGTTTCACATGGCAAATTGGTACTTTCATACCAGTTCACAACAAGGCACCCAATTGATATAAGCCCTTTATCAATCCATCTAACTCTTTTCAAACTCCATAAACATGTTAGACACAGTTTGAATTTCTACCTCAAGTAATTTACCAACCTCAATGCAATGGAGAAGTGGGTTGTAGCAGTTACGACGTGAATTCCCACTATCCTTACCGGAAATTCTGATAAGCTAAAATTCTTCTTAAGTTGATCTATGAAATCCCACATCTGGCGAAAGCAAGAAGGAGAATATCGAGTGTGACTACATAAGTAGAACCTTACCCAATCAAAATTCAGAGTCTCCTTCGCAATTATCTCATTGGTTGAATATCCATTAAAACTTCCAACCTGACTAGGGATTATCACCAATACATAGCTGAGCTTAGAATAACAACTTGCTATAACTTCCCACGCCAAATAGACCACCAACTGTGATGCCATTTGAAAATTACCCTTCCCAATTTGATGTGCTAGCCCCCATAAAAAATCATAACACTGATGACCACCCCAAGCGTAATCATACTTGCATACACATATCCGTTGCCTGCAGAAAGAAATAAAATGCCAGCCATAGTGCCAGGTGTACAGAAGACTCCACCTGTAAAGCTTAACTACCATCAGAACTCTATTTCGGATCATAAGTCTACCATAAAATGAATATGTCAGAGATAGAGAGGACAGATAAGAACTCGTTCTCGAGTAATAAATGACGACAACCAAGGATTTAACCAGCATAAATGCAGCCTTCTTTAAAAGTAGCAACCATCTATCACCATGAGTATCTCCGTAAACTGGAATCTTGCCCATGTAGTCTGACCCACTATAACTCCTCAGAGTTTCCACACACAACTGAGAATTACCACCACTATAACCAATTGTGAACACTAACATGATATAATCCATAAATAATGAATCTAATCGAAACTCAAGAGTAAAAACTAGCTTATAAGTTAAATTCCCATCATTTGTATCCCTTACAATCGCATAAACATCTCGGAAAATCAAACAACAGTGAGTTAAACCCCAACAGAATTCACAGTCACCCCAAGAATAATAAAACCTCTGAATTACTCTAAATTCCTTTCCACGATCAAACATTCTATGCACAAACTCGAAGATAACAGAGAGACGTATGGCAGTTATCAATTTGTACAACGCCTTACCTCCTTTAATGTGCAAGAGAAAATCATTCCTCCCACAGCTCAAACTCCAAGGTAAACTCTCAGCCCTTTCAACAAGCAACACAAACTTCAGCTGCAGAAGAGATAACGTTTCTTTCCACGTCCCAAGCTTTTGATCACACGGCTTTCCAGAGTCACAATGCTCACTTCTATTGGTAAGTATAGTCCCAATCCAATTCGAAAACAACAAATCATAAAAGGTAATTGTATCGACATAGAAATCATAAGCATCATCAAGTAAGACTCCAACTGAATTCAAGCACATCATCACTTGGGCAGAAAAACTGTTTGCTGGTGATTCAGTTCCCTTAAGAAGTTGGTAAAAACAAGCACCACTATTAGTTGGTATACAGACAATTACACCAAACCATGAATCTGACCCATTAAGAACAAGATCGCGAGAAGTAATTGTATAATCATGGAAATTATAAAAACTATCAAAACAATAATATCCTTCCATCACTTCGATATCTCCAACGATCCAATACTCTACTTGTAAATTTGAAACAAGGGTGATAAGATTTCTCACTAGCCATTTGGTGACTGTTTGCATCTCCCCCTTTAAAACGCATAATACATAATTGAAGCATTTTAACAAACAAATAACCCCCATCACCAGTATTACCATTCTTAACCAATAAATTTCCTATTGAATTCATAAACAACAATTTGAATCGAAACCCCTATTTTAAAACCAGCTCATAAAAATTCTCCCATGGTAATCATCAATCAAAACTCGACCCATCAAACCACTTTCCACGATCAAATATGGAACGAGTAAAATCAAGATAAAGATAAAGACAGTTCTTACAATTCAGTGTGACGTGAGTAATAAAATCCTGCAAAGTTTCCATTTTACTGTCACTCCTCTTGTCGAGTTTGACTGGATCTAGCCTGGAGAATTCCAAAGATCTCTCGGGTTTTCAACTTCGGAAATAGTAAGCTCAAACCAGTAAGTTAATCATCATATTCGGTTTCAATAAAGAAGAATTGAGGAATCAACTCCAAGTCAAGAGAATCATCATCTTCTTCTTCGAATGGTGTTGACGAGTATCAACTGAAATTGGTGACCAACTCTGAGTCAATCGAGTCTTCTTCTACCAATTCTTCGCATTCCATTTCATCTTCACCTTCGTTGTTTCTATAACCTCAACAACTTCAACAGAACTTTCCTCCGATGTTGGTACATGAGTTGGTGTAGTAGTTTGGCGGAGTGACTCCAACTTCCTTTCTGCATTACTGATAAGATCCAACAAATTCAGTAGATTTTGCTTCCGATTTGGTGAACTATCATTTCCAAATTGTTTTAAGTACTCCAATCGAAGCTTATTTACTTCAAAACTTGCATCAAGTGCTTCCCAATCCCAGACCAACGAATCCCCCATGGATCATGGCTGCTCTGATACCAATTGTTGTGTTCCCACAACAAGATTGGATCGAGACTTTGATGATAACATAATGACCTCTTTGATTACACTGAACCAAAACCTAATCGATTGAAATCGACTATTTTAATTATAATTTTCATTACTTGTTCATTACAGACTCCTCGGCTTATAAAGCCATCTCTTCCTAACCTATCATCAATCTGTTCACAAGAGCCTGTGTGATAACATCCACTTCACCGTTATAACCGAAATTAACTGCCTAATTACATAATTAAGCTAATTAATTCAATCTATAACTAATAATATTAACCAGTGTTAAATACCGACAGAAGACATGATAAGGGGAACCCTCCTTTTATCTAGGTACATGACACCGTAGCAATAACAATGAGAAAACAGTTGCTCTCAATCACTGTTATACAATGTCATAGTATCATTATACAACATCATAGTTCAATTGTATCACAACTTTGACAACAATACTATGGTGATATGTATCACTCCCCCTTAGTCAATACTTCATCTCACAATGAAAACCACTCCCCCTTACATAATGATACGTAAACCATATGTATTTGTAGTGTGAACTACACATTAATTCTCCCATTTTTTGTCAACAAAAATTTGCAAAGGTACGAAAATTAGTGGGATCCTCATGAAATTTCCATAGAGATACTTCATGACCAAAAGAGAACAACATATCAACTTGTTTAGATGCCATCATATAGTCGAAACTAAATGCATTCATCAAGGAGTTTATAAAGATACAAGATAACCCCAAAAATATTCTACAGCCGCACTCCCCACAAAGATTTGGAAATTAAACACAGGTTCAATTAAGAACTCCCCCCCATAAAATGTCATTCCCGAAAGAACAACAAGGGCGACCTTACTTTTACAAGAAAATAAGTATTTCCTTGGATATTAACAAATCATATAAGAATATGAATTTTTATCCAAAAATCTCAATTGATTTAACCACAAAGAAAATGATCAATTCAATTGGTCATGCTCAACATAAGACAACTTATAGAGCAACACAGTATATACACAAAGATGTGGATCGGGGAAAGACCAATATCATGGAATAATCAAAGATTCATTTTATTTTTCATCATTATTTGCACAATGACATATAATAGACTTAATCTTTGTAAACAAACGTTCATCCTTTCTTCCATCAATTAATGACATAAAAGGCTTTAACTTTTGTAGTCAAAATTTTATTCTATCTTTTATCAATACTTTCATACCGACATATAATAGAGATAACTTTTGAACAAATATGGGACAATCAGGGTAAACGTACGTAAACAACATATCCCATAACAATTTGCAATATATAAAATCATAAAGATTAATACTGCAAAAATCATCTTCCAAATCAACTTTAGAATTTAAATAAATAAATCTAAAAACATTGCAAGATGAAAAACGTTGGCAATAGCTATGTGTACTCACAATAATGGCTATTCCAAACCTTAGTTATCCTTATTAAACACAAGGATAAATTCTCATAAGAAGTTTCCTAGACAAAATTACTACTCTTTGATAACTTCATACCTTTCAATGAATCCATCATAGAAGGTGTCGCTGATTTCCTTGATTTTCCTGGCCGTGGAAACCCCATGATCATGAGTTAGAACACTAACTTTATGATCAACAATACGAGCAAGTTTTCTAGCTTTAACGCAGTCCACGATGAGTTTCTTCTGATTCCTTATCAAGATTTGTTGATTCGCAAGGATTCTGGCCTGGCCATCCAAGAGATGATTTATTTTCAATTAAATGTTTGCAAACTCGACCTTTGAATCTCCCTGAAAACGAGTTAAATCCTTGACAGATTCAATCTAGGAGTTGTGCTCTTTACTTGCAAGCATCTTCTTCAGAACAAGTTTTTGAATCGAATCACGACCTTCGGTGTCCTCCTCCATGTCAAGACTCACAATCTCTTGAGATCTTGATGAGTTCTCCATGTAAGTTTTTTTTTTTTTTATCAGGGATGGGATAACATAATATAAAATATATATGTTGTAAACAGGAGAAGAATTCTCTTGTTATGGAAACCATATGAACTCATATGAAGGGGACACATGCGTTCGTGGACCGGTCATAGAAGGGGAAAAGATTAAAAAAATCCAACTAGGAAAAACATAATACTTGTTAACATGGCTCAATAATTTAGAAAACTTCTCTTCAAATTAGAGCACGAGATACGATCGTAAAGATCGAATTAACATAAAGACACATAAAAACATACAACTATTCTTGAAACTCCCACATCATCATCCTTGCAACTCTCAAGATAGATACAAGGATGAAATTACCTGGAATCAAGTAAAGAAATGAGAAGTATTCTCACTGGGAATTATGGGAGATGAGTTTTACAAATATTTTGTGTGTTTGTATCGAGTATTTCCCTTTTTTCCATTGATTATAAATTATCCAGAGGAATTTGTCATAAACCCTTTTAAGAGTCCATCCGAAGGATTTTTCCTGAGGACTAAGTCTGGGACCTCTAGAGATAGGTTCCAGAGGAGAAGAGTTGAAGGATTTCCATCTTCTCGATTTAGACTTGCCAGACATGTTCTTATAAGCACATGGAATGTGTTCATTCGTGAGACAAGAGTTTATACCATTGAGAGGAACATGCACCCTGTGAAGATTTCTTGAAGGGAGATCATTCTTATAAAAATTCTGGTTTTCTGTAAGAAAGAAATTCACCGTAGATGTCGTCAGACGATTTACTGCATTGACAGTAGAAATGGCAAATAATGAAGATCTGAGATTTGTTTCTTTCTAGCAAAACAATGAAGAGCATAGTGATTCTTTTTCCCATAGAAGGAACATCATCGTGGATTAGAAACATGATTGCCTTGACTCGTAACCTCTTCCGGCACATGCAAATTTTGGATGTGATTCACATTGGGTAATTCCTTGGAGGAAATTTTCTTCACGCTGGGCAAAGCCTTGTGAGTATCAGAAGAAGGTGCAGAGGATGACTTACTCATCAAAACAGAGTTTTCCTTTTTCAAGGTGTTACACTGATCTTGGGAACATCGAAGAGATGCAACAAGTTTCTCTTTCTCAACATGATGACTGTTTATTTCTGATGAATGAGTCTTGATTAAACGTTCTTCTCTAAATGAGTTCTCTCTTATAGTATCTTCAAGCATACTAATCTTTTTGCGCTGTAGAGTAGTTTATTGAACCAATTTTTCGATATTGTTAGAGAGAGATTCAATAAAGGAATAGAGTTCATGTTCTCTTTCAAGAGATTTCTCGAATTCATCAATAACCTGATCATTCTTTTCTTCAAGAGTCTTGATTTTAGAATCTTGAAAGTCAATGATATTGAAAAAGCGGGGGTACAACAACTACACCCAATATTTCTCTTAGAAATCTGTATGGACAAACTCTAATATACTTTCTAGAGAATCAACTAGACAGTCAGACTCAATCCAGACAAAAAGTATATCAAATAGTTTATATCTCAATCTCTCGATTTGATATATACTCAAGCAAATAGAAATATGCGAGTCTTTATCAAATACTAGAGAGATAACTTGGATGGTACCAAAGACCAATATCCAAGTCTCAATCAATTTAAATCAACAACCAAAAGGTCGGATATTCTAATTGATTGAACAACGCACAACCTGTGATATTTCAATTATATAAACAAATATAATGTGGAAATAAAAATAACACAGATAATTTAATTTTGTTAACGAGGAAACCGCAAATGCAGAAAAACCCAGGACCTAGTCCAGATTGAACATACACCGTATTAAGCCGCTACGATACACTAGCCTACTCCAAATTAACTTGTCCGAGACTGTAGTTGAACCCCAACCAATCTCACACTCGATCCAAGGTACGATTTATGCTCCTACGTATTCGATCCCAAAGAAGATGCTACGTACATGATTCCTTTAGTCGATCTCACCCACAACTAAGAGTTGCTACGACCCAAAGTCGAAGACTTTATTAAACAAATCTGTATCACACAGAAAAGTCTACGGTAATAGATAAATCCGTCTCCCACGAATATACCTACGAGTTTTGTTCCGTCTTTTGATAAATCCAATTGATAACCCGAACTTATATTCCGTAAGAACATCCTAGTATTATCGATCACCTCACAATAATCTTAATCGACGCAAAAAAAGGTATTGCGAAATCACAAACGATGAGACGAAGATGTTTGTGACTTCTTTTATCTTGCCTATCGGAGATAGAACTCTCAAGCCAATTATTACAATTGTACTGCATTCGATAGAAACAACAAGATCGATCACACAACTACGAGAAAGTAGTATCGCCCCGGATTCACAATCCCAATGAAGTCTTTAAGTCGTTAACCTGGTTTAGAGAAGAAAAAACCAAGGTTAAAGGAGAATCGACTCTAGCTTATACAACTGTATCACACGTAAGGTGTGGGGATTAGGTTTCCCAGTTTCTAGAGTTCTCCCTTATATAGTCTATCAAATTAGGGTTTGCAATCAATGTTAGCTTGGTAACAAAGTATTCAATATTCACCGTTAGATGAAAACCTGATTAGATTCAAGCTAATATTTCTCAACCGTTAGATCGAAAACTTAGCTTGTTATACACACATGAAATGCACGTTTCTAGGCTTGTGCAACCGTACCCAAACATGTACATTTGTTGGTTCAACAATAGTTAACCAAAGGTTAGCCATATGAGAAATTTCATATCAACCATATTCTTCTTCACCATAACTAGTCCAAATGACTCAAATGAACTAGTTAAAGAGTTGTTCAATTGCTTAGATCTTTATGTAACTACACAAGACACAATCGAAGAAAAAACGATTTGATTCACTCGAATCGGTTCATGAACTTTATAGCCACGTTTTGCAAAAGCATTCCTTAGTTTATTTAAACATGAGTTCAAGAACAATCGTTTTTAGATATAACCAACTCAAGTTCGTGGACTTAAGTTCACGGAAGGAGTTCACAAATTCCAGCAGAAATTCTCGGGTCGAGAACTTCCGCCAGTTCGCGGACTGAGTTCACGGACTTGGCTCACGCGACCATTCCGGTTCTCTTGATCAACAAAGTTCGCAAACTTTAGTTCAAGGAATAAGGACTTATACATATATGTGTTTCCACAACAATGCTTATATCCTACCATGGTTATGTAATCTAAACTCTCATTTCAATCATTTAAACATTCTCAGGGGACGTTATATAGTTGTTATTCACAAACCATTTTTCGTCAGAGCAATTTTCAAAGTGATTGAAACATAACATGACTTTCGTCACTAGGTAAAGATGAATTTGGCTAAAGCGAAAGCTTTCCAACACATATTTCGAGAAATAGATAGGCGAGATAAACTCGGCTCGAAATACCAAATGTGTATAATCTTAGTCTATACAACAAAACGAGTTTTGTCTCAAGATAGGAGATAAATAGACTTTTGAGTGATAGATAAGTTCAAGTCTCCACATACCTTTTAGTCGATAAAGTTCCACCGGTTCCTTGAGTAGTACTTCGTCTTGTATGATGATTGCCATGGAGTTATTGAGCTCAACTACACTTTCTATCCTAGTCCGAGACCTTAGATGTAGTAGACTAGAAATCAAAACTTATAGTTTTGATCACTAACATTGACAAACATGCTTGAGATAGCAACGCATGCGAGTTCGACCGAGCAATGCTCTAACAATTTCCCCCTTTGTCAATTTTAGTGACAAAACTATCAATACATATGGAATACAAAAATAAATAAATTAACTTTTGTAGCTCCTATTTCACATGTCTAATCTTCGACATTACTCGAAATCTTCGTCACTTCCAAGTACTCCAATGATCCCAAAGGTTGTAAATTTAGCATCATCGTTGTTTAAAATTCGTAGATATAACAACAAGAAAACAAGAGTTCTAAATCATTGTTATACAGTGTCATAGTTGGTGGATATCTTCTCCTTTAATATAAGACTGATGTTGATTCCAGATACGAAAACCAAGAGTAAGAAAAGAAACCAGAGAGATTAGAAGACTAGAACCTATGTATAGATCGAGTCGAGTATTAGATACTGTCCTTAAGACGAAATTCGCCCCCACTCCGGTGCTAATGGGTTCTTACTTTGAAACGTCTCCCAGGATACAACGATCTTTCTTCCTCGAGTAGAAGCACTCCAAACTCAAGGAAACAAATGAACCAAACTTAGTGTTTATCTCTCAATACTATGACAACAATGAATGCAAGTGAAATCGATTTTGTGTGTGCTTTTCTTATGTTTAGAATGAAACATGAGTGGGGTTTATATACTTGATTGGTGTCTCTTAGGAAAGGACATAGTGTCTCTTCATCAAGAGTCACATCTCTTTGTAAGAGTCCTTTCATGAAGAGTCACAACTCTTGGAAAGAGTCCATTCATAGAGGGTCACATCTCTTGGAAACAACCCTTCAATTATAACTAACATAATTTCTATTCAAAATTTCCAACAATCCCCCACATTTGAATAGAACTTCTAAGAATGCAAATGTTATGCATTACACTAAAGAGAGATAAAGTGAAAAACATTGCATGGGGATAGGTAGCTTTTGGCTTTGAACCTTCCTTAGTGAATAACTATCGGATTTACTCGGTAACCAAGTGAACGCGATGTCTTGAACTCGTTCGACTTTTAATGTAAACCAAGACAATAGTTATCACACAATGCCTTTTCTCACTAATTTGGTTCTACGGTTGTGTTCATTTCGGCCCTGAACAAATCCCGGATTCATGAGTGCTCTAGGAAATTAAAGCCTTATAAAATTTCCATAGAACCGGCCACAATTCTACACTCACATAGGTGATGTCCCATTAAGAATACCCTGTAGTATCCCACTTGTAAATACAAGATATAGGCACCATTAAAAGCATAGCTTATCCTAAAACACATTTCAGGAAATACACTGTCTCATCATAGGAATAGGATGGAGTTTTATCTCCACAGTGTTTACTCCGAGTTATACATAACTTAGTTGTCCCTTTTGAACCTAGATCTTGGGATCTCCAGTCAACTAGGTTGGGTTACCATTATCTTCACTCATAATTAGTAGGCTTTAAATTAACCTATTCCCCTCGATGAACACATTATCTCTAGTCATCAAAAATATTTTCACGCGCGGTCCTCTAAGACTATTTACTAGAGACTTGTCACCATTTTGTAGCACCATTACAAACTTTTGTAATTTCTCTTCTAATCTTACTTGCTACAAATCATTTCCAAAATCATGTCTTGTACAAATTTACGTCTATCCGTGCATGCACTAACCAACGTGATTTTGTAACTCTCCAATTCTGGATAGGTCGGCCGCCCTTTCATCCAATCCAATTTGTTACAAACTAATCACATGTGTTCAATCACCATTTACGTCTAAATTTGACGATTGACATGAATAATTTGGATTTTAAAAACACACCTGTTTTTCTTAGACAGTATATAGCATATGGTTTACCCCCACAATTCCGAAATATACATATACGGTTAGGAATCGAAATATCATCATTTCTTTCAACGATCTAAATTCTTCCTTGATCAACAACATCTTTGTTAATCTCTGTCCAAGACTAGGATTACAGTGGGGTTGAAGCATAATTCAAGACTTGTATACTTCTTCAAGACTTGTATACTTCATTATGCATTATCCCGTTGGTTGTGATGTAATCGATGCCAAATCAAAATTCAAAACTAAATTTTAAAATTTGGGCACTTATATAAAACATCTTTAATCCAAACGGGCACGAAACATATCACGTACAGAAATGTTCTCAATCAGGACCGATGTTGTTGCCATACAGAATTTTCTAGGAAGAGAACTCACCCTGAGTAATTTCTAAGAATAATTCCACAGGTCCAAAATTCTGAAATTTAGTATGTTCGATCACCAGGATGTCTTTTACACTTCGTATAAAAGATTAATCCAAAATCTTTTTTTCTATTACGAGATATTCCTAATCTCGCAATACATGCACAAAAGTAACCGAAACCTTTTAATTCACAATTAAACTCTTGGTCGCTAGGATTTTGAATTCAAAATTTATGATTCAAAACAAACACAGTTTTGTTGAGTCTTGAATCACTCTCGACCAAGAAGATTCATGGCATACTTCATCGGTCACAAGCAAAACCATCTTATAGGGCACGAGTGTGCCATGCCATGCCATGAACAACGTTTTCACCAACCTTGTTCAAGGACGGTTCTCCGAAACTAAACACCGACGACGGAGTTTTGTCACCCGTCAACACTCGTGTTGTATCCCATTATAAAGAGTACCTCTAATGGAGTTCGCAAAGACTCTTCCACATGACCACTTTAATGAAGAGATCATCTCCGTGAATTCAGTCGTCTCGACATGTACTTGTCTCATTCAAGAATGGTTCACTTGAAACCCTTCATCAATCCGTCTAATCATGTACCAGTACACTGAATCATCATAATGTGAATCTCCTAATGCCTTTTGGTGAACAGACGGTTACAACTTCCTTCCGTCTCTTCTAATGCCTTTTGGTGAACAGACACGCCTCTTTTAACGGACATGCACAATAATTTTTGACTTGCTTTATCTTTTGCATCTCGATACCAAATGGAGATTAAAAATTGTAATCAAGACAAAATCCTGATCAATAACTTCCATTTCTTACCACAAAATTAAAAGAGCAACTAAAATTTTGGAAATCATTCTGGGCTAGAACTGATATCCTGCTCTTTAACAATTTTGCAAAAACAGAACTTCGGCTTTTACGGATTTCGTAAAATGCTTCTACTACTCAAAAATTCTTCAAATTTTGTGTGCACAAACATCAGCGTTGTCAAACACCAAATAAAGAGAATGGTTGTCGGTTGCTTCAAAGTCTACGTTCACTGCAACTTTCCTCTCCATATGTTGTTTCAATTAGTTCTAATAATCCGTTTTGTTGTCGTTCCCAACTCTTTGATCAGAAATTTCCAATCTCTTGAGATATATCATTGACATCCAGCAGGAGTCAAAACGGCGCTTTCCATATTTCCTTTTCCTGGTTCTTCTAGTTTAATTATCTCTAGCCACAAAAGAAAATTTAAACTGACTATTAAGAGCTGTTATGAATTAATAACTTTTAAAATTACTAATAACTCGATAAAGGAAAGAGGAGAGTTTCATGAGAGATAGAGGTAAGAGTCCGAAAGAATCCAAAAGTCCTGCGCATCCAACCATAAATTTGGATTACCACCAAATATGATTATATTCTCGAACTGTCTTCAACGATTTTCATATAAGGAGAAGATAACGAAGCTTTGCGATTCTACTTTCAACAATGACTGCTCGTTTTTCAAACAACCGTCGGCTATCGAACCAAGCATACACCGTACAGAAGAAAAGAAGAAGATAAAGAAGGAGATTTCGTCTTAAGATTGGTGAATATCTTCTCCTTTAATATAAGACTGATGTTGATTCCAGATACGAAAACCAAGAGTAAGAAAAGAAACCAGAGAGATTAGAAGACTAGAACCTATGTATAGATCGAGTCGAGTATTAGATACTCTGTCCTTAAGACGAAATTCGCCCCACTCAGGTGCTAATGGGTTCTTACTTGCGAAACGTCTCCCAGGATACAACGATCTTTCTTCCCCGAGTAGAAGCACTCCAAACTCAAGGAAACAGCGAACCAAACTTAGTGTTTATCTCTCAATACTATGACAACAATGAATGCAAGTGAAATCAGATTTTGTGTGTGCTTTTCTTGTGTTTAGAATGAAACATGAGTGGGGTTTATATACTTGATTGGTGTCTCTTAGGAAAGGACATAGTGTCTCTTCACGAAGAGTCACATCTCTTTGTAAGAGTCCTTTCATGAAGAGTCACAACTCTTGGAAAGAGTCCATTCATAGAGGGTCACATCTCTTGGAAACAACCCTTCAATTATAACTAACATAATTTCTATTCAAAATTTCCAACAATAGTATCATTACACAGCATCAAAGTTCAATTGTATCACAACTTCAACAACAATACTATGGTGATATGCATCACTCCCCCTTAGTCAATACTCCATCTCACATGGAAACCACTCCCCCTTACATAATGATCCGAAAACCATATGTATTTGTAGTGTGAACTACATATTAATTCTCCCCCTTTTTGTCAATAAAATTGGCAAAGGCAAAAGAACGGGATCCTAATGAAATTTCCGAAAGAGACATTTCATGACCAAAAGAAAGAAAACACATATCATCTTATTTAGATGCAATCATAAAGCCTAAGCTAAATGCATTCATCAAGGAGTTTAAAGATACAAGATAACCCCTCAAATATTCCACAGCCACACTCCCCACGAAGATTTGGCAATTAAGCACAAGTTCAATTAAGAACTCTCCCCCATAATATGTCATTCCCGAAAGAACAACAAGAACGACCTTAATTTCAAGAGAAAAGAAGGATTTCTTTGGACATAACAAATCACATACAAGTATGAATTTGAATCCAAAATACTCAATTAAATTAACCACAAGAGAACCCATGATTAATTTAACCAGATATGCTCAACATAAGTGAACTTACGGAGACTCAAAAATACTCAATTAGATTAATCACAAGAGAACCCCTAATTAATCTAATCGAAATACATAATAAAACTAATCACAACAGTAATCAATTTGATTGTCCATACTTGACATAAGAGAATATATGGAGCACTGACTAAGTTAATCATAAGAAAACAATCAACCCAGTCAAAAGTGCTCAAACATAAGGAAACTTATGGAGCCATAACTAAATAGGGATAATTAGACTTTAGTACTCAGGTTTTGTCCAATACTAGGCTTTGGTCTAACATTTGTCCAACATTAGGGCTTGGTACCTGGACTGGATGTTGACCGTCGTTGACTGTTTATGACCAGACTTTAAATCATTGTATAAAATAAAAATACTGTTAAATTACGAGTTTACAAATATACCCCTGAAACAGATCTAGGATCCAGCGGTTACAATGAAAATACATTAGCCAACGGTCCTGATTCACATCAAACAAAACCAAACCGAAACTTATCAATTCCTACTCAAATGAAATCACTGAAAAGATTGAATCTTCACACGCAGCTCTGTGTTCTCTTTAAGCCCTGGTCAAATGCATTCTCATACCTATGACAAGCATCATTCCCTTGTTATTATTGTCTCATATTCTTCTCACAGCAGCATCAATTTCATTTCTTTCCCTGAGTTCATGTTCTTGACAGAAACCACAAATCCCAAATCATCACTGACCACAACAGAACCAGAACAATTTTTCTTCTCGGCTTCAAGATCTCTGCCAAAAACTCCATGGATTGAAACTGTAATCAAAACCCATTTAAACTTCCCTTAGGATCATCCTTGCCTTGTCTTATCGACAACATCATCAATTTCTCATTCACAGTAGAACCCTAGAAGCCATTTCTCGTCCCTCATCTTTTAATTCCACCAAATCGTCATCTCATCTTTTAATTCCACCAAATCGTCATCTCAGACTCATATCAACAACAAACATGTTCCTTGAATATTTTCATACCATTACCAAGATCAGTTTTCCTTGATTTTTTCTCAAGAACATAACATGCCTATCATGTGTTTTTCTTGAATAATTTCCCTTCTCCATCTCACCGATTTCACTCCATCGCTCGAATCAGCAATATTTTTTTTTTTTGATAAATTGATTTCAAATGTAAAGTTAAATTAGGGTTTCAATTTGGGTTCACAATAGAGTCGATTCAATAGGGTTTCAATTGATGTTTCATGGACAGAGTTGTTGCTAATACGAGATAAATAAGGGAAGAATTTGATGAAAAAAAATTCTATGTGATGGTGGTGCTGCGGTGGCTGGTGGTGATGGTTCATGGTGTGTGGAAAACCCTAATTTCATCAATTTAAATACTTCTGTTCTACAACTTGAATACCTGATTTATAAAAACCTTTATATCAATCAATCATATAATTCTTTGCCATTGAATTGATTCACTGACAAATAAAGAGACAAAGAAACTGGTAATGATAGAGAGACGAATATGATGGGAGCGGTGAAAGAAGAGAAAAAAATAATTTATTTTCGTTGTATGATTCACTTGGTCTAAAATTTTTGTAAACATTTATAAACTGAGGGTATTATAGTAAACTCCTTTGATAATAACATTTTATCAAAGTTTTTTAATAATTATTAACCAGAAGTCACGACTTAGCCTAGTCAACGTGGGTCAACATCCAGTCCAGGTACCAAGCACTAACGTTGGACAAATGTTAGACCAAAGCCTAGTGTTGGACAAAACCTGAGTACTAAAGTCCAATTATCCCAACTAAATAACCAAACAAGATGATTAATTTAGTTGATTATGCTCGACATAACGTACCTTATGGAACAACAACAAAGCTAATCAAAATAATCAACTTGGTCGTTTAGTGCTCAACATAAGACACATTACGGAGCCTCACAGTAATACATAAAATATGGATCAGGGAAGATCAATTACTGCGGAATACACAAGGATTAATTTTATTTTCCATCACTATTTGCATAACGACATACAATAGACATAAACCTTGTAAACAAAAGATTTTAACTTATCTTCCATCAAAAATTGACAATATAGGCTTAACTTTTGTATTTGTCAAAATTTTATTCATTCTTTTATCAATACATGCATATTGACATACGAAAGACTTTACTTTTAACAAGGTATGGGACAATAACAGTTCACAGACACAAACACACATATCCCATAACAATTACAATATATAAAATCATAAAGATTAATACTGCAAAAATCATCTCCCAAACAGTTTTAGAATTTAAACAAATAAACCTAAAAACATGAAGATGAAAACGTTGGACATAGCTATGTGTAATCACAATAATGGTTATTCCAAACTCTAGTTATTCTTCTAAACAAAACAAGAAAAATAGAAGATTTACTAGATGTTAAGACCTTTGAATAATTCTTTATCGTCCCCGAACTCCTTGTCGTCAACAGCCATTGGGACGTAAGGTTCATTAAGGTAGGAGTTTATATCAATTAACCTTCTTGGATGATGATGTCGAACTGGGGCCTTCAGAATCTCATGAGTCTTATACACAAATGCATTTATTTATTGAATCTCCTTTCGCATCTCCTTCAACACTTCAAGAATATCAGAAAACTTCTGAGAGTTTGAAGGAACTGCTTTTGGCTTCCTCACATTCCTTCTTTTTCTTTTAAATATAGGAGCTAACGGAGACTTCTCTTTTCCTTCATGATTGATGGCTTAAAAATCATATTAACGTCATTTCCATCAGAAGACATGATACTTGGAGCATCCATAGGCGTATGGGTTTGTGAGAGGAAATCACAATCTCAACAAGTAGTCTTGGGATAAAAAGGAGTTTCAAGGAAGGAAAAAGAATGTAGGGTTCGAAACCTTTAACAGGTTCGTACACGTCCAACTATCAACCCTATAAAGAGTAGAATTGACGATGATAACCCTCTCTTTTGTTGATAGACGGGGAAAGAGTAAAAACTAAGAAAAGAAGAAAAAAACTTTTCCTAAAGCCTGAGAGGTACACAATCATTGTTTCTTTTGATCATGCACATGAGACAAGATTTCCAACAACAACACAATTAAGTTGCGTTGCGGTGAACAACTATTTGTCCACCATTTTTGATAAATATTTTCAATGATGTTGTAGAAAGTGGTAGTAAGGTTGTCGTTCACTCGGATGTTGTTGAGATTAAATTAAAAGGTTTAACGAAAATAATAAACAGAAGCGAGAGTCACTGGGTCTAGGATTCCACCGCATTCATATTAATAGGTTCAATTATTATTCTTCAGCGATTATCGCTCAAAACAACAAGGACTCTTATTTTTTCCAATGTAGATTCTCCAAACATTAGTTATAAATCGTAAGCATGGGCCATCAAACATTTAAGCAAGCATGACCCATCTAATAAAATGATAACTAATTTTTTTAAATCCTAATTCTATTTTAATTAGTGCAAAAGTCAAATAAAGAATTAATTAAAATTACCCACGTATGAAATTCGGCTTCCTCGTCGACCCAGTGTAGGGGCTTAGCTTCTCATGATGAAAACACGCTCAAAATTCATTTTTATTGCCCAAATGGTGTTTACAAAGAAGAGAAAATGAGAAAATCAAATTAAACTGGGAATTCGCAACGTTTATAAGCGTTGCAAACCCACTATTACAAAGAATAACAGTAAACTATCGCAGATGGCAGTCTTATCTCTTACGCACAAACGACAGTGTTTTACGACTGTCCTTGCAAGTCTGTTCTTCGTGTTCTTCACTATTTCTCTGCTGCTGCTGCTGCAGATTTCTCTGCAGCAATTCTCTCGACTCTGTAGCTTCCCCAATCACTCGATCTCCTTCTCTGCAATCCCAGCATAGTTTATATACCCACCAGCGCCGTAATAACTGCTGCAGATCTTCTCTTATTCTTCACGGAAGTTCACAAATCTTGCAATCAATCACCACGATATTTTCCTTCTCTGCAAAGATTTTATTTCCTTCTTCAAGCATTTCTGATGTCGACACACTCCCAACATCCTGGGTTCACGTTCAGATAGAGTAAAAACTCAGCCATCTCACACCGAGAACACAGTAGCCACGGGAGAATACCTGATATTCTTGTGCACTGACTTATCCAAACTCGATGAAAAACCTCTCTTGTTTTTCGAAACAAAAGCCATTACCATCTTTATTTGATCGTGACAGGTCATTCTCCAATAAAAACAGTAAGAAAATCTCGAGAGAATCTCTTGTAATTACTTCCAGAGCTCTGCGAATCTTGCACGCCCCTGTTTTCTTCAATGCGATTATCCCGCCCAATTCTTCCCTTATTTACCGTGCATGACTCAATTATCTTTCCTGTTTTGGTGAAACAGGATTACTTCAAGTCAAATCCGAGAGAAACTCGACAAAAATCACGTCCAATCTTTCCCTGAAAGTTACGTAGCTGCAAAACTCCATTTTCCCGCCAAAAGTACTTTTTATGTTTTGCCTTCAAACCGATCCTTCTAGCCAAATTTGTTCCATTCTAAAGACCTCACCAAGCCTGGTTAACCCAAAGGAAGATACCCAATAAATTTCAGTCATTGAGTCTCAGTCGAACAGCTCCAAAATCCAAACTCTAATTCTGCCGCCATTTTCCCGCCAAAATTTGAAATTCAAACGATGAAGATGACTGCCCCTTATCCAATCCGGGAGTGCGAATAGCAATTAGGGTGCCCCTTAGTAATTGGGTGCCCCTTATCCAAGACTGAGAGTCCGAATAACATGCGTCCTTCGGGGCACAAAAACCACTTTTCGAGCAACTTTCTCCATAAGAGCTTATTTCACAAAAACACCTACAAACAAGTTTATTAGTGATAAAATAAGTCTCAGCTAATGTATTTATGGGTGAAAATGGGTCGCACTTTCGTTCTTATCAATTTTCCTCTCGTGAGGAATCTGACCTCTGTATTTAAAAACGACTTGACCATACTTTCTTCTCTAATGGTCTTGGTCTATCCTTGAAACTAACTTCTTAGACGAAGACAAAATCTTACATACCGTTGGCGATTTTTCCGAGCGATTTTAAGCTTGTGTGCTAATCGATTTGCCATTCGTTAAAGTTTGTTGGACGTGCCTCAATTGGTGTTTGTACTTGTAACACTTTGATAGTTCATGACCCTTTTGAGAACAAAACGAGCACGTCAATCTTGGATAATATTCAGCATCGAGATGTGTATGCAGCTAGACACATAGTGGAACCTGAAACATTACAAACAGAGTTTCCAAAAAATAGGTCAACTTTTTCTTCCAGATTAGTTGGGTTTTCTTCTGAAAGAATATTAATATTGATGTATGTATTACTACAATTATCAAAATCAATATTTTCACCAAGAAATGCAACACTTGATTTCCCGTCTTCATTAGAATCATAGTTGTCATACATTTCATCAAGAGTTGCAGCAAGACCTTTGTTCCTAGTGTATTTCCTACGATTTGGGCACTCGTTTGAAAAATGACCAAATCCTTTACACTTAAAGCACTGAGGCATATCCTCGTCATCAGTTTCATCTGTATCCCTATTTTTAGGAGGAACACGATTATGAGGTTTGATCGATGCTTTAGGCTTATCTCTCGGAGAACCGTTTACTTCTCTTCAACGAAGATCCCTAAACTGTCTTGTGATCATCGAGACTGACTTGTCAAGATCTTCATCTGATGAATCTGTCTCACAGTGATCATCTTCAGAGATATACACTTTTTACTTTTATCAAGTAATTTAGTGTCCTTTAGTGCTTTGAACGCCACATCCTTAGATTTGGATGAATGTTCGTGATCAAAGATCTTAAGCTTCCCAACCAGAGTATTTCTGGAAAGATTATCTAGGTTATTTCCTTCAACGATGGCATGCTTCTTAGAGTCGTATCTAGATGGCAGCGATCTGAGAATTTTCATCACAATGTCCTTTTCAGGAATAGTCTTACCCAATGCAAAAGATGCATTAAAAATTTCAGACACTTTGTGATTAAACTCATCAAATATTTCTTCATCTGTCATACAAAGGTTTTCCCAATCGGAATTAAGGTTTTGAAGCCTGGCTTCATTTTCACTGGTATTACCTTCGAATACGGTTTCTAATATATCCCAAGCTTCTTTAGACTTAGTGCAATTTGACACATGGTGCTGAAGATTTGGGGTAATGGCATGTATGATGGCATTCAAACCGTCAGAATTTTGCTTTGCAGCAAGTATCTCGGCAGGACTGTATTCACCAATATTTTTGGGAACGTTTACATCACCTACTGCCACAACGGGAGCATCATAGCCATTAACAACATATACCCATGATTGAAAATCACGTGCTTGAAGAAAAGATCGCATATCAATTTTCCACCATAAGTAATTAGAGCCATCGAAGACTGGTGGTACGTTAATTGAGATAGCACCTCTGTCCATAGAGTCGGATCGCTACAAACACAGACTTGTAAGGTCTTGAACATGTTTGCCTGCTCTGATACCAATTGAAAAAGCGGGGGTACAACAACCACACCCAATATTTCGATTAGCAATCTGTATGGACAAACTCCAATATACTTTCTAGAGAATCAACTAGACAATGGACTCAATCTAGACAAACTCCAATATACTTTATATCTCAATCTCTCGATTTGATATATACTCAAGAAAATATAAATCTGCGAGTTTTTATCAAATACTAGAGAGATAACTTGGATGGTACCAAAGACCAATATCCAAGTCTCAATCAATTTAAATCAACAACCAAAAGGTCGGATATTCTAATTCATTGAACAACGCACAACCTATGATATTTCAATTATATAAACAAATATAATGCGGAAATAGAAATAACACAAACACCAGAATTTTGTTAACGAGGAAACCGCAAAGGCAGAAAAACCCAGGGATCTAGTCCAGATTGAACATACACTGTATTAAGCCGCTACAGACACTAGCCTACTCCAAATTAACTTCGGTATGGACTGTAGTTGAACACCAACCAATCTCACACTGATCCAAGGTACAGTTATGCTCTACGTCTCTGATCCCAGTAGGATGCTACGTACTTTATTCCCTTAGATGATCTCACCCACAACTAAGAGTTGCTACGACCAAAAGTCGAAGACTTTAATAAACAAATATGTATCACACGAAAAGTCTACGGTAATAGATAAATCCGTCTCCCACGAATATACCTACGAGTTTTGTTCCGTCTTTTGATAAATCAAGGAGAACAAGAACCAATCGATAACCCGGACTTATATTCCCGAAGAACAGCCTAGTATTATCGATCACCTCACAATAATCTTAATCGACGCAACGAAAAAGGTATTGCGGAATCACAAACGATGAGACAAAGATGTTTGTGACTTCTTTTTATCTTGCATATCGGAGATAGAAATATCATGCCAATTATTACAATTGTACTCGTACGATAGAAACAGCAAGATTAGATCACACAACTTAGAGAAAGTAGTATCGGTCTGGCTTCACAATCCCAATAAGTCTTTAAGTCGTTAACCTGGTTTAGAAGAAAAAACCAAGGTTAAAGGAGAATCGAATCTAGCTTATACAACCAGTATCACACGTAAGGTGTGTGGATTAGGTTTCCCAGTTGCTAGAGTTCTCCCTTATATAGTCTTTCAAATCAGGGTTTGCAATTAATGTTAGCTTGGTAACAAAGCATTCAATATTCACCGTTAAAATGAAAACCTGATTAGATTCAAGCTAATATTTCTCAACCATTAGATCGAAAACCTAGCTTGTTATACACACATGAAATGCACATTTCTAGGCTTGTGTAACCGTACCCAAACATGTACATTTGTTGGTTCAACAATAGTTAACCAAAGGTTAGCCATATGAGCAATTTCATATTAACCATATTCTTCTTCACCATAACTAGTCCAAATGACTCAAATGAACTAGTTAGAGAGTTGTTCAATTGCTTACTTTTTTATGTAACTACACAAGACACAATCGAAGCAAAAACGATTTGATTCACTCGAATCGGTTCATGAACTTTATAGCCACGATTTGCAAAAGCATTCCTTAGTTTATTTAAACATGAGTTCAAGAACAATCGTTTTTAGATATAACCAACTCAAGTACTTAAGTTCACGGAAGGAGTTCACAAATTCCAGACGAAATTCTCGGGTCAAGAACTTCCGCTAGTTCGCGGACTTGGCTCACGCCACCATTCCGGTTCTCTTGATCAACAAAGTTCGCAAACTTTGGTTGAAGGAATAAGGACTTATACATATAAGTGTTTCCACAACAATGCTTATATCCTACCATGGTTATGTAATCTAAACTCTCATTTCAATCATTGAAACATTCTCAGAGGACGTTATATAGTTGTTATTCACAAACCATTTTTCGTCAGAGCAATTTTCAAAGTGATTGAAACATAACATGAATTTCGTCACTAGGTAAAGATGAATTTGGCTAAAGCTAAATCTTACCAACACATATTTTGAGAAATAAATAGGCGAGATAAACTTGGCTCGAAATACCAAATGTGTATAATCTTAGTCTATATAACAAAACGACTTTTGTATCAAGATAGGAGATAAATATACTTTTGAGTTATATATAAGTTCAAGTCTTCACATACCTTTTAGTCAATGAAGTTCCATCGGTTCCTTGAGTAGTCCTTCGTCTTGTATGATGATTTCCATGGAGTTCTTGAGCTCAACTACACTTTCTATCCTAGTCCGAGACCTTAGTTGTAGTAGACTAGATCAAGACTTATAGTTTTGATCACTAACATTTACAAACATGCTTGAGATATCAACGCATGCGAGTTCGACCGAGCAATGCTCTAACAGATATCAACAGATTTTTTTAACGATCTGGTGAATTTTATTTCTGATTCTGACACGATGTCAAATTTCTTGTCTTTTCCTAGGGATTCCGAAGAATCTGCTAAGGAGTTATTCTTTGAGGAAAACCCAAGATTTTTGGCATGATCAGAAACTTTGGAAAACATCTATATGTACGTAATTTGAGAGATACTTCGTAAGTCCACAAAAATCTGATTGCTACAAACTCAGACTTACGAGGTCTTAAATGTGTTTGCCTGCTGAATACCAATTGAAAAAGCGGGGGTACAACAACCACACCCAACAATTCGTTTGGCAATCTGAATAGACAAACTCCAATATACTTTTAAGAGAATCAACTAGACAGTTAGACTCAATCTAGAATAAAGTATATCAAAGAGTTTTGTATCTCTATCTCTCAATTTAATCTACAATCAACAAATAGAAATTTGCGAGCCTGATTGAATATAAGAGCAATAACTTGAACGGTACCAAATACCAATGTTCAAGGATCAATCAATTTCAATCAACAACCAAAGGTTAGATTTACCAATTGATCGATTCAACGCACAACCTGTGATATTTCAATTATATAACAAAATATGCGGAAAAGAAATAACACAACACCAGAAGTTTTGTTAACGAGGAAACTGCAAATACAGAAAAACCCCGGGACCTAGTCCATATTTGAACACCACACTGTATTAAGCCGCTAGAGTCACTATCCTACTACCAATGAACTTTGGACTGGACTGCAATTGAACCATAATCAATCTCACACTCATTCAAGGTATAGTTGCGCTCCTTACGTCTCTGATCATATTAGGATACTACACACTTGATTCCCTTAGATGATCTCACCCACAATAAAGAGTTGCTACGACCCAAAGTCGAAGACTTGATAAAAAAATCTGTCTCACACAGAAAAGTCTATAGGAATAGATAAATCTGGATCCCACAGAAATAACTATGAGTTTGTTCCGTCTTTTGATAAATCAAGGTGAAAAGGAACCAATTGGTATACCGAACTTATATTCCTGAAGAACAACCTAGAATTATCAATCACCTCACAATAATCTTAATCGAATGGTAGCGAAACAAGATATTGTGGAATCACAAACGATGAGACGAAGATGTTTGTGACTACTTTTTATCTTGCCTATCGGAGAATAAATCTCGAGCCAATCTTAAAGAAGATAGTACTCAAACACTATAGAAGATGCAAGATCAGATCACACAACTACAGAGAAAATAGTTGGGCCGGGCTTCACAATCCCAATGAAGTCTTCAAGTCGTTAACCTACGGGTTTTGTGAAAAACCTAAGGTTAAAGGAGAATCGACTCTAGCTTATGCAACTAGTATCACACAGGAGGTGTGGGGATTAGGTTTCCCAGTTGCTAGAGTTCTCCTTTATATAGTTTTCAAATCAGGTTTTGCAATCTAAGTTACCTTGGTAACAAAGCATTCAATATTCACCGTTAGATGAAAACCTGATTAAATTCAAGCTAATATCTTTCAACCGTTAGATCGAGCTTAGCATGTTACACACAAATGAAATGTACCTTTATTTAGGTTTATGTAGCTGTACCTAAACGTGTACACCATGTTGGCTCAACAATAGTTAACCAAGGTTAGCTATATGAACACTCTCATATCAACCTTATTCATCTTAACCATAACTAGTTCAAATGACTCAAATGAAACTAGTTGAAGAGTTGTTCAATTGCTATATTCTCATAGAAGTATACAAGAACACAATTGAAGCAAAATTGGTTTGATTCACTCGAATCAATTCATGAACATTATAGCCAGGGTTTGCAAAGAATGCATTCCTTATTATATAAATGTATTAGTTCATGTACATAACCGATTTTAGAACTTTAACCTTCAAGTAAGCAAACGGGTACGCATACTTGAAATACCCGGTTTGAGTTTGGGTTTCGCCAGTACGCGAACGGGTATGCATACCTCCAATCCCAGCAGAAAATCTCGGACATGAACCTTACGCCAGTACGCATACGTGTACACATACTTAGGTTTCCGAACTTCTCAAACCAACTTGTACGCATACTATGGTTCTCGGACATGGATAAAATATGTGCAAGAGTACACAACATGTCACAATCCAATAATGGTTAAGTGTTCTAAACTATTATTTCAATCATTGAAACTTTCTTAGAGGATGACAATAGCCATTTTCACACACTATTAGCATCAAAGCAATTTTCAAGTTATTGAAATAATCATAACGAAACATTCCAAGTCTACACCAAATGATTGTATCACACAAACCATGTAAGATGTTACTCGACAATTTTCACATGATCATCTTTTGACTTTCGTCAAGAATATAATATGAACTTGGTCGAAGCGAAAGCTTGCCAACACATATTCCGAGAAATATGTAAGCGAGTTAAACTCAACTCGAAATCTCAAATGTGTATAATAGAAAACTATATCGTAACACGACTTGTGTCTCAATATAGGAGATAGAGTAGAAATATACTTTCCAAGTGATAGATGAGTTTCAGTCTCCACATACTTTTTTGTTGATGAAGTTCCACAAGCTCTCCTTAGCAGTTCTTCGTCTTCAATGATGAACATCGTGAAGTCTAATGCTCAACTACACAATCTATCCTAGTCCGAGACATCTATAAGTAGACTAGAAATCAAGACGTATAGTTTTGATCACTAACATTGACAAACAAGCTTGAGATAGCAACGCTTGCGAGTTCGACCGAGCAGTTCTTTAATACCTATGAGTTGGTTCAACCTAAGTGAAAACTTTTATGACTATTCTGCCTTTAACAGAAAGCCTATTTGATTTTCTTCAGAAAAGATATTCAATCAGGGTATGAAAATATATATGCTATGAGTAATCTTCAATAAAACGAGATATCAAGCAAACTAAATATTAGGTTGAACTTATTCTCTTCAAAAGTTCTAAAGATACCTAATCAATTCTACCTCACAAGAAAAATTTAAAGATATCAAACCAAAAGTGATTTAGATATATATCTTGTGGAATCACAAATTCTGAGACGAAGATTACTTTGTGATTTCTATTTTTATCAAGTTCCTGATCTAAAGTTTCAAATACTTGTAAGATTAATAATAAGATCTGGATAACAAGAACTAGAGTAAAAAATTGTCCGACGAGGCTTCACGAATCTCTTAATGAAGTCTTTCAAAGTCGTAACCTAGGTTTTTAGATGACGATTCTAGTCTACAACTGGGACACATAAGTTCCAGGGTTGAGTTTCCAGTGTGCAGGGAGTGCTCTATTTATATTGATGAATAATGCTAAACAAAACAGGTTTGTAAACTAGTTATGAATTTCTTTCTATTCAAGCAAGCTAAAATTCTCAATATATATTGGGAATGAAAGTATGTGAATAGTTTTCTTTGAATTACAAAGAAGACCAAGTGGTTTGCCAGAGAGCCATGGTTATGTGGTTCTGGAACTATCAAGCATAAGTAGAGTAATTATCGCAAGACCGAATTAGTTCATGAATTATCAAATAGTTTGTGAACTCAAAGTCGTCTCGTAAGACATGAACCCTTTGATTTGAGAAAGTTCGCGAACTATCAAAACAGTTTGTGTACTTGGAAACAAAATATATACATGAAAATTTCAAATCAGCTAGTTCGCGAACTGTCAAAACAATTCATGTACCTTAAAAATAAATAGGTTGCAGTACTATCTCCAAATCGACTAGTTCGCGAACTGACCAGTTTAGTTCTTGTACCCGAGTTGATTGAGATGAAAATACCAAGTCTTTATATTTAAACATTCAAGTTCATGAACTAGTAAAACGGTTTATGAACTTTAAGAACGAAATTGACCTACTCCTTAGCTTGCATTATTTTTTGCAAATGTTCATCATTATACTAAAGTCATACAATTGTCTCAATAGATAGAATGGTACATGATATGAGTAAATAAGATAGTCAGTCTTCACATACCTTTGTTGATAACATTCTCATTGACGGTGTCTTCAGTCTTCAATCTTCAAGTTCGATTGGTAAATTATGATACTCAAGACATAGTTTTGATCAACCTAAACTTGTTAGTTTGACCGAGCGATGCTCCAACACTTGTAACAGTTATATTTTTCCAAAGAAATACTTAAACTTCCAGTGCGCTGAGTGGTAGTAATTTCGGGGAAAAAAGTAATTTGCCATTAATTGATGCCCATTTTTCTTTTAAGTTAAATAACCTTTTTAACCAATCGTTGTCCTCGAGATTATATTTCTCGAACATTATATTCCAAGTATCTATGAATTATTCTTCATCCTCATAATCATATACACAAGTATTAAAATCATCCGTGATATCCGTTAACTCATGAAACACATGGCTAAGATGTTTCGCAGCATTTTGATATAACTGCCTTTGCCATATCTTGATCAATGAAAATGATTTTTGGTTTCTTCCCTGACATAGTTTTAGCAAAAATATCGAAAGACCACATACATTTTTCTGCAGTCTCATCATATACTAGCATTGCACAAATATAATTGTTTACTTGTAATGGTTAACTCCAACAAGCATAGCAAAGGGTATTATATCGTTATTTCTCATGTAAGTAATGTCGATAGATACCACGTCAAATATTCATAATCCAGCAGTTTTCTTGCATCAACCGAAAATATGTTAGTTATCAAATCATTTTCATCTACTGGTACATCATAAAAAAATTAGAATCATTTAGTTGCATGTTTTGTAGATATTCTAATACGCCACCCATATCCCCTAATCTTATTTTTCTCTACAGGTATAAATCCAATATTTTGGCGACTACCGGCTTGTCTACTTACAAATTCGACCGTTTTTTCTAGGAGCAATCCCTGAAGCATCAGCCATATCAACTTGTGTGGTATGTGCAACACTCATATTTTCGTTGTACCTAAAAAATGGGTCTTACTAGGAGTAGCGACATGTGTATGATGAGCAAAAAAATTAACGATATGGTACTTACAGATCGTAGAACAACTAATTTTCATCCTTGCTTGGCAATCAAATATTGTGTATGCCAGATGTACCTTGACATTAACATTGCGCTTTTCTATACCATGCTTAACTTGATCTAAACAAACGTACGACCTATATTTCAATTTTTCATTACTAAAAGAATGAAATTTACATTTCCTGTCACTAAAACCAAATTTGTATGCATATGTATTAAAAAAAATTACATTTATTATTTTCCGTTTGTAATCTAGAGTGAACCAAATTGACACGCTTACTAACATTTGATTTAATAAATTGATTATTCCATTTTTCATTATTAAAATTCAATCCTCGTCAAAATCCAATTTGCGGCTAGCTTGAAATCCGTCTTCTACATACAATCATCTGCGGAATATAAATTCTACAAGACAATACAAACTTCATAAGACTAACTCTATCTAACAAAAACAGTCGTAATTTTTACTTTCATATAAAACCAAACATATCATTCTTTTTTATAATTTGAGCTTTATCGCAATCATTTCCTACTGTAATGAGAAACAGTTACAGCTAACCTAAGTAATAATGTAAATCAAAGAATCATTAAGGTTTTTTTTCTTTTGAAAAAAAAAAACAACTACTGTACCTACGAAAAATCCATGATTGGGTGAAACACACAGAATGGCAAGTATAGACCTAATTTAATTTTTATGGAAAAATGGCCAAATATAAACCTTGTTTAATTTTTATGGGAGTGGAATCGTAAGGAGTAGCCTTTTAATACTTTTGGTAACCGTCTGGGTCCAACTTCATAAGAATTCCAATGACATGAAAGCCCACAATGGTGTTATGAAGAGATTCGTGGCGCATCAACACAAACTTAGCGCATTTGAATACCATAAGCACAAGCCAGAAGCAAAACTATTTTGCTTCACAAGAAGTTAACTTTTTGACTTTTCGAAATCGTTTTTTGACGTTTCGACTTTTAGAAGTAAAAAAAAAGCTTCTCATGTATTATCTACCTAACAAATATACCAATCTTAGTGGTGGCCAGACGTAAAAAATATACCAATAAACTTGACATATCACACCAGTTTCAGATGACCCACTGGCACAAATCCAACACTATCAACCTTGTAATTGTAAATATTCGGTCGAAGATGGCGTAGCTGTTTGTTTGACGTCCTCTTGGGATGTTAGATTTGGTCAACAGCCTCGAGGAGAGTTGGTCCTCCATGCCATTACCAGTCGAGGTTGGTGGACATTTTCTCCCTCCCAGAGATGTGTACAAAAACAAATTTTTCTGGGTTGTACCCAACATTCTTTCATTGTAGCCATCATCAAAGTACTTTGGGATGGTGGCATCCATCTACAGTTATGTGAGCAGATCACAAAAATATTAGTTTGTATCATACGATTATCCATCTACACCTTCTCACTCATACAATAATTACTATCATCACCTTTCGCTATATAATTGTTCGAGCAAATGAAGGATAACGAATGAGTTTGAATGTTTAAAGGTTGAAATTTATGATTCGGATACAAAGAGACTCAAAAGATAAAGAGTTTCGCTACATACAAAATAAATTATTAAAACATATTGTTAGAGCATAGCTCGGTTGAACCCACCAAGAGTTGGTATGTCAAGTTTGGTTGTCATATTTTAGTGAACCAAAACTCATTTAAAGAGTCGCTTGATTATGTACTAGAGTCAACTTCGTATAGGTTAGCTTGAAAGTATTAGGATATGAGACATTACAAGTATTATGTAAAGACATGAAGAAGTGAATAAGTAAGGAGCTACAACGACAACATCATCCTTCCACTTGAGTTTAGTGATATTTGACTTGAACTGTTTCATTCCCTAACGTATCTTTTAAGTCGTGCATATTGAAAACATAACCGCGAAGCATGAATGATTATACTCTAGTTAGACGTAGTATTAAGGAATACAATACGAAGTATAACGCTTATCTTTTGAACTTCGTATATAAGACATCAACATAATCGTTTGAATGCTATTGTGATTATGTATGGTTATGAGGTGAAGATTTCATCCTAGGAAATAATTTTTTACATTCGTTTAAAGGAAGTAAATTCATGAACTTGTTTTGTGAATCGAAAGGGAAACCGCTAGGCTTATTGGTATTGTTATTCATTGCATATCTTTTGAACTACCAATATGTGTGATTAGTATAACCGCTCATGACTTGTTTATGTTCTTGGTAAAACTATTCACAAATCCTGACTTTTGTATTGTTAGGACTTTATTAGTGAAACCGATCTTAAGTAATCACCTGAGATGGTATGATCGATTTAGTGTTATTGGTATGACCAACTCTAGGCAAAGGGGAACCGATCCTAGTAAGAGGTGCAACCGGTCACAAGAGGGGAATCGATCCTTGTAAGAGGTGCAACACGTTTCTAGATATTGGGAACCGATCCTATGAACATGTGAAACATGTTTTTAGATATTGGGAACCGATCCCATGGACATGTGCAACAAATACAAGTTAGATACCATATATATGTGGGAACCGATCCTAGTACCTAGTCAACCGAATTTTTGGAAAGCTAGTGTGACTAAATCCAATACTCACATGGAGGTAAAACCGAAACTTGTTTTGGTAGAATCGTTAAACCCATGATTGGTGATTGAGTGTTCTTGATCAATCACATAGTTCTTGGAAGTCAGATGAACCAATTCTAAACTTGTTTGGAAGAGTGGAAAATCGATTCCAAGATAGTAAATATGAAAGATGATTTACTAAGTTAAGATGTCGACATACTTTGAACATGTGCAGTAACGCTTATCTTTTATTGTTCAAAGATATTCATTAATAGCTAAAGGAAAATCCTGGATCGGAAAATAATTGAGAATCTTTTAATTAAGGTTTTTAATTTTATTTTTTAGAAAATGAAAATTAGTTTTGTGCATTTACTAGTTGGAGATTTTTTAAGAGATTTTCGGTCAATATTTGGACAAAGCATTTCCAGGAATTATGAAAACCGAATTTGGAAATATATTGCATATCTTGAGAATATTTTCGGTTTTTGGAAATTCCTTGGTGTCCAAACTTCCTTGGTCTATAATTATCAAAGTTTGCATTTCGAGCAAACTAATCCTCGAGAGCCAAAGAAACTACCTAGTTGTGTTGTTACTGGTGGAGCCGCCTATTCGGGGAGGAAAGTAACCTAATTAGGCGAAATCTCTTACGACCGCTCGGTTTAAAGACTTCTTTGGGATTGAGAAGCTCTATTAGTATCGTTGGTGGGAGACTAGATAATTGCGGGTTATTATTAGTTTTTGATTGATTTGATTGACTAACGGTTGTTGAACTTTGATTGCACCTAGTTTTTTTTATGCTTGAGAATCTTCTCTTCTGATATAAGATTCACTCAAACTAGATCGAAGTTTCGACGTGGATCTTTAGATTGTTTGTAGATATAAAGATGTCTTGTGATAATGCATTGTTAATCGACTCCGTTCTGTGTGTGATTGATCACAATAGATTCAAGTTGATTGTGTGCAGATGTTTATTGAAAATCTAACAAGACTTGAAGACTTTGAAGATTTCTGATTTGGGTTCATAATCTTTGGTGTGCACAATACTTGTTTCGGTTAAAGAGGATCCAACTATAATCGGTTTGTCCTTGTGGTAGATTGGATTGATTAGTTGAGTAGATCGGCATCAATAAAATTCTTTGTGATTAAAAGTATTGATTGCAAAATCTTAACAATTACTTTGGTAGTTGTTGATAAGATAGATCTAAGGACCAGACAAAGGAGTTTATTGGGATAAACGGAAGAGCCTTGTGTCGAACTCACATCACTTGGTTGAAAAGAGTTGCTACCAAACATATTTGTTGTTCCTTTACTGTTTGGAATATGAACCAAATGAATTTTTCCAAGTACGTGACTTAGTACAAGTTGGAGGCGTGGGAATACAGACGGAACTAGGTGTACAGGTTTAGTTGCTTGGTCTCAACTATACAAAGTTGGTTTGATTTTGTATAGCGGCTTAATCCCGAGAGTATTCAATTCTGGACAAGGTCCCGGGGTTTTTCTGCATTTTTGGTTTCCTCGTTAACAAAATCTTGCTGTGTCATTGACTTTTATTTTCCGCAATTATAATTGTTGTTATTATAATTTAAATTAAATTACACAAATGTTAATTCTTATTTACTTGATAGTAATCTTATTGTGTTTGGTTAAGTCCGAAACTTTTATCAAGTAAACATACTTCGTTATTGTATTGTCTCGATCTTGTATCTATAATCAATCACACAAGTTATCTTGTTGTCATATTGTCTCGATCTCGTATCCATAGACAATCACACGAAGTGTGAACCGATTAGTTACATTGTATCGACTCAGTCTATAGACAATCACTTTCGGAGAAAGGACTTATAGGTGGAAAAGTTTTAGATTGAGGTATATTTGGTACCCTCGTCTTTTCACATACCAAGTTGTACAAAAAGTGTCCACCTATATACATTAGTCCAACGCCAACACAGTAATTGCTTCAAAGAATATATGAAAAACTCAGAACAATAAAATTTCGAAGATAAGAAAGAGTACCATAAGTCGCTCTGATAAGAGGGATAAAAAAGGAAATAATCACAAACAATCTTTACAAACGGTGAAAACCGTACCGTAGCATCATATATTGCCAGATACATTTAATAATCCCAATAAACTACAATCTTGAATTTCCATACTGCACAATTGTTTCAAAATTTAGCAATCATCAAAATGACATAAGAACTAATGTTTTTGAAAACTTCAGGCAACCCGAACCTCTAATTTGTCGAGAATCATGGTTCTGAGCTTCGTGGTGCATCTGACACTTAACTCCAACAGTCAACTTAGTGGTGGCAAAGTTAACAAATATACCAGGCTTGATTGTTTCTACACGTCCTGCTGCCACAATTCCAACACATACGCCTTCCCCTATAACATATTTATTAGATCACACCGGTTTCAAAATGTCATACTGGCACAAATACAGCATCACCGATCATGTAAATATACTGTGTAGGAAGGCCTGGGCTTGTCTGCCGGCCTCTTCTGCTCGGAGATCTGGTCAAGAGCCTCGAGGAGAGTTTTTCAAATATACCAGCCGAGGTTGGAAGGACCTATGTTGTCTCCCACAAACCCAGAGATGGGTACAAAAGCAATTCTTTATGAAAACTCACTGAATAAACAGTACCAAAGTTTGAAACTATAACTAAAAATCCCAAACAACTTAGTAAACCAAAATCCTAATTAAGATGACTACAAATTTGAATTGCAGGCTGACATATCAATTAAAAATACTACAAGGACGACTGCTTTTGTATAAAGAGGCAGTATCAATATTGCAGAATCGGTCGGACTACTGAGAAGGGGCCAGGAGCCGCACAATTTGTTTCACACTATTGGATGGAAGATATGTAAGAAGAGTAATATTAGTCTCGCATATCATGCCTTAGACTAAGTCTTATGGGCTAGATTGAGCTGCTAGATTAGCTAAGTGTTGCAATTCAAAAAAAAAAATATGGCCTAAAAGTTAACACTAGTTCTCTCTCCTAGCATGTGCTAACAGGTGAAGTAGCAGCGAGATTGAAGCGCGCCACAAAAATCACCTTTACGCTGAATGGTTCAGTGCTCACAAAAATCACCTTTACGTTGAATGGTTCAGCGCTCACAAAAATCACAAAAATCACAAAATCAGACGGCTAAAATTGGTTGAACCAAACAAATACTGGCGGTGGTCCCAATGACGTGGGATCGCTAATCTAAATTTGGTAGATTAGCACTCCCATAAGACTTAGGAGGTAGTCCTAGCTGGCGTGGATTTCCAATCTAGCTGCTAGATTAACACACCATAAGACTTAGCCTTACAAATCAGTGGCCTTGATAGGATACAATATCTTCCAAATAGTCGTTGAGTTTCACAACTTATTTTTTTAGAATATACAAACTGATAAAGGTTTCAAAATCTATTATATTATGGTAGGCAGATTATACAGTATTATGAATATATTTGGGTGTATGTGTATTAGTGCTAAAATATTAAAAAAAAAAAAACATTTGACTGCAAACAAAATGACAGTATCTAACAATTTTTCACATTTGTCTGTACAAAAATTCACTGTCATATATAAACAAAGCATATTTAAAGCAAATCAATAGTATGTTACCCAACATCCGCAGATTGCTTCTATAGTTCCTTCAAACTTTCTACTCGCCTTTTTCTTTTTCGCATTCTTTTTGCAAAAGATAAAGCCCACCAAGGGGCTCGGGAGTCTCAAACTTCTCAAAGGTACTTCCTTCGTCTCTAAAAGATAGGCAGGTTTGTGTGTAAATTACACAAACCTGCATATCTTTTAGAGGCGGAGGGAGTAAATATTACTCCCTCCGTACCTATTATTATATAATTGGAATTTCTATTTTTCTTGTACCACTATATAGGCGGAATCCAAATTGCAAAATGTTTTTTACTTATATTACCCCTATTTATTTGCTTGGGAATCATCACAATTGAGTATATGTCTGTAACATTGGGAATATAATTAAGGGTAAAACAAGAAAAAAATATAAATGTATAAAATCAATAAAAATTTCTTAATCTAAGAGAATTGGTCCCTCCGCCTATATATATATGGCACGGAGGGAGTATACAGAAAGGAGTTATATCCCACGGGTTGAATCCCGAGGGTTATACCGAGTGTGAGAGAGGGAGTGGGACCCACACTAAACCGACCCCTTGTTAAACCACCGGGTCACAATGGTGGTCCTTTCTCTCTTGCGATACACACCGCGCGATCTAACCGGCGGTGAGTCTATCACTTTCGAATATTTATGGCAATACCACAATAACGTTCCGCACTGAGTTTGTCGAGTACCCACACAAACTTGAGTGACCTCTTGTTCATCTCAGTAGCCTCCTTATAGAGACTCTGACTCTCGACACCTCCAAGCTTGTAGATCAAGTAACACGTGGTTGTTAATTTTACATGTCCAATGACAACAATGTTGATATGAACGGTCTCTATACCCATGTTGAATACTGCACAAATAGGAGAGGATGTATCAAGATAACTTATAAAATGACTAGCTCTAGATGAACTCAAAATGCTGACAGAATACAGAAAACCAATCGAGAATTAAAGAACAGACGATTGCATCTGGATATTTTAACCTAATTAAAAACAAGAATAAAGGAAAATGACTACACACAAGAACAATATATCAAAATCAAAACCCTAAATAATTTAATACAAAATAAAACCATTAGAAAATAATTTTAGTTGAAAATAAATCTCTAGATATTTATTATTATGAGAAAATGATTTACACACTGTTAAAATTTTAATTTGGTATGTTTCGATATATTAATAATAACTTAAGTTATCGATAAATTAATAATTCGTTAAGTAGAATTAGCCGTTACAAGATTATTAATCTTTCGAATTTTTATTGTAGTAAATTAATAATTCGCTAAATTAAAAAAATTTAGTAGTCCTAAGATTATTAACCATTCGAGGTTTCACTGTAGTAAAAAAAAACTACAAAATCAACAAGACCTAATCAGAATCAAAATCCTCACAACTTAGTCAACCAAAATCCTAAGAAGCCTGGCACTTTTAGGGGCGACCCCAAAAGAATTAGGGGCTTACACTAAAAGACAAAAAGGTCACCCAAACGTAAATCTAAGCTACCCCTTATCTTCGATTTTTCGAAATGGCCAATATGCCCTTATATAATCGGTAGCCAACACCATAATCGGTAGGTTAAAGGTGAATCAGTATGTTAAATTGAAAGTATACCTACCGATTATTGTGTAGATACTTCTGCTAATAATCCATTTTATAATCGGTAGCTTATCCAACTTGTAAGACTACCGATTATAAGGAGCCCCATATTCAGCCTTGGCCAAATTCCATAGGTTTTGAGGGGTGCATAGCCAACCATAACCACTTGGCTTGAGCTGTGGATGTAGCCATAATCGGAATCCTAATAGGTTACATACACTACCGATTATAAGTTGCCCCAAAATGAGTTTTTTCTAAAATCCTTCACGTAATGAATTTTGAAATCTACCATAATCGGTAGGGTATATAATTATATAACCCACCGATTATAACGAGCCCCAGATCCAACCTTTGTCATATTTCATAGGTATTTAGTGTACACAGCCAGCCATAACCACTTGGTTCGCGTTTTGGATACAACGTTAATCGGGAGTTAAATATATTACCAAACCATCCGATTATGGGTTGCCCCAAAATGAGTTTTTTCTAAAATCCTTCATGTAAGGGAATTTGAAATCTACCATAATTGGTAGGGTTAACAACTTAATAACCTACCGATTATAAGGAGCCCCAGATCGAACCCTTGCCAAATTCCATAGGTTTCGAGTGTACAGAACCGGGCATAACCATGTGGTTCGTGATTTGGATGTAGCCATAATCGTAAGCCAAACAGGTTCCATAACCTACCGATTATAGGTTGCCCCAAATTTAGTTTTTTCTAAAATCCTTCATGTGATGAATTTTGAAATCTACCATAATCGGTAGAGTTAACAACTTAAAAACCTACCGATTATAAGGAGCCCCGGATCGAACCCTTGCCAAATTCCATAGGTTTTGAGTGCACAGAGCCAGGCATGACCATGTGGTTCGTGATTTGGATGCAGCCATAATCGGAAGGATAATAGGTTCCACAAACTACCGATTATTAGTTGCCCCAAAATGAGTTTTTTCAAAAATCATTTTTTTAAAAAAAATTTGAAAGCTACCATAATCGGTAGATATACTAACTTACATACCTACCGATTATTGGTTTTCCAAGATATCACCTACGTCAAATTAGCCGTTGCAGTTTAAACCAACTTTAAGAAATAGCCGTTGTAGTTTTTGGGAAAAAGAAAAAGAGTCGTTGGACCCTAAACCTATATAAAGAAACTCATATCTATCAACCCAATTGCACCAAACTCTTTCCTCTCTTGAGTTCTAATTTTGAAAACCAAATACATGGATATTGCTTTTGCCGAAGAAGAAGATTGTGCTATTTATAGAGCGTGGGTTGTGGTAACTGCTCATGATCGTGTTCACAAGCTCCACAAACGGGAATCCGAAGAGAAGTTATGGAACCGTATTCTAATGGTATTTGAGGCGTTAGATGGTAATCGAATTCGAAGATCATCCAATGACATTAAGATGAGAAAGAAGGCGGTCGACAAGGAGATTGACAAACTTGAAGATGAAGAACGATTTGTTAGGGACGCTTTTTCTTGGTGGACGTATGAAAAACGAGTAAGTATCTTTATAACTCCGACTCACATTAACATAAGTTAGTACTAACTTGTTACTCATTCGTAATTTCAGAGAAATCTTGCTGATCATCGGTATATGGACCTCTACGGGAAACGATTTGAACATGAAGGATGTTACAAGATCAAGAGGGACAATTTCTGTGGTGTTTGGACGTTATGATCTTTTTTAATACTTTTATGGTCAATTAGGAGTATGGATTTAGGTGCTTTTGACGAAATTGTAAGGTTAAGGTCGTTTGAACTTTATGTAATGGATGTAATCGGAGGATTATTAATACAACAACTTTCCGATTATAAATAAACGGAAGCTTATGTTGTTAAACAAACTACCGATTAACACATTCGGTTATATTATGTGTCAACTTTCGTTCCGATTATGGTGTTATTTGGTTCCAGTGAAACATTGGTTATTTCACGTAATAATCGAAAACCAACAAAAACTAAACCTACCGATTAACTATATTCGAAGTCAAGGTGAAAAGTTACCTTTCGATTATGGTGTTGTTTGGTTACGTAAAACCATAGTTGTTTTTGGTAGAATAATCGGACATTAACAAAACCACAAACCTCCGATTAAAAATATTCTAAGTCAAGGTGCTCAATTACTTTCCGATTATGGTGTTGTTTGGTTACAGAGAACAAAGTTTTTTTACATATAACAGTCGGAAGGAACATTACAAATAAACCTACCGATTATTGTTATTCGGAAGTGAAGGTGCACATTTACCTTCCGATTATGGTGTTGTTTGGATATAGAAGATAAGTTTTCTTTACACATGATAATCGGAGAGAAAAGTATATTAGCAATCTTCCGATTCTGACCAAATATTTTGCAAAATCCTTAGAATCGGTAGGTTAATAACGTATAACCCTACCGATTCTGACTAAAAAATGGAACATCCCCAAAATCGGTAGGTTAATATATAAACTTATCTTCCGATTGTGTTCCAAAATTCAACACTTTCATGTCTCTTCATGTGATTCGCTTGCGAGTCATCGTTAAATGCATAAAATGTGTAAAATAACTATTCTTAATCCATACACATAACGTAACAACTAATATTCCGACACAAACTTTGAAAACGACATAATCCGACATAATCCAACATAAAATGTGTTAAATGCATCAGCCAACCCTGAATTTGCAATAATGGTCTTGAACCTTTCACATTCACCCTCCAAAGGCCAATCTAGCATTTTTGTTGGTGCGGCGGTCGCTTTGAGTAAACGAACCGCATCGGAATGATACTATTAAACACATGACAAGTTAAAAAATAAAATTAGAATTACCTAAACCTATAACCCTTAAAAGTATTACGAAGAAAAACATAATAGGTTAATAAAACATGGATACGATCATTACCTCAATTTCATATATTTCTCTGGCCCAGGATTCTTTGTATCCAAATAACAATTCTCCTCCATCCTCCGGCAGCCCAAGGATTACACCTTCCGGGAATATCCTTCACCTTTAGTTCATCCGGGACAAGGTGTTTCGCTTTCTTTCGAGGAGGTTTTTTCTTTTCGGCTTCTCCTTCTTCTTGAGCACCACTAGGTTGTCATACTTCGGGGTTGTGATGGTGGAGCACTTGGTTGAAAAGCTTCTTGAATTGGTTGTGATTGATAGGCACTTGGTTGAACACCTTCTTGGATTGGTTGTGATTGAGAGGCACTTGGTTGAACACCTTCTTGGATTGGTTGTGATTGAGGGGCGCTAGGTTGAACAGCTTCTTGGCTTGCTTGTTGAGTTCCATCTTGAGCACTTGAAGCGGCGTTAGCAATCCTAGCTCTCCTTGCACTAGCTGTCAGGTTCTGACGCCTATCCTTCCTTGCACTAGCCGAGACAATTGCAGTTTGGATGTTTTTACCTCGCCTATCCCTAAACAACAAAAGAAAGTACAACAGGTTATTAAACTAAATATTCGGTTGGTTGATTTAACAAATTGCCTCCGTTTACTCTCAATCGTAAATATCAGTTCACCTAAAGCTACCGAATACGTATAATCGGAAACAAAAGCATTTTTTTGGTGTTCGAATATGTTTCTCTACACACAATAATCGGAAGCTAAATGTCAACATAACCCTCCGAATACCAATAATCGAAAGGCATAATAAAGTCCACCTACCGAATGCATCACAATCGGAAGCCTACAAAACTAATTTCTACCGAATATGCGTCACTTTGTGTCCAGAAACTACTCAAGTGGTTCAGCATAAACAATCGGAAAGAAAGTACAAAATATATCACCCGATTATTGCGTCTCTAATACTTGTTCTTCCCTAGTATATTCGGAAGGAAAAATCACAATTAGCTTCCGATTATGATCGATTTAGGCCTCGTAATGAAAAACGTTATATAATTGGTAGGATACCTAAATTTTTACCACCCGAATATGACAAATTTTCTCGTGAAATGAAGAGTTCGACCACAATCGGAAGTTTATAACAATACCTAACCTACCGATTCTGGGTAATAACCGAAAACCCTAAAAAAAATAAACATGGATTCGTCCAATTGAAGCAATATAAACCAAATTAATGGTTGAATCTTACCTAATCGGCGCCATTTCAAGTTGCCCGAGAGTTTGGCTATCAGTATCGCCTACATCAGGGACTTCATCTTCTTCGTGTTCTTCGGGTTCGTGAGTTAAAACCTCTTTATTACGGGCATGCAATCCAATATTCGGATCATCACCGCGCACTACGTTTTTGGTTCGAGCTTTCTTACGTTCCGTTTCTTTCATCTATATAGAGAATAATCGACGATGAACGATGTATAGCGAGGAGAGGGGGAGAGTTTTCCTCTCTGCAATCGGAAGGAAAGAGGAGAAGAGGAGTTGAAGTTGAAGTTGAAAAGAAAATGAAATGAATTTGAATTTAGGTCGACTTTGGTTTTATCTGTCAAACGGTTATTAATCGGTAGGTAATACCACCTAATTAGCTACCGATTGTTGAGTAGCCCAAAATCGGTAGAGGGGGTTACTTATAACCTACCGATTATTGGAAGCCCCAAATTGAGCATTGGCCAAATTCCCTAGGTTTTGAGGGGTGCAGATCCGACCATAACCATGTGGTCCGTGATTTGGATTTAGCCATAATCGGAAGCCAAATAAGTTACCCAACCTCCCGATTATAGGTTGCCCCAAAATGAGTTTTTTCGAAAATCCTTCATTGCATGGATTCATGAAATCTACCATAATCGGTAGGAATTGTTACTTTTACCATCCGATTATGGGAAGCCCTCAATCGTTAGCTTAGACATTTTTTTATTCGTCCCATTATATAGGAGCCCCAAATTTCACCATTGCAAAATTCAAAAGATTTCTTATTTCTATACTTTAACAATCGGTAGTCTCGTGAGGTTATTTTTCCTACCGATTGTTATAGAAGCAAGATACGCGCTTGGCACAAAATCGATATTAATCGGTAGTATAATATAGTTACTAATCTTCCGATTGCTGTATAATAATCGGGCACAAAATCGCTTCCGATTGTGTAAGGGCATTAACGTATTCTCCGCGTTTTTGGACATTCCTTAACGGTGTATATGGGTTGGGAATAAAAAAGTCGCCCCTAATTTTTTTGGGGTCGCCCCTAAAAGTGCCAGGCTAAGAAGGACTACAAATTTGAAACCCTTTGCACATGCCGACATATCACTATATCAGTTAAAAATACTATAAGGACAACTGCCACTGTATAAAGAGAAGTATCATTACCGAGGAGGCCAGGAGCTACACACTTCGGAGAAAACATTATTGCATATAATTAACTAGGAGTTACAGACATATTCGACCACTTAAACATGGACAACAATGTATTTTGGCTCGGTGTATTTCCATTTCCATAGAAAAATTTGTTGTCTTTATTCACTAATAAATACACTACGCTTATGGTAAAAGAAAGAGAAGGTGTAACTCCGTCACTTTGCAAAAAAAGCAATTCTCTTTTAATCCAAACAACAAAGGGGAAAAATAGTCTATGTAATGGTACCAGGTTAATAATCAAAGAATTCTTCCCGAACTGTATAGATGCTGTAATAATTAGTGGGAATTACATAAGTATACGAGTTTTTATTCACATGATGCAACTGGAGACACCTGAGAATCTGAAGCTCCCACACAAGTTTAAACGTAATTTCCGATCCGTTTGTCTTTCGCCTATACAGTCAACAAGGCGCAAGGAAAACGATCGAGAACACAGGTATTTTTTTTCCTGAACATGTGTTCAGTCATGGTCAACTATACGTTGCTCTCTCGAGGGGAGTGTCAAGTAGCAACACGAAAGTATTAGTGACTAAATGCACCATTGCTAAAAAGAAGGTAACACACGAAAAATGTTGTGTATAAAGAAGTCTTTCTGTCTTAGAAAACAACGAGTTGCGAATACACATCCTTGATGTAGAAGGACATTTATGTTGGAAGTAATTACTTTTTGCAGACTAGTTTGAAATTAGTTTTCACCACTTGGTGTCGATCGTTAACTTTGATCACTGACTAGTTGTTGATTTTAATCGTTGACTAGTACAAAAAAAAAAAAAAAAAAAAAATTATTGATGGCAGGCGTATCGCGCGTGCGTGCTATACTAGCAGCGACTATAAACAGAAGCATGAGTCCCTGGATAAAATGTCTATGTTATTTTGGTTATTTTGATTCATATAAAATGGTTTTTAGTGGGTCCCAAGATATTTTGATCGGACGGCATAAAAATAAATGTTCATCGAGTTATTTTGCACGAGTAGCATGAACTTCAGCCCTTTCGGCAATTAATTTGGTAAAATCCCCACAATCTCTTATCAGCAAACCCACCGGCCACCGCCACCATATGGTTGTACGGAGGCGCTTCAGAATATAAAATCAGGGAAATCCTAAAGCAAAATTGATTTGCAATCAAAATAGTTGACACAGTGAAATCGAAAGAAGAACCTATTTGCTGTAAGTGAGATTATTACAACTGCTTTGGGGGTGAAAAATTTAGAACCTTTCCATCGGAGAGCCAGGGATAAATTAAGGAACGGAGAAAAGGTTCGATTTTTCTTACTTTTTGATTGAAATCTTAAATTTAGAATCTTTCCATTGGAGACCCAGAGATTAATTAAGGAAACCCAGAAAAGGTTCGATTTTTCTTACTTGTTATTGAAAACTTAAATTGCATTGGAGAGCCAGAGATAAATTAAGGAAACGGAGAAAAGGTCAGATCTTTCTTACTTGTTGATTCAAAACTTTAATTTAAAAAAATCGACAAAAGGAAATTAAGTTGCATCCTTTGATTTAGAATACATGTTCAAAAAGGTTTCAACTTTCCCTTGTTTTGTTGAAGAACCATATATATATCCATATAAATTATAAGGAGGTGTTTATGTTTCTGATGTGTGAATTTATTCTTGTCCATTGTTAAATTCTTGTCAATTGTATTGTAGTTAGTGACATATATATATTGGTCATGGAGAGAGATGTTGAAGCTAATATTCGTCTTGATCAACTGATAGATAGTGATGAATATAAACAAGTCAAACATGAGTACCTGGATTTTACAACCTATGTGTATTGCACTTATGAAGGAATAAGTATTCATGATGATGATGAGGAGGAGGAGGAGGGGGAGGAGGGGCAGTACACAGTGGAAGGTCATGCTCGTTACAAGTCAAGAGATGATATATTACCGGGGCTTAAGGATATACTGATTAACATTCCTAGAGATAATATGAAAAAAATCGATGGAGCAACTTCAAATCCTCAACTGCTGTGGTGTAGTGCTAGTGCTAGTCGAGTTGTTAAAATCCCCAGTTATAGAAAACAAAAACATAGCTAAAGAGTGTATTAGGCTATTTCTAATCAATCCTGAAACCAATTCTGGCTTCTTCTTACCTAGCTCCATACAAAATCAGTGTGCTACAATTGTCTTGAGCTTTTGCAGTTTTTTGTATGATGCAACGGATGATGATGATGAACGTGAGTTGCTCCAGTCTTGTCGTAAAACTCTTGTACCTATACTGAAGTCAATTGCCTTGTCAAATAGATCAAAATATTTTGGTATCGCAAGGACGTCTCAGTTGATTATTGGCCTTTACAAGTTTGTAGGGGAGCTGAAATGTAAGCTGTTCGATTTCTTTGAGTCGACCTATCTGTCACCATCACCCTTGGGATCTTGGGATGTAAGGATTGTTAAGAGAGATTTTGAAGAGTTTGCTCTATTTTCATTCCATCTCCGTAGGGCAATTGAGGATCATGCGAAAGTGAAGGGTCGATCACTTCCATTTAATCCTGATGATTTTGAGGAGGATGACCCATATTATATGGAAGAAATCGATAATTTTCGTGATGTTTTGAAGATTTTGGTGTTGCAAGTCAAGCGATCTCTGGGCCATTGGGAAATTGGCAGTAGGCGCCCAAGAGGTGATTTGAAATCCAGTAAGGAGTGGTCTTATTACCTTCTTTTTATTTTGAAGGAGCTGCACAACATATCTAAACTTTACTTGGACGGAAAGGAAATTATCTCCTCTGCGTTTCGAAATTATCCCCGGGCGATGAATCATCTTATTCTGCACTCAAATAGGGGTGATGATCATCTATGGCTTCTCGAGTACGACAGTGCAATAGATTTTGAGTTAAGAAGAAATTTGATCGCGACTATGTTCCCCGAGGTAAAGCATGAAAGCGAAAAGCTGCACAAAATTCTCATTGACAGGTCGATGTTATTGACACAATCATATGAACGCATTGCTCATGTAAAAGCCAGGTCCTTGCGCAATGGCCTTTTTGTGGAATTCAAAGACGAGCTAGCTACAGGTCACGGTGTCCTGCGGGAGTGGCTTTTATTAGTATGCCAAGCACTCTTTAGTCCAGAAAATTCCCTCTTTTTAGAATGCCCAGAGGACCGCCACAGATTCTTCCCCAGCCCAGCAAAAGTCACAGACCAGCAGCTCAAATTATTTGGCTTCTGTGGTCGAGTAATCGCCTTAGCCTTGATGCATAAAGTGCAAGTAGGCATTGCGTTTGATCGCGTCTTTTTCTTGCAATTAGCCAAGGAGAAAATATCTTTGGAAGACATTCGCTGCGCAGATCCATTCATGTATAGGAGTTGCAAAAAGATTTTGGAGATGGATGATAATTATGTTGATTCAGATGCTATGCAGTTAACATTTGTCTGGGAAATCGAAGATTCTGGATCCAGGGAAACTGTGGAGCTGTGCCCTGGAGGTAGTAACATTGTTGTAAATAGCATGAACAGAGAACAGTATGTAGATCTTCTTATCGAGCATTTATTCGTCAAATCAATCTCTGCAAAGGTTTCCTGTTTTGCCCGAGGTTTCGCTCATATACTATGTAAGCAGAGGCCTGCGAAGAACTTTTTCCAGGGTATAGAGCTGAAAGATCTTGATTGTGTGTTGCTCGGAAGTAATACACCTATATCTGTAAAGGATTGGAAAGCACACACGGTGTACGAGGGCTACACAGAAGCTGATGACCAAATTCATTGGTTTTGGAAGGTATGTAGGAATAGAATGAATTTCATTAGTTTTTATTAGCATTAGCATTGTGTTCTTTCCAGATCACGTCATGTGCTTCTTTGTCTGATGAAGTAGGTGTTATTTCGTGTCTAGATTTCTCTTTGATTTCTCGATGTTTGATTGTTGTTGTCACCATATCAGCTCATTGATGTCCTTTCTTGATTACATCCGCGTGTACACCAAAAAAAGGGGAATGGTCTGAGATACAACTTTTTCACAGTAGCCTTACTTAGGCCCTGGTGGTGTACGATACATATATTAGGAACCTTATAGATCGTCTATGGTAGTACACAACATCTTGAATGGTGTCACAGCCTTAATAAAGAGAAAATAAGTTAATGAATTGCAGTAATGATACCTTAGTTGTAACTACGAGCGAATGAACTACAGTCCCAGCCCAGCAAAAGTCACAGCCTTGCCTTGCAGTTCTTTATTATATGAAGGACTGAAATGGACTACAAGGAGCGAATGAACTACAGGCATGGACATCAAGATGAACAGATAATGATATCTTAGTTGTAACTGAAATGTTAACTTGGGGATGTGTGATTTAAAGGACTTTTAGCTTTCGTGAGAAGCCGTAATTAGATTTAAATCCGGGTCAATTGTGTGCATCTTTTGCTTACTGATCTAGAAATCTGTGGATGACTGTTACTTTTATTGGCAGAGTTTGATCAACTAACAAATCCCCCATTATTGCTGATGGTGTTATGTTAGTGGGTTTTATTTTGTTCTTAAAAATATAAATCAGAGAGGGGGTAAAAGTTTCAAAATCTGTCGAATGATGATAAACTAGGGACTTGCCATGTATTCGTTGTTCTTTATTTGTTCATAAGTTTTGACTTTTTTTATCGCTTTCTGGTATTAACTTTTCCAAACCACCATTACTGCAGGTTGTAGAGGGCATGTCCATGGAGCAGCAGAGGGAGCTTCTTTTCTTTTGGACCTCAGTGAAATACCTTCCGCTAAATGGTTTTCCTGGCTTGCCATATCCTTTGACCATCTACAAGACATCTGGCTCTGACGATCGCCTTCCGTCATCCCACACTTGCTTCTGCCGGTTGGCATTCCCACAATACCCATCTCTAGCCATCACACAACATAGTTTGTCTTATATCTGCCAATCACATGTAGGCTGTGGTTTTGGGTTTGGGTGAAGCTATGCATGATTTGAAGGTGGTGGTGTCCACCTTCATTATTTTATTTTATTTTCTCTGTACATTTTTTTTTTGGTATGTTTTAAAGATAATTGTTTTTTGGTATGTTTTAATAATCAAAGGGGAAAAATAGTCTATGTAATGGTACCAGGTTAATAATCAAAGAGTTCTTCCCGAACTGTATAGATGCCGTAATAATTAGTGGGAATTACATAGGTACACGAGTTTTTATTCACATGATGCAACTGGAGACACCTGAGAATCTGAAGCTCCCACACAAGTTTAAACGTAATTTCCGATCCGTTTGTCTTTCGCCTATACAGTCAACATGGCGCAAGGGAAAACGATCGAGAACACATGTATTTTTTTATCCTGAACATGTGTTCAGTCATGGTCAACTATACGTTGCTCTCTCGAGGGGAGTGTCAAGTAGCAACACGAAAGTATTAGTGACTAAAGGCACCATTGCTAAAAAGAAGGGAACATACACGAAAAATATAAAGAAGTCTTTATGTCTTAGAAAACAACGAGTTGCAAATACACATCCTTGATGTAAAAGGACATTTATGTTGGAAAAATTCAAGTTTAGTCGTAATTACTTTTTGCAGATTAGTTTGAAATTAGTTTTCACTACTTGGTGTTGATCGTTGACTTTGATCACCGACTAGTTGTTGATTTTAACCGTTGACTAGTACACAAAAACAACAAAATTATGGAGTGCAGGCGCATCGCACGTGCGTGCTATACTTGCGGTGACTATAAATAGAAGCATGAGTCCCTAGATAAATGTTATTTTTTGATTCATATAAAATGGTTTTTAGTGGGTCCCTAGATATTTTGATCGGACGGCTTAAAAATAAATGTTCATTGAGTTATTTTGCACGAGTAGCATGATAGCAGAACTTCAGCCCTTTCGGCAATTAATTTGGTAAAATCCCCACAATCTCTTATCAGCAAACCCACCGGCCACCGCCACCATATGGTTGTACGGAGGCGCTTCAGAATATAAAATCAGGGAAATCCTAAAGCAAAATTGATTTGCAATCAAAATAGTTGACACAGTGAAATCGAAAGAAGAACCTATTTGCTGTAAGTGAGATTATTACAACTGCTTTGGGGGTGAAAAATTTAGAACCTTTCCATCGGAGAGCCAGGGATAAATTAAGGAAACGGAGAAAAGGTTCGATTTTTCTTACTTTTTGATTGAAATCTTAAATTTAGAATCTTTCCATTGGAGACCCAGAGATTAATTAAGGAAACGAAGAAGAAAAGGTCAGATCTTTCTTACATGTTTGATTGAAAACTTTAATTTTTTTAATCGACAAAAGGAAATTAAGTTGCATCCTTTGATTTAGAATACAAGTTCAAAAAGGTTTCAACTTTCTGTTGTTGTCATTCCGAATCCTAGTCTGTGAGAAACCATATTTATCTATATAAATATAAGAAGGTGTTTATGCTTCTGGTGAGTCTGCAAATTTAGTCGTCTATTGTGAAGGATAAGATTGTAGTTAGATATATTGGAGATGGACAGAGATATTGAAGCTAATATTCGTCTTGATCAACTGATGAATAGTGATGAGTATAAACAAATAACACGAATATATCAGGATTATACAGTCTTTGTGTATTGCACTTCTCGAGGAATAAGTAGAATTGAGTATGCTGCTGAATGTGATATTGAGGAGGAGGAAGAGGCAGAGGACCAAGAGGAAGGTCATGTTCCATACACGTCAAGAGACGATGTATTGACGGGGCTTAAGGAGATACTGAATAATATTCCTAAAGATAATATGAAAAAATCTATGGAGCATCTTCAAATCCTCAACTGTTGTGGTTTACCGATGGTTCTTGTCGCGTTGTTACGATCTCCGGATATAGAAAATAAAAAGATAGCTAAGCAATGTATCAGGTTATTTCTAATCAGCCCTCAGACTAATTCTAGCTTTTTCTTACCTAGCTCCATACAAAATCAGTGTGCAACTATAGTCTTGAGCTTTTGCAGTTTTTTTTATAATACTACTTATGATGATGAACGTAAGTTATCCTGCTCTTGTCGTAAAACTCTTGTATCCATACTGAAATCAATTGCTTTTTCAAATAGACAAAAATATTTTGGCATCACAAGGACATCTCAGTTGATTTTAGACCTTTACAGGTTTGTACAAGAGCTAACTTGGAAGTTATTCGATTCTTTACATTCAACATACCTGTCATCATCAGCCTTAGCAGTTTTGAATTTAGGGAGTCTTAAGAGAGATTTCGAAGAATACGCCTTGTTTTCACTCCATTTTCGTAGGGTAATTGAGAATCATGTGAAAGTGAAGGGTCGATCACTTCCATTTAATCATGATGATTTTAAAAAGGATGACCCATATTATCTAGAAGAAATCGATTGGTTTCGTGATCTTTTGTTGAGTTTGGTGATGGTAGTCAAGCAATGCCTAAGACGTTGGGACACATGCATTAGGGGGGCAGGAGCTGATTTGAGATCTAATGATGGGTGGTCTTACCTTCTTTCTATTCTGAAGGAGTTGCACTACACATCTAAACTTTACGTCGATGTAAAGGAAATTCTTTCAACGGCATTTCAAGAGTTCCCCAGACATTGAGTCATCTTATTCTGCACTCAAACAGGGATGATGATCATCTATGGCTTCTCAAGTACGACAGCGCAATAGATACCGAGTCACGAAGAAATCTGATAGCGGCCATGTTCCCTGAGGTAAGGCATGACAGCAGAAAGCTGCACAAAATGGTCATTGACAGGCTGATTTTATTGACACAATCATATGAACGCATTGCTCATGTAAAAGCCAGGTCCTTGCACAACGGCCTTTGCGTGGAGTTCAAAGACGAGGTAGCTACAGGTCATGGCGTTCTACGGGAGTGGCTTTTATTAGTATGTCAAGCACTCTTTAGTCCAGAAAATTCCCTTTTTTCGGAATGCCCGGAGGACCGTCAAAGATTCTTCCCCAGCCCAGCAAAAGTCACACACCAACAACTCAAAGTTTTTGGCTTCTGTGGTCGAGTAATCGCCTTAGCCTTGATGCATAAAGTGCAGGTAGGCATTGCATTTGATCGAGTCTTTTTCTTGCAATTAGCCAAGGAGAAAATATCTTTGGAAGACATTCGCTGCGCCGATCCAGTCATGTATAGGAGCTGCAAAAAGATTTTGGAGATGGATGATGATTTTGTTGATTCAGATGCTATGATGTTAACATTTGTCTGGGAAACCGAAGATTCTGGATCCAGGGAAACCGTGGAGCTGTGCCCTGGAGGTAGCAACATTGTTGTCAATAGCAAGAACAGAGAGCAGTATGTAGATCTTCTTATCCAGCATTTATTTGTGAAATCAATCTCCGCAAAGGTTGCCTGTTTTGCCAGAGGTTTCGCTCAAATTCTTTCTAAGCAGAGGCCTAGAAAAAACTTTTTCCGGTGCATAGAGCTGAAAGATCTTGACTGTGTGTTGCTCGGAAGTAATTTACCTATTTCTGTAAAGGATTGGAAAGCACACACGGTGTATGAGGGCTACACTGAAGCTGATGACCAAATTCACTGGTTTTGGAAGGTATGTAGGAACCATATGAATTTCATAAGTTTTTGTCAGCATTAGCTTTAGTGTTCTTTTTAGATTATGTCATGTGCTTCTTTGGCTGATTGTTTTAGGTTTCATTTTCTCTCTAGATTTCTCTTTCATTTCTCGATGTTTGATTGTGTGCTCACAGTATCAGCTCAGTTATGTCTTTTATTGACTACATCTGTTTGTACACCATGAAAAAGGAGGTTTGATCTTAGAGGCAACTTTTGTTCCAGTAGCCTTACTTAGGCACTAGTAGTGTAATAATATATATATATATATATATATATATTAGGAACCTTATAGATCGTTTGTTGAACGATACATCTTAGATGGTGTCTAGGGAGTATTTTTAAGCCTTATAAATGTAAATGACACAAGATACAGAAGATAGAGAAATGAAGCGAATGAACTACAATAATCAACAATTTGATACTTGGGATATAGCTTTGTCTGAAAGTCACAGCCTTGCCTAGCCTTTTAAACGTTTTGTTACCAATTTTAGATCCAAATGATTTGCAAGTTAACATGCTTGATTCAAATGATTTGCAAGTTATGATTCTTGTCATTAATCTAATTTTCCTTATGAAGATTCAGGATCATACTTTTTCATGGGATCCATTTGCATGGTCACAGATGACTACAGTTGTAATTAGATTTAGTTATGTGTATCTTCTACTTGATTGCCGATCTAGAAATCTGTGGGTAACTGTCTGTTATTGGTAGAGTTTGATGTTATCACTAACCCTTATTCGAAACAAATCGACTGACGGTGCTATTTTAGTTCATTTTTATTTTGTTCTTGCAAATACAAATCTGAAATCAGCTTAGGGGTAAAAAAAGTTTCAAGTTCTGTTAAACTGTGATGACGAAATTGGGACTCAACTTGTATTCTTTGCGTTTTATTTGTTTATAAAATTGAACTTTTCTTCTGCATTTTGGTATTAACTTTTCCAAACCATTACTGCAGGTTGTAGAGGGTATGTCCATGGAGCAGCAGAGGGAGCTTCTTTTTTTTTGGACCTCAGTGAAATACCTTCCAGTAAATGGTTTTTCTGGATTGCCATATCCTTTGACCATCTACAAGACATCTGGCTCTGACGATCGCCTTCCATCAGCCCACACTTGCTTCTGCCGGTTGGCATTCCCACAATACCCATCTCTAGCCATCACACAACATCGTCTCTCTTATATCTGCCAATCACATGTAGGCTGTGGTTTTGGCTTTCAGTGAAACACATGTTCCACTGCATACAAAATGGTAAAATGATACCATAGTGTACAAAAAATGGCAAACTGTGTATACTATATTTTCCAACTAGCTAGCCACGCGTGGAGTTTCACAACTTTAAGCTGCAAGATGATTAGGTTTCAAAATATATTAGTATCATACAAGGCTAATTGTAGGCAGATTTTACAATGTATATATCTGATAAGGTTTCCAAATGTGTTATTGTACTAGGCTATTTGTAGGCAGATTATGCAATGTATATATTTGGGCGTCATTTTGTATTGCCGCTAAAAAAGAAAATGATACTCCCAAATTATATATTTGGGAGTACTAGTTAACAAATTTTTGTAAAATTTGGTTGGTTGTAGAAAATTCATATCCCTAGTCCTTTGTCATTGGATCGAGAGAAGTTCCCATCGAAGTTCAATATGGAACCAAAAATGTGGGTACTCATGGTCTCGCATCACCTCCTTTACGAGAAGGCCTCCAGTTTCGCATCTTCTTATAACAAAAAAGAGTGATAATCAGAAAACAATACACTTGTGCACGTTAGGCTAGCTGTGTGGTTGTAATCTCGTGCTCAAGTTGGTCCCCTATGCAGCCTATGCTAGCCGAGGCTGGTGGACCTTTACACCTCTTAGAGATCATGTTGTGCCGTGCTGCTTGGCTAACTCACATGCTGGGCTGTGCTCGTGCTGGCATGGCCCAATTTACACCTCTATTAGTCTCTAGCCTACAAGGTCTTATTTTGAACCGTTTTTTTGGGACCATGGTTTTTTTGTGGGGGACCATGGTTTTATTTTGGGTAAGACATTAGAAGTAAATCTAGGTCACCCCTTATCTAAATATTTATATTATTACCTAAATTATCCTCCTGATTAATTTTGGGTAATGATTAGTTAGTGTTAATAATAGTTAGTGTAATGATTAGTGAGATGAAAGTTAAAGATAATTAGTGAGATTAAAAAATCATTTTTTTTTTTAAAGAAGTAGAATTATTGAGAGAGTAAAGTTAGAGAAGATGAAGAAGGAAAACATGAAAAACGATGGATTTTGCCAACCACAACCGGAGGAAGGGTTTTTGGGTACTGGTATGCTTCAAACTTAGATAATGTTGGTTGAATTGCTCCAAATTTTCAAAAAACTATAAATTTTTAGAGTAGATTTGGGCTTGTTCGGTTACCTTATGTGAAGAACAGATTACCGAACTCATCTGAAAGTGTAGTTCGGTTACCTTTTCCAAACATGCAGGTTACCGAACTCGCTGTTAATGGAGGTTTTTAGTAGTTCGGTTAACAGACATGTTACCGAACTTTGTTTATAGGATTTACAGAGTAATGTTCGGTTGGTTCGCAAACTTTTACCCAACAACATATCTAACCGAACTCCACATGTATGCAATTAGTGAAGAGTTCGGTTCGGTTTGTCAAGATTTTTTGCGAAAAAACCGAACATAGTGGGACAAGTTCGGTTAAATTGAAACTCAAACATAGTAGTAAAAATAGCACAGTTCGGTTACATTAGGAATTTTTTTTCTTTTTGTAATATAGGTAGAGTTTGGTTACTAGATAGTTTTAGAAATTTTTGCGAACCAACCGAACATAGTAAGCAAAGTTCGGTTAAATCATAACTCAACATAGTGGGAAAAATAACACAGTTCGGTTACATTTTTTTTTTTTTTTTTTTTGTATTATAGGTAGAGTTCGGTTACAAACTAGTTTTAGAATTTTTTGGGACCAACCGAACACAATATATTGGTTTTCAACGAGGAGTTCGGTCAAAACTAAAAAATTTCGATTCTCCTCCTGTTTTTGTTTTTGTTTTTGTTTTTATTTTTGATTTTGGTTAATAAATTCATTTAGATTAGATTATATGATTAGATTTATATATAGTTATTAAGTTAGTTTTAATTTAAATTAAAGTAAAGGGTAAATGTGTATTTAACTAACTTTAGGACACCCCTTATAAGTATAGGGAGGTTGGCCTAATAAGACCATGGTCCCAAAAAAAAAAAAAAAAAAAAACTATCGTCCGTAAAAAAATGGTCTTGCTTCTTAATACGCTAGGTAACAATTCGAGACTTTGACTTGAGTTGTGTGTAGGTTGGCTCTTTCTAAGTTGGATGTGACTCAGCAGTGCTTTCTTGTTTTTTCAATATGTTGGTGCTGGTTTCTTTGTAGTTGTCTCAAGTCCTTACGGATATATCGATAGGTGATGCATGTTGTATTCCACTTAAAGTTGATCTATATTCAATCAGTCAGTCTTGATTCTTGAAGCATGAAAAGATTTTCGACTGGCTTGTGCCAACATGAAATACTTTTCTTTTTCTCCACATTTGGTGTATTTAATAGTATATTTGTTTTCGTGCTTGGATACCGAACAACTTCCTTTTTCACTAGCACAAAACTGAGTTTTCGTTGTTCGGATACATGACGCTATTTTTCAGGCGACAGTGTATTTGTATTCCGTGCGTTCATTAGACATAGACTGTTATACGGTGACAGTCTATGATGCACCGATACTGATACGGGGATACTGATACGGTGACACTGATACGGGGATTCGTCAATTTTCATAAAATGGGGATAGGGATACGGTGGGATAGTGTATTTATCAAAAAAAAATATTTAATATAATAATAATTCACTCTACTAAAAAATCATAAAATAAAAAAATCCGATAGATACTATTTTAATTATTAAAGCGAGCAAATATTAAATTTTCAGCATTTTGGGTTTCAGTTTTACTTATGTTAATTGAATGGATAAAATCACATGTATTCCGATTTCTCTCTAAAAGAGCATGAAAAACATGACTGCCCAATAAGCCTTAAATTTTTCTAGCACCATTTTTTTTAAGCACCATAAAAATAAATACCAAGTCTTTTTTCTTTATAGTCAACAAGTTATTATGTTTAGATATAATTATTCAATATGATCATGATTACAAATAACTATAAATATTTAGAATTTTAGATTTTATGTATAAATTTATAAATAGATAGATTTTGTATAAAAAAAAATGTTAGATTATAGGAAGTATCCCCTTACAGAGTATCTGAGAGGTATCCCAGAGTATCCCCTACCCTTTTTATAATTAAAAAAAGGTGACACTTTAAATGGAGTATCTGATACGTATCCCCAGGTATCCCCAAATATCCGATACTGATACGGCGCCGATACGGATACGTCACCAATTTTGAAGTATCCGTGCTTCATAGGTGACAGTTATAAACTGTTTCATATGTTGGCGGTTTGTATAAATAATTAAAGCAAATTAGAGGTTAGCGATGATAATTTAAAGAAAAGACAAACGAGGGATGTATTTTTAATTAGTAACCTGTTTTTGGGGCCGAAGAAATCATTACAGGGGTTGAACCCTGATAATTATGTCTCTCTAGTTGGTTTGGGGGTGTCCTAGTGGTAGTATAAATTGTCTAGATTACCCTTTTAACTGTAAATGAACTACCCGTTTAACTTTAGATTACCCGTCGATCATCTTTTTCTCCATTGCTCTTACTCTGCAAGTGTTTGGAATTACTTCTTAGAGAGCTTTAATGTTAGATGGGTTCAGGCAGGGACTATGCTACAACAACTGCTCTCATGGAAACAGAGAAGAGCAGCGACGGATCCGGGAATTTATGTTTGGGTGGGCAAAATTTCTTTTTTTTTTCGAACTCTCAACTTAATTTGTCTCAACTGCAAGAATGACAACTGCGGTAATATACTTAAAGCTGACTATGGGTATGCCACACGATCTCTTTTCCTTGGAGCATAAAGATTTGAATCAATTTTTTCACCTTGTAATTAATATTAGGGAGGAATAATTTGCGTATCGAAAATAATAATTCTGATTTATTTAGCGGTCGAAGGCCGCCCAATTTTTTTTTCTAGTTTTAAAGGTTATTATAGGGATGCAAAAATATTTGGAGTTTGTACATATACACATAATAAGTCATGACATATTGTATTTTTGTCTCATGAATACACTGCATTTTTAGATTATACATAGATATACATAAAATTGTAGTCACTTCATAGAAGTAAAATGAATTTCTGGACAAACACTTGCTTTTTTTCTTTTTTTAAAGGTGGACAAACACTTGCTTAGTTAAGGACAAGACACCCCCATTTGACACACAATTATCAAACTGACACGTAACAGGTGAGCCCATTCAATACCTGATTTTAAGAAACATCACGAATACTTGTTTTTCCCTAGAGCCTTTGAACGGTTGAGATGATATTCAAAAATTAATCCATGCGGGACAGGGTTCCAAAATCTTCTGATTTCTTCCACGCAGAATCATATCTTAACAATTAATGGACTAATTAAAATTTATATCTGGGCTAAATTTTACAAATGTTAAAAATTACACTAACAAAACATCTTTTTAGAAATTTTGAGGTGGGCTTCAGCCTGGGTAAGCCACCCTCTAATACCGTCCCTGGAGAAGAGGTAGAAACAGGGGGAGAAAAATATGGCCAATCATCATTTTTGCAATCGTTTGGAGCCTGTGGGGAGAAATAAATAAAATAACCATGGCTAAGAAAAGGGGAAGAGAGGTCTCAGTGATAATAAACGAAGTAAAAAGCTCAATCTTCCTCTGGGTAGCATCAGCGAATTGGTTTAAATTTACTCAATTTAGACTCTTAATCTCACACTGGAAAATTTTAATGGAAGGGAAATGTAACTGACAAATGGGTTTCGGGTTGATGGGATGTTTCTATATCCATCCTCTCTTGTACTGAATTCTCTCTTTTTATTTTTAAGAAAATGGGCACCTTGCTTAGCGGGTCATCTTCGTTCCCTAAAGTTGCATGCGTTCCAGGAGGTCCCTGTTTCGAGTCCCCAATGACGTAATATTGCAGGAATTAACATGGAAGGTAGAGTTAGCTTGCCCCCCTTGTGTCACAACCTCAGCCCCCCATCCGCTTCGGCACCCCCCTTGGTTAGGTTACCCATGAGGCTCGCTGGTAGGCTAGCACAGCAACCTGTTCAATTAATGTAGTAGTATGTTGTTGGAGCTTAGCTTGTTAGGCTTCCAACTAGTTAATGTAATATTCTTTATCTAATAAAAATAAATTATAACCTTCTTTTCGCAAAAAAAAAAAAAAAAAAAAAAAAAAAAACTAATTTACCTTTTTTTTAGTTAAAAAGACTGAATTGTCCTACATTAATTTTGAACCTAATGAATGAGAAGAAAGAAAACTAAATCAGTCTTCTTCATCTCTTCTCCTCTTATGAGCCGTAACCTCCATTAAAGCTCGAAAATTCATCGTCTTCGATTAATCAACGATTCGAAAAATTAATAATCATTAATTGAAATCTATATCAGAGATGCCGAAGAAGAAGAAAATTGACGAAGATTGTAGTGATTCTAATCAACCACATCCTCCAATAGGTCAAGAACAACAATTTCAAACCCCTCAACCGTAGAAATCAACTGGAATGACTATATAAGGTATGTTTTGAAAAACCTAGTTAGGGTTTAGTTTAATTTTTTCGATTTAAGTTAAATTTCTATTTAGGGTTTTAGCTTAAAATTGAAATTCCAAATTCTGGGTTCATGTGAGTTACGAACCGTAATTGAAGATTTTGATGTTGTTACGGTTTGTAAGAGTTCAATTACCAACCGTAGATTAGTAAATCTGAGAATTCAGTGCACTTGCGGTTTTTTTTTTTTTTTTTGCAACCTTAACTTCACTTACGGTTGATGTCGACACTAGAATTATGAACCATAATTCTTCATGCATGTCTCCAAATTTTTCTGCGGTTTGTATTTGTATCAACCTTATCAACCGTAATTGAGTTCCGGTTTGTATTTGTATCAACCTTATCAAACGTAAATTTTCTTGTGTATCAAAACTTAAGTTTCAAATAGATTTACGATTTAAAATTTTAGTTGATATACCAACCGTAGTTTAGTTACGGTTGGTCTCGTTCTACAACTTACAAATTCTAATGTGTTACAATTTATCTTGGTTGTCACTTTGCAAACCGTAAATATTTATGTTCACATTTTTTTTGGTTTGTTATTTTCTATTTTGTTTGTTCAACCCTTAGGAAATCAATCAATTGTGTATTGCTTGTGTAGGAATCCTAATAGGGTGAAGAATAATAGAGGGAATAACTGAACTCCGATTGATCATACGCCTACCCATCGTGGTGACAAGTATTTAAAGGTAGATAATAGAGGTATATCCACAAGAATGAGAAGAAGAAGAAAAAGAATCAATTTGAAATTAGTTTGAGAGAACCACCTATAGCTGAAGGCAAAGAAAAAAAAATTATAGAGGAATAATCTAATGATGAAGAAGAGGAAAAAAATTCTAAAGAATCCGATGATGAAGAAGAGGAGGAAGAGGAAGCAATGAAGAGGATAAAGAGGAAGAAAATGATGAAGAGGAGAAAGAGGAAGAAAATGATGAAGATGAGAAAGAGGGAGAAAAAAACAAGGGAAAACAAATTATTGTAGCTACAACTCCAGTTAAAGAAAAGAAGACGAGAAAAGAACCCGCACCGAAAGGGATGCATATTCCTAAAGGCAAAGATTTGTTGTTTCCACTGAAAAAGAATAGAAGACCTTGGGGCGAGGCCCCAGATAAGTCTTAAATATTATTTGGTTATACTAATTTCTGGGCCGCAAAAGTCTGTGAAACTAGGGTATGATTTTTCTTAAAATATTAAATTATTTGGATTCATCTTGTTTGTTTATCTCAGTTTAACAAAATTTGTTTGTATTTTTGTATATTTTTTGTAGGATCCTGCAAGGGCGAACAAATTGCTCAAGTGCCAAAGGTTTAATAAATATTGGTCATTAGGTGAAGAATGTGCTTCTGTTCGTAATCTAGTGGTTAGTAAAGGAATAGTTCCTAGAATTCTGAATACACAAGTGGAGTATGATAGTGTTGTGGTCTCTGCCTTCAGGGAACAATATTAGCTTGAAACCGATACGTTTCATCTCCCATTTGGAGAGATGACAATAATACCGGACGATGTGAAACAAATTCTTGACCTAGAAGTTGAAGGAAGATCTATGACAGACGATTTCGATAACAACATGTCTTGGAATGACCTTTACAACCTTGTTCAAAAAATACTTGTGTGGGAGAAAGACGAAACCGAGATGGAGTTTCGGTTGGTTGCTGGTTATGACCCAAAAGAACCACATAAGCAACCAATCATTAAAAATCTATTATTGAAGAATTTGAAGACGAAGTTTGGAGGAATGCTCGCAAAGGAAAGGGAAGGTAAGGTGATAGTTGAAACAAGGGCTAGGCGTACATCCACATCTTATTTGTTGTATTCTCTTGGGACCGTATTCATGCCTGATAACTCGGGAAATAGGGTGAATGTTCATTACCTACAATTGTTAAAGGATTTGAACAAGACCAAAGAGTATTCGTATGGCACTCCCACCCTCGCATATTTACTTGACAGCCTAAGAAAGGCCCCGATGGTTGGAGCTACTGAAATTGCCGGGAATGTTGCGACCGTAATTTCACACTTCCAACCGTAGCAATCATTCGAAAACATACAAAGTAAATTACGGTTCAAAACTAAAATCCAAAATGAACCGCAAAGAAAGTTACGGTTGATCTCGATTTTCAACATACCAAGCGTACCTAGTGCATTAACTACAACCATGCACATGATATGTTACAGATGGAAAAAACTAAACGATATTAACAATCATAACTAGTCTTGAGTATTTATTTACCAACCGTAACTGGTTTTAAGGTTGGGTTTTTCCCAAAGTTAACCAGTTACAGTTGATAGTTCATCTTTTACGAACCGTAACTACAAATTACGGTTGGTTACGTGAAAAATTCCAATCGTAATTATCACTGAAAATGTAAAAGTTTTGATTTTTTTTACTTACTTTAGATAATTTTGAGCAACAAGAAGCTAATTTGAACTGATTTAGAAGTATACCTGGTCATTTTTGTTAGAGCACTACTCAGTCAAACTCACATGCGTTGATATCTCAAGCATGTTTTCCAATGTTAGTGATCAAAACTATAAGTCTTGATTTCTAGATGTCTCGGACTAGTACATAGATTGTGTAGTTGAGCTTAGTTTTCACGGCGTTCATCATTTGAAGACGAAGAACTACTAAGGGGAGCTTGTGGAACTTCATCGACAAAAGGTATGTGAAGACTTGAACTCATCTATCACTTAGAAAGTCTATTTCTACTTTATATCCTATATTGAGACACAAGTCATATTTCGATATAGTTTTCTATATACACATTTGAGATTTCGAGCTGAGTTTATCTCGCTTACATATTTCTCGAAATATGTGTTGGCAAGATTTCGCTTCGACCAAGTTCATCATATATCATGAGAAAATTGCCGAGTAACATCTTACATGGTTTGTGTGATACAATCATTTGGTGTAGACTTGGAATGTTTCGATAATGATTATTTCAATATCTTGAAAATTGCTTTGATGCTAATAGTGTGTGAAAACAACTATTGTCATCCTCTAATAATGTTTCAATGATTGAAATAAAGAGCTTAGAATCATGTAACCATCTTTGGATATAAGCATATAGTGTGTTCGCACATTTGTGTATAAGTCCAAAACCGGGAACCAAATGTATACATACTTCTGTGTGTACGAATTGGTTGATGGAGACTGGCTAAGTATGCGTACACGTATGCATACTGGCGGACATTCACGTCCGTGAAAATCTGCTGAGTTTGGAAATCAAAAACCAACTCAACCAGTTACCAAAGTATGCATACACGTACGCATACTGGCGGAAAGTTCACGTTCGTGAATTTCTGCTGAGTTTGAAAACTAAAACAAACTCAAATCCGGTTACTTAAGTACGCATACCCGTACACATACTTAAGTGGTTACTTTCTAAAATCGTTCATGTACATGAACCTAAACATTTATAAAATAAGGAATGCAATCTTTGCAAACTGTGGCTATAATGCTCATGTATTGATTCGAGTGACTCAAACCGATTTTGCTTCAATTGTGTTCTTGTATACTTCTATGAGAATATAGCAATTGAACGGTTCTTCAACTAGTTTTATTTGAGTCATTTGAACTAGTTATGGTTAAGATGAATAAGGATGATATGAGAGTGATCATATGGCTAACCTCGGTTAACTATTTGTGAACCAACACGGTGTACACGTTTAGGTACGGTTACATAAACCTAAATGAGGGTACATGTTAGAGCATAGCTCGGTTGAACCCACTAAGCGTTGGTATGTCAAGTTTGGTTGTCATATTTTAGTGAGCCAAAACTCATTTTAAGAGTCACTTGATTATGTACTAGAGTCAACTTCGTATAGGTTAGCTTGAAAGTATTATGATATGAGACATTACAAGTATTGCGAAGACTTGAAGCAGTGAAGAAGTAAGGAGATACAACGAAAACATCATCCTTCCACTTGAGGTTGGTGATATTTGACTTGAACTATTTCATTGCATAACGTATCTTTCAAGTCATGCATATTGAAAACAAAACTGCGAAGCATGAATGATACTCTAGTTAGACATAGTATTAAGGAATACAATACGAGGTTTATTTCTTAACCATTAAATTTTGTAGATAAGACATCGACATAATCGTTTGAATGCTATTGTGATTATGTATGGGTATAAGGTGAAGATTTCATCTTAGGAAACAATGTTTTACATTTGTTTTAAAGAAGTAAATTCATGAACTTGTTTTGTGAATTGAAATAGAAATCGCCAGGCATTATTGGTATTGTTATTCATTGCATATCTTTTGAACTACCAATATGTGTGATTAGTATAACCGCTCATGACTTGTTTATGTTCTTGGTAAAACTATTCACAAAGGCCTGACTTTTGTATTGGTATGACTTTTATTAGTGAAACCGATCTTAAGTAATCACCTGAGATGGTATGATCGATTTTGTGTTATTGGTATGACCGACTCTGGGTACAAGGGAACCGATCCTAGTAAGAGGTGCAATCTATCACAAAAGGGAATCGATCCTTGTATGAGGTGCATCAAGTTTTTAGAAGAAAGGGGAACCGATCCTATGGACATGTGCAACACGTTTTTAGGCAAAGGGGAACCGATCCTATGGACAAGTGCAGCAGTACAAGTTAGATACCATATATATGTGGGGAACCGATCCTAGTACCTAGTCAACCAAATTTTTGGAAAGCTAGTGTGACTATGCACAATACTCACATGGAGGTAGAACTGAAACTTGTTTTGGTAGAACCGTGAAACCCATGATATGTGATTGATATTGAGTGTTCTTGATCAATCACATAGTTCTTAAAGTCAGGTGAACCAATTCTAAACTTGTTTGGAAGTTTGGAAAATCGGTTTCAAGATTGTAAGTATGAAAGAGGATTTACAAAGTAAGGATGTCGACATACTTTGAACATGTGCAGTAATACTTATCTTTAATTGTTCAAAGTTATTCCTTAATATAGCTAAAGGAAGAAAATCCCGGATCGAAGAAAATAAATTGAGAATCTTTTATTTAAGGTTTTTAATTTTATTTTTGGAAAATGAAGATTAGTAATGTGCATTTGCTAATTGGAGATTTTCTAAGAGATTTTCGGTCAATATTTGGACAAAGCATTTCCAGGAATTATGGAAACCAAATATGAAATATATTGCATATCTTGAGAATATTTTCAGTTTTGGAAATACCTTGGTTAAACTTCCTTGGTCTATAAATATGAAAGTTTGCATTTCGAGCAAACTAATCCTCGTATATCAAAAACTATCTCAGTTGTGCTGCTACTGGTGAAGCCGCCTATTCAGAGAGGAGAGTAACCTAATTAGGCGAAATCTCTTACGGCCGCTCAGTTTAAAGTCTTCTTTAGGAATGAGAAGCTCTATTAGTACCGTTGGTGGGAAACTACATAATTACGGTTTATCTTTTGTTTTCGATTGATTTGATTGACCAACGGTGGTTGAACTTTGATTGCACCTAGTTTGTTTATGCTTGAGAATCTTCTCTTCTGATATAAGATTCACTCAAACTAGATTGAAGTTTCTACGGGGATCTTTAGACTGTCTGTAGATCTAAAGACGTCTTGTGATAATCCATTGTTAACAAACTCCGTTTTGTGTGTGATTGATCACAAGAGATTCAAGTGATTGTGTGCAGGTGTTTATTGAAAATCTAAGAAGATTTGAAGACAAAAAAGACTTTGAAGATTTCTTATTTGGGTTCATAATCTTTGGTGTGCACAATACTTGTTTCGGTAAAAGAGGATCCAACTATAATCGGTTTATCCTTGTAGTAGATTAGATTGATTAGTTGTGTAGATCGACATCAATACAATTCTTTGTGATTAAAAGTATTGATTGCAAAATCTTAACAATCACCTTCGGTAGTTGATCATAAGATAGATCTAAAACAGAAGAGCCTTTGTCGAACTCACATCACTTGGTTGAAAAGAGGATCTACCAAATAGATTTGTTGTTCCTTTACTGTTTGGAATACGAACCAAAGGAATTGTTCCAAGTACGTGACTTATTCATAAGTTGGAGGCGTGGGAATACAGACGGAACTAGGTGAACTATAGGTTTAGTTGCTTGGTCTCAACTATACGAAGTTGGTTTGATTTTGTATAGCGACTTAATCCTGGGAGTATTCAATTCTGGATAAGGTCCAGGGGTTTTTATGCATTTGCGATTTCCTCGTTAACAAATGTGTCATTTACTTTTATTTTCCGCAATTATAATTGTTGTTATTATAATTTAAAGTAAACTACACAAACGTTAATTCCTATTTACTTGATAAGCAATCCTATTGTGTTTGGTTAAGTCCGAACCTTTTATCAAGTAAACATACTTCGTTGTTGTATTGTCTCGATCTCGTATCCATATACGATCACACGAAGTGTGAACCAATTCGTTGTATTGTCTCAACTCAGTCCATAGACAATCACTTCAGAAAGGACTTATAAGTGGAAAAGTTTTAGATTGAGGTATATTCTGGTACCCTCGTCTTTTCAGTACATTTCATTTGTGTGTAACAAGCTAAGTTTGATTTAACGGTTGAAAGATATTAGCTTGGTTGAATCAGGTTTTTCATCTAACGGGGAATATTGAATGCTTTGTTACCAAGGTAACTTAGATTGCAAACCCTGATTTGAAAACTATATAAAGGAGACCTCTAGCAACTGGGAAACCTAATCCCCACACCTCATGTGTGTTATTAGTTGCATAACTAGAGTCGATTCTCTTTTAACCTTAGGTTTCTATCGTGACCCTGTAGGTTAAGGACTTCAAATATTTCATTGGGATTATGAAGCCAGACCCAACTATTTTCGTTGTCATTGCATGTTCTCATCTTGCCCGATTCTATCATATTGAGTACAATTGAAATAATTGACTCGAGACTAATTTCTCCGATAGCTAGGCAAGATAAAAGTAATCACAAACATCTTCGTCTCATCGTTTGTCATTCCACAATATCTAGTTTCTCCATCATACGATTTAGATTATTGTGAGGTGATTGATAATACTAGGCTGTTCTTCGGGAATATAAGTCCGGTTTATCATTTGGTTCCTTTTCACCTAGATTTATCAAAAGACGGAACAAAAAATCTTTGGTATTTTTGTGGGAGAAAGATTTATTCAATCCTATAGACTTTTCTGTGTGAGACAGATTTGTTTATCAAGTCTTCGAATTTGGGTCGTAGCAACTCTTAGTTGTGGGTGGGATCAGCTAAGGGAATCAAGTACGTAGTATCCTATTGGGATCAGAGATGTAAGGAACGCAACTGTACCTTGAATCAGTGTGAGATTGATTAGGGTTCAACTACGGTCCAGTCTGAAGTTAATTGGTTATAGGCTAGAGTCTGTAGCGGCTTAATACAATGTGGTGTTCAATCTGGACTAGGTACCGGGGTTTTTCTGTATTTGCGGTTTCCTCATTAACAAAATTTTGGTGTTTGTGTTATTTCTTTTACGCATTATACTTTGTTATATAATTGAAATAACACAGGTTGTGCGTTAAGATCAATCAATTAGAATATCCAACCTTTGGTTGTTGATTTACATTGATTGACACATGGTCTTTGGTACCATTCAAGTTGTTTCACATAATAATCAGGCTCACGGATTTCTATTTGTTTGATTTGCTGATTACATTGTGAAACAACGATATTAAACTCTTTGATATACTTTACTCTAGATTGAGTCTGACTGTCTAGTTGATTCTCTAGAAAGTGTATTGGAGTAAGTCCTCTCAGATTTCCAAATGTATTGTTGGGTTTGGTTGTTAAACCCCCGCATTTTCAATTGGTATCAGAGCAGGAAAACACATTAAAGACCTCATAAGTCTGTGTTTGTAGTGATCTGATATGGACAAAAGTGCTATCTCTATAATCGTACCACCAGTCTTCGATGGCTCAAATTACTTGTGGTGGAAAATAGATATGCGTGCCATTATTCAAGAGCATGATTTTCAATCATGGGTTTATGTAGTTAATGGATATGATGCTCCCGTTGTGATAATGAATGCGACAGTTCCTAAGGATATTGGTGCATATGACGTTGTTGAGATACTTGCTGCAAAGAAAAACTCCGACGGTTTGAATGCCATCATACATGCCATTACCCCAGATCTTTAGCACCATATGACTACGTGCACTCGGTCTAAAGATGCTTGGGATATCTTAGAAACCGTATTCGAAGGAATACCAGTGAAAAGGAAGCTAGGATTCAAAACCTAAATTCCGATTGGGAAAACCTTCGTACGGCAGATGAAGATTCATTTGATGAGTTTAATCACAAAGTGTCTGAAATTGTAAACGCATCCTTTGCATTGGGTAAGACTATTCCTGAAAAGGACATTGTGATGTAAATTCTCAGATCGCTGCCATCTAGATACGATTCTAAGAAGCATGCCATCGTTGAGGGAAATAAACTTGATACTCTTTCCAGAAGTACTCTTGTGGGAAAGATTAAATTACTTGATCTTGATCAGAATACAGTCAGAACTTCTGCGTTCAATGCTGTGACCATTACAAGTGCAGCTTTTAGCTTGTCATGGGCTGATGAATATTGTTCCAATCATGTTGATTCTAATAGATCATTGATGACACAAAAGATCAAGGATATGATAAAGAAAAGCAAAAGATTCGAGAGATCATTTTCTCTCTCTATTGCTTCTGATGATTCAAGTCAAGAAAAATTATCTCAGTGTCCCAACGTCTTACATACTGTTGTAGTATGTACGGAAAGTTTACCCTTCTCGGTAGAAGTTTCATATAACTCAAATTCCAGTTTGGAATGCGAATCTGAAACTGAGATCCTAGAATTTCTGGATAAGTTTGAAGAAATTCACCAGGAAAATATTCAACTGAAGTAAGTGTTGAATAAAATTGAACCATCACTATAGGTGAAAACTCTTGATGTTGACTGTCTTAATGATGAATTCACCAGAAGCCTTTTTCTAAAAGAAAAACAGATCATTTCTCTTAAATGTGACCTGCATAGGTTGTCCGGAGGCTCTGACAAAATTTCAGCAATGTTATTTGGTCAAAAGGCTTTTGGAAACACAAGTGGGATAGGGTTCAAAAGTAATATCGTGAGCACATCAAACTCTTTTGTTCCAGCCGGTTCTGGATCAATTTTTCCTGTGTGTTGCGACGAACAAGAGTCATCTTTACAAAGCAAACCTTCTTTTGCTTTGCTACTTTTATGGAAGTACAAGTCATGTCCAAAGTAAGTGTTGGAAATTCAAGAGAAACAACAAAAGAATTACCAAACTTCAAAATGACATGCAAAAGATGAATCGACTCGGAAAAGCGATCAGTGACACCGGGAACAAGAAGAAGTCCAAAAGATTCGAGAGACAGACGAGGTAAGTATGTTAATTATACAAACCTTGAAATGTCACCTCGTGACACAAGATGTGAACATTTTGTTCACTCCATTACTATATAATTCATAATAATGAACCGTATCCTTATTTTGGACTTGAAATATAAAGATTACTTCAAGGTTATTCAAGTCTTGTAAATTTTTTGTTGATTTTCAGTTCTATTTTGAGCAAGTAAATATCTTATTGTTGAATTAGATAATGGATCATGAACCGTGGAGACTTTTTCAAAGTCCTTTAGGGTTTTACTATCCTAGAAGTTTATTTAAGTTCATTTTTTGAACATCATTGTTCTTTACCTTCTCTATTCAAAAGATACAGTCTTATGGCTCATACAACAAGAGGTACCACAAAAAGAGATGTTGTAGAAGCAGTCAATGTGTATCTGTGTGAAGGAATTCAGTCCTCAAGGAAAAGAAAGGTAAAGGATACGACTAATGATCCAGGTTCTTCCTCTAACTGCATATTGTCTGTTTGTCATTCTGATAATAAATTTAGGTCTATGGTGAAGGATTTCATCAGGAAAAGATATGATTTAAAATCTCAAATCATTTCGTCTATAAGAGATATCTCTCACTATGAACAAATGTTTTCTCTAACAAAGAACACTCTGCGTGAACTGAAGAGAGAACTTAGTGAGTTAACTGATATTTCTGAAGATTTGGAGGAATTGAATGATCCCATTATCAATGGTTTTTTCAATAATGAGAAGGAATTCTCTGTAGATGCCCAGAGAAAGCTCCACAATGTCTAGTAAATCTTCTTATGATAATTTATTTCTTGTGTTTTTAGAAAAATAACTAGGGTTTGGAATAGCCATTATTGTGAGTACACATAGCTATGTCCAACGATTTCATCTTCATGTTTTTAAATTTATTTATTTAAATTCCAAGTTTTTTGGAAGATGATTTTTGAAATTTTAATCTTTATGATTTTGTATATTGCAAATTGTTATGGGATATGTTGTTTACGTCCGTGAACCTGTGACTGTCCCATACTTGTTCAAAAGTTATGTCGGTATGGAAATATTGATAAATGATAGAATGAACTTTTGACATTACAAAAGTTAAAGCCTTTTATGTCATTATTTGATGGAAGAAAGGATAAAACTTTTGTTTACAAGGATTATGTCTATTGTATGTCATTGTGCAAATAATGATGGAAATAGAATGAATTCTTGTGTATTCCGCAGTATTGGTCGATCTCCGATCCACAATTTTTGTGCATATACTTTGTTGCTCTGTAAGTTCTCTTATGTTGAGCATGGCCAATTGAATTGATCACTTTTTTGTGGTTAATTTAGTTGTGTATTCCAATTGAACTAACCATGGGTTTTCTTGTGGTTATTTCAATTGATTTTTTTGGATACAAATTCATGTTCTTCATGTGATTTGGTTATATCCAAAGAAATCCTTCTTTTCTTGCAAAAGCAAGATCGCCTTTATTGTTCCTTCGGGAATGACATATTATGGGGGAGAGTTCTTTTTGGACTTGTGCTTAATTGCAAAATCTTTGTGGGGAGTGCGGCTGTGGAATATATTATAGGGGTTATCTTGTATAGTAGAAACTCTTTAAAATAATAGCCTTGGGACCAGAGAAATTTATTAATTTAGAGAGATTATCAATTTAGCGAGTTATATTTTAGCTTGTGCGAGCCTAGTTGGGATCATAAAAATTTATTATTTTAAAGAGATATTAAATTAACGAGTATTAATTTAAAGAGTTTCTACTGTATCTTTATAAACTCCTTGATGAATGCATTTAGCTTCGGCTTTATGATGGCATCTAAATAAGTTGGTATGGTATTCTCTTTTGGTCATGAAGTATCTCTATGAAAATTTCATGAGGATCCCACTAATTTTCGTACCTTTGCCAATTTATATTGACAAAAAGGGGGAGAATTAATGTGCAGTTTCATACTACAAATACATATGGTTTACGGATCATTATGTAAGGGGGAGTGGTTTTCATGTTGAGATGAAGTATTGACTAAGGGGGAGTGTTACATATCACTATAGTATTGTTGTCAAAGTTGTGATACAATTGGACTTTGATGCTGTGTAATAATACTATTACACTGTATAACAATGATTAAGAGCATTTGTTTTCTCATTGTTATCGCTACGGATCTTCAATAACTATGATGCTAAGTTGAACACGTTTAGAATCATGGAATACTTGGAAGTGATGAAGTTTTCGAGTCGTGTTGAAGATTGAAAAGACGAGGGTACCCAAATATACCTCAATCTAAAACTTTTACTACCTATAAGTCCTTTCTCCGAAAGTGATTGTCTATGGACAGAGTCGAGACAATATAACTAATCGGTTTACACTTCGTGTGATCGTCTATGGATACGAGATCGAGACAATACAACAACGAAGTATGTATACTTGATAAAAAGGTTCGGACTTAACCAAACATAATAGGATTACTTATCAAGTAAATAGGAATTAACGTTTGTGTAATTTACTTTAAATTATAATAACAACAGTTATAATTGCGGAAAATAAAGTAAATGACACAGCAAGATTTTGTTAACGAGGAAACCGAAAATGCAGAAAAACCCCGGGACCTTGTCCAGAATTGAATACTCTCAGGATTAATCCGCTATACAAAATCAAACCAATTTCGTATAGTTGAGACCAAACAACTAAACCTATAGTTCACCTAGTTCCGCCTTTATTCCCACGCCTCCAACTTATGAATAAGTCACATACTTGGAACAATTCCTTTGGTTCGTATTCCAAACAGTAAAGGAACTACAAATCTTTTTGGTAGATCCTCTTTTCAACCAAGTGATGTGAGTTCGACAAAGTCTCTTCTGTTTATCTCAATAAACTCCTTTGTCAGGTTCTTAGATCTATCTTATGATCAACTAACAAAGGTAATTGTTAAGATTTTGTAATCAATACTTTTAATCACGAAGAATTGTAGTGATGCCGATCTACACAACTAATCAATCTAATATACCAAAAGGATAAACCGATTATAGTTGGATCCTCTATACCGAAAAAAGTATTGTGCACACCAAAGATTATGAACCCCAAATCAGAAATCTTCAATATCTTCGTTGTCTTTAAATCTTGTTAGATCTATAATAAACGCCTGCACACAACAACTTAAATATCTTGTGATCAATCAAGCACAGGACGGAGTTTGTTAACAATGGATTATCACAAGACGTCTTTATATCTACAAACAGTCTAAAGATCCATGTCGAAACTTCGATCTAGTTTGAGTGAATCTTATATCAGAATAGAAGATTCTCAAGCATAAATAAACTAGGTGCAATCAAAGTTCAACCACCGTTAGTCAATCGAAAACAAAAGATAAACCGCAATTATCTAGTTTCCCACCAACGGTACTAATAGAGCTTCTCAATCCCAAAGAAGACTTTAAACTGAGCGGCCGTAAGATATTTCGCCTAATTAGGTTAGTCTCCTCTCCGAATAGGCGGCTTCACCAGTAACAACACAACCGAGGAAGTTTGTTGTCACGAAGGATTAGTTTGCTAGAAATGCAAACTTCAAGTATTTATAGACAATGAAGTTTGGACACCAAAGAATTTCCAAAACCGAAAATATTCTCAAGATATGCAATATATTCCAAATTCGGTTTCCATAATTCCTGGAAATGCTCTGTCCAAAATATTGACCGAAAATCTCTTTGGAAAATCTCCAACTAGTAAATGCACATTACTAATTCTCATTTTCCTAAAATAAAATTAAAAACCTTAAATAAAAGATTCTTAACTTATTTATGTTTCGATCCTGGGATTTTCTTCCTTTAGCTATTAAGGAATAACTTTGAACAATTAAAGATAAGCGTTACTGTACATGTTCAAAGTATGTCGACATCCTTACTTTGTAAGTCATCTTTCATACTTACAATATTGAAACCGATTTGCGACACTTCCAAACAAGTTTAGAATTGGTTCATCTGACTTTCAAGAACTATGTGATTGATCAAGAACACTCAATCACCAATCATGGGTTTAACGGTTCTACCAAAACAAGTTTCGGTTCTACTTCCATGTGAGTATTGTGCATAGTCACACTAGCTTTCCAAAATTAGGTTGACTAGGTACTAGGATCGGTTCCTTGATAGGTGTCCAAAACACCTAATTTACTATCTAGTATTTATGCTTTCTTTGCGAGTTTTCTTGTAAATTATGTATCTTATGTTTACTTTTGAGTTTATCAGGTGCAATGGAGTCATTATGAGCAAAAGAAAGAGAAATCAATCACTTGGAGCAAGAAAGCGAATGGAGTGTCGGTTATCTGGAATTGACAGGCAAGTTATTTGAGGTGGCCCTTATCCAGTAGAGCAGGGTGGCAATATAAATTTTAACCATTACACCCCTATAATTGGGAATACTCTTCTTCATTACATCCGTTTCAAATTCAGAGATGGTTGCTTTACGTGGAGAGGTGAAATCGTGAGATTCAGATGAAATTGATGATGGAAAATCGATCTGAGTGAGAAGAGAGATGTGAGATGGCTGCTCTGATGCTTATGTTGCTGTTGTTCATTGTTGAAGACGATTGAATAAAGAGATCTGGTGCCGGTGATATTAAAGATTGAATTCAAGAGTCTCTGTGTGATGGGTTTCTGCGGTAATGGAGGTGAAATGAAGTGAGAAGAGATTTGAGCAAATGGGTTCGGATCTAGTGAAGCTATTGATTGTTACTGTTCGATTTATAGAAGGGTATTGAATGATGCTGGTTCAAGAGATAGTGAGGGTTTTGAATCTGGGGTTGAAATTGACTGAAAATGCTCGAATATGAAGAATGGGTTTTCGGTAGATCGAAATCAGCAACAGGAAGAATAAGAGATGGTGTTGATTGAAGTATCAATGTAGAGAATGGTTTGAGCCTGTGTTGCTATTGGGTCTGTGTAATTATGCAGGTTGAACTGGTTAATTTGTGAGAAGACAAGAAGGTCAGGCAGATTACAATGAAAATGGTTTTGCAATGGGTGGTTGAAATGCTTGCCAGGGAAATGGTGCCAAGTAGCAGATGTGCAGCTGAAGGCAAGTGAGGAAGGAACCAAGGGGTTGTGTTATGATATTCAGTGGTGAAGATTCAGGTGCAGGCAGAGAATGGATGGAAGATTTGAGGTTGCTGGTGTTTGAATGAATGGTTAGATGTATGTTTAGGTGCTTGGTGCTGGTTTGCTAGTTATGGAGAGATTGCAGCTGGAGTGCATGTCTCAATTACAATGGTGGTCTGAGTTAATGGAAGCTGAAAATCTAGGTAGTGGTGGTTAAGCTGGTGCAGCTGGAGTTACAGGAGGAGCAAGGCTGGAACTGGAATTGAAGAATGATAAAGACCCAGATGGATGATGATGTGGGTGGTATGGCTCAGAAGGAAAGTTCTGGTGGAGAATGGAGCTGAAACTGCAGGTGGTAGTGGCTCTGGTGGATTGTTTACAAGGGTGTTAATTGATACTTCACAGTGCTAGTGATGGCAGGGTGATGGTACTGGTGGAGTTAAATTGTTGCAGGGTTGTAACTGATGGTGCAACAGCACTGATGGCGATTGAGCTAGCCGTTGAAGGTGGAATTGTTGGTGCTAATGTTGCAGTTATGAACTGTCATGGGCTTACTGAGTTGCAGGCAGTGATAGAATGGGGTGCAAGATATTGACTCGAAGTGATGGTCGGAAGAATGTGGCGGGGGATGTCTTTGGTGGTGTTGGAATTGGTAGAAGATAGGGAAGCAAGGAAAGAGTGATAAAAAGGGGTACAGGTTGGTTTTGAGCTGTAATAGATGGTGAAATGAATACATAACTCAGAGTTGCAGGTGTTGGGAGGGGCAATGCAGGTCCATCATGGCTGTGACTAAGGTGGTGAAGCACAATGATGGTGCAGCTCAACTTAAGGCATGTGCAAGATGGCATTGGCCTAGCTGAGTTAGCACTGACTCAGATCTGATTAAGCTGATTAGAACCATGAGTCACTGACTCATGCCTGACTCACCGATCCGAATTGACCCGGTTTGACTCGGTGCTTGACCCGCCTTGACTCGGTTGACCTGGCCGATTTGACCCGTTGACCGGGTGGACTTTGCCGGTCACCTGAGATGTTTGCCGGCGACTTTTCCGGCCATAATCCCAGTTCTCCGGCGACGAATTTTGGACATAATTTTACATGGGTTTTTTTCTCACACATGGGCTTGGTGGACCACTTGAAGATGGGTTTTGAGAAGACCTAATATTGGAAGGAGTATCCTTTATGGAAATAGAGAAACATATAAAAGAGAGGACTTTTACCTAATGTGAAAGATGATATATATCTTTTTCTATCTTTTTGGCCTCTACTTTGTTTTCTAGGGTTTAGAACCATGAAAGATTTTCTCTTTCTTCTTGTTATGAACTCCATGAATATGAGCTAGAGTTTCTTTTGGTTATGGATTAATTGGATTTCCAACATGGGTTTTTGTTCAATAAATTAGTCTTCTCTCATATTATCGTTTATGATTCACCATTAATATTGTTACATGATTTGAATGCTTGTTTAGTCGAGTCGCGAATCGATTGAGTTTGCTTTCATCTTTATTGCTAGATTAGGTTATTATACGCAAAAGTGATAATTCCGATTGCAAGTAGCATAAATATGATTATAGTTTGTAGTGATATATTCTTATGATCATATGTGAACCATAACCTTTGTTAAATCGGATTAGTGCTTTTACACGTTCGATTGCTTTGATTGGCCCGATTTCATAGAACCTAATGCATCTAGGGAATTAAACTTGATTAGTGCTTTTACACGTTGGGTTGTTCTTTTAGATAGAATTCATATTCGCATCTTTTAATGTGTTTGTTGATGACAAGAGGAGATTAGCGGGATATTCTTGCGATCAAGGTATTCTAGGGCCTTTGATAAAAGTTGAGATTAAAATATCAATTCTAATTATTGTGTAGAAAACATGTTTGTGATTGAAGACGAAATCCATGACCAATACTTTCTCATCCTTGATTTACGTGTTTACTTTTTATTGTTTTGCTTTTTGTTTATTTTTATTTACACAATCACAAAATCCCCCGGTGTTATTTATAGGGAACCGAAACAATTTGACAACCAAGACCTCTCTGTGGGAACGATCCTTTCTTGCCCTTGCTTCATTATATATTTTGAGTAGTAAGAAAGTGTAATTTATTTTTGACGCCTACGACATCGATCATTCCCCAAATATATATGGTATCTAACTTGAATTTGTTGCACATGTCCATAGGATCGGTTCCCCTTTGCCTAAAAACGTGTTGCATATGTCCATAGGATCGGTTCCCCTTTCTTCTAAAACATGCTGCACCTCATACAAGGATCGATTCCCCTTTGTGATAGGTTGCACCTCTTACTAGGATCGGTTCCCCTTTACCCAGAGTCGGTCTTACCAGTAACAAAAAATCGATCATACCATCTCAGGTGATTACTTAAGACCGGTTTCACAAATAAAAGTCATACAAATACAAAAGTCAGGCCTTTGTGAATAGTTTACCAAGAACACAAACAAGTCATGAGCAGTTATACTAATCACACATATTGGTTGTTCATAAGATATGCAATGAATAATAATTCCAATAATGCCTGGCGATTTCCTTTTCGATTCACAAAACAAGTTCATGAATTTACTTCCTTAAATCACATGTAAAACATTGTTTCCTAGGATGAAATCCTCACCTCATACCCATACATAATCACAATAGCATTTAAACGATTATGTCGATGTCTTATCTACAAAGTTTAATGGTTAAGCAATAAACCTCGTATTGTATTCCTTAATACTATGTCTAACTAGAGTGTTCATGCTTCGCAGTTTTGTTTTCAATATGCACGACTTGAAAGATACGTTAGGGAATGAAACAGTTCAAGTCAAATAACACTAACCTCAAGTGGAAGGATGATGTTGTCGTTGTAGCTTCTTACTTCTTCACTTCTTCAAGTCTTCGCAATACTTGCAACGTGTCATTTAGGTCGAAGCGAAAGCTTGCCAACACATATTTCGAGAAATCTGTAAGCGAGATAAACTGAGCTCGAAATCTTAAATGAGAGTAATCATATGGCTAAACTCGGTTAACTATTTGTGAACCAACATGGTGTACACGTTTAGGTACGTTTACATAAACCTAAATCAGGGTACATTTCATTTGTGTGTAACAAGCTAATTAAGTTCGATTTAACGGTTGAAAGATATTAGCTTGGTTGAATCAAGTTTTTTATCTAACGGTGAATATTGAATGCTTTGTTACCAAGGTAACTTAGATTGCAAACCCTGATTTGAAATTATATAAAAGATAACTTTAGCAACTGGGAAACCTAATCCCCACACCTCATGTGTGTTACTAGTTGCATAACAAGAGTCGATTCTCTTTTAACCTCAGGTTTCTATCTAGATCCTGTAGGTTAACGACTTCAAAGACTTCATTGGGATTGTAAAGCCAGACCCAACTATTTTCTTTGTAGTTGCGTGTTCTCATCTTGCCAGATTCTATCGTATTGAGTACAATGGAAATAATTGACTCGATATTAATTTATCCGATAGGCAAGATAAAAGTAATCACAATAATCTTCGTCTCATCGTTTGTGACTACACAATATCTAGTTCCGCCATCATACGATTTAGATTATTGTGAGGTGATTGATAATACTAGGCTGTTCTTCGGGAATATAAGTCTGGTTTATCAATTGGTTCATATTCACCTTGATTTATCAAAAGACAGAACAAAAACTCTTGGGTATTTCTGTGGCGGATAGATTTATTCAATCCTATAGACTTTTCTGCGTGAGACAGATTTGTTTATCAAGTCTTCGACATTGGGTCCGTTGATGGTGGTTTTTAGCTTAGGGTTAAAATCGTAAAACTGCGCATCTGGCATGACGTCACTATGACCACTAGCACATTTATTGAATCAACCAGCATGCCTACGTAAGAATTACCAGGGTACCTTTTTTATATACATGTGTCATGTTCCACGGCAAAACCCTTAGTATTGACTGACATCATCTTTGTATATACCAAACCCTAATTCTCGCAACACCGTGCCAATGGCAAACCATGCCAGCCACGTCTCTGCGCCAAGGCATGCCAACCATACCAGCCGCACCACCGTGCCAATGGCAAACCATGCCAACCACGTCTCCGCGCCAAGGCATGCCAACCATGCCATCCGCATAACCGTGCCAATGACAAACCATGCCAACCACGTCTCCGTGCCAAGGCATGCCAACCATGCCAGCCGCACCACCGTGCCAATGGAAAACCATGCCACCCACGTCTCGCGCCAAGGCATGCCAACCATGTCGCCCACGTCTCGCGCCAAGGCATGCCAACCATGCCGGCCCGCACCACCGTGCCAATGGAAAACCATGCCAGCCACGTCTCCGCGCCAAGGCATGCCAACCATGCCAGCCACACCACCGTGCTAATGGAAAACCATGCCAGCCGCACCACCGTGCCAATGGCAAACCATGCCAGCCACGTCTCCGCACCAAGGTATGCCAACCATGCCAGCCGCACCACCGTGCCAATGGCAAACCATGCCAGCCACGTCTCCGCGCCAAGGCATGCCAACCATGCCAGCCGCACCATCGTGCCAATGGCAAACCATGCCAGCCACGTCTCCGCGCCAAGGCATGCCAACCATGCCAGTCGCACCACCGTGCCAATGGAAAGTCAAGCCATACCGCTGGCTGCCAAAACGAAGGGTTTCAATAATCAACGGCTACCCTTCCCTTTGAGATGCAGATATCGACCGTCCAAGTTCGCCACCTAACGCATGGCAACTTACGGACCAAAGCCAAACATCACGGTTTGAACTAAACCCTAATGTTGGCCGCACCTAACACATACCAAAGCCATGCTCGACGCTGGCTGGCAAAACGAAGGGTTGCAATAATCAACGACTACCCTTCTGTTTGAGATGCAGATCTCGACCGTCCAAGTTCGCCACCTAACGCATGGAAACTTGCGGCCCAAAGCCAAACATCACGGTTTGCACTAAACCCTAATTTTTGTCACGCCTAACACATACCAAAGCCATGCTCGACGCTGGCTGCCAAAACGAAAGGTTGCAATAATCAACGACTACCCTTTTCTTTGAGATGCAGATCTCGACCGTCCAAGTTCGCCACCTAACACATGGAAACTTGCGGCCCAAAGCCAAACATCACGGTTTGCACTAAACCCTAATTTTGGCTGCGCCTAACACATACTAAACCCATGCTCGACGTTGGCTGCAAAAACGGGTTGCAATAATCAACGACTACTCTTCTCTTTGAGATGCAGATCTCGACCGTCCGAGTTCGCTACCTAACGCATGGCAACTTGCTGCCCAAAGCCAAACATCACGTTTGCACTAAACCCTAATTTTGGCCGCGCCTAACACACGCCAAAGCGATGCTCGACGCTGGCTGCCAAAACGTAGGGTTGCAATAATCAACGGCTACCCTTCTCTTTGAGATGCAGATCTCGACCGTCCAAGTTCGCCACCTAACGCATGGCAACTTGCGGCCCAAATCCAAACATCACGGTTTGCACTAAACCCTAATTTTGGCCGCGCCTAACACATGCCAAAGCCGTGCTCGACTGGCTGCCAAAACAAAGGGTTGCAGCAATCAAAGGCTGCCCCTCCTCCTGAGACGTGAATCTCACCCATACAAACTCGTCAGTAAACGATTTGTGGCAACCTCTTGGCCACGGCTCCAACTCTTGGCCGCGACGCCAAAACCCTAATTTGGCCGTGCCAAGAGCATGCATAAGCTGCAACCATGTCGCTGGTTTCCAAACGAAGAGTTGCCACAATCTACGATTGCCTTTCCTCCTGATATGCAAATCTCATCCGTACAAACCTGCCACCGGACGACTCGTGGCAATATCTTGGCTGCGATGCTAACTCTTTGGTCATGACACCAACCTGGCTACGACGCCTATCCTTTGGTCACGACACCAACCCGGATAAAAAAAGCCAAATCCTTTGGCCACGCCACACGTAGCAACATACTACACGTTTTCCCATGAAAACGCTCGAGACATCAACACATGTCACAAACTGGGGGATGCTCATTAAATGGATTGGTTTGGCGGTTTACAGCGTGCGGCGTACATCCGTTATATGAAAGTGTCATAAGAATGAGTCGGTTAGTAAATACAAGGAATAATGGTGAAACGCTCATTTCATTATGGAACATCAATTCCAGGCGTTACCCGTTACCACCTCCTTCCACTTTTCTCAGCCGTTTCCATTTCTTACGAGACCAGAGTACGTTTTGTTATACAAGTTTTGGTCAAGGGAATACAACACTCAAAAATCACTTGCTAGCTTTCCATCTGTTAGTTTTCACTTTCTGATACAAGTCAAACAACTACTCTTCCCGAATCAACTATTCTGGTCTCAACACTCTCTTCGCTTCCCTCCCTAAAACCAACCCTTCTCCTTCACTTTGTGACCGAAGCAAGTATGGAACGACCATTTCTTGGTTTAGGTCGGATTTGTACAGATTGATCTCTCGAATCTAAAGTACTCCCTTGCAGTATATTGTTTAGGGTTTAGACTCGTTTCTCACCCACTCACGCAAAATTATCGAAATCAGCAGAAACCGTTTTCACCCTCAAACAATTGGCGACCAAAGTGGGAGATTGATCTTTCGGTTACACTGCCAATTTTCAAACTTTGGATCTCATCCTTAGACTCAGGTCTCGGGACGATAGCGACAAACGAGCCTCCCAGGGATCAACGACTCAGTTACTAGGCGGCCCAGTTACCAGTCATGACACGACAAGGGATGACTGGAGACTTCTTAGAGGTTATAAGCAAACGATCCGACCAGAGATCGACAACTCGGTTATCAGATGACTCAGGTACGATTTGTGGACTTTCCACAATCACGATGGTGCTTCCCACAAACTCAGACTTATACCTGGAAGATTCATTTTTTTTCGTCAGGAGATCCGAAAAACCGAGTAAGCCTTGCCTAGACAAAATACATGATATACTACTTCAAGTCTTCACAGAGATGATAAAAACCGATAGCCATATTGTTTCCATGTTTCATTTCGTGCTTTCTACTGTCGCACAACATTCACAATTCCATGACTTTCCTGGGTACTTATGTTACTTATTGTCATAACCAAAACAACATTATTCCAAAACAATTCATTCCAAAAGAATAATCCAAAACCCTCATAGATAACATTTATCTATCAATTCAAATCAAACCATAAACCAGGTGCTTTGTTTGCCTTTCAAAAAAAAAAAAAGGGAAAGCCAACCCCTTTTATAGGCATAACACTTTTGGAATTTGAACAAGGAAAGGATCTCCTATTTGAGGTACGTATGGAAAAAGACAACTGGGCCCGCAAGAACAAAGGCTCACGGTGCCCAACGGTCCGTGCCACGCTAAGCCAGCACCGTGCCAGGCCAACAGTCAGTGCCCACGCCAAGCCAGCACCCATTCTAAGCCTATCCAGCGCTAGCAACTTGTATCTTTGCGGTGCCTGCAGCTTGCATCCTTTCCAGCGCTAACAACTTGCATCCTTCCATCGCTAACAACTTGCACCCTTCCAGCGCCATTTTATCCGCTCCACAGCCAGCCAAAAGCAGCACCATCCTCACTCTTCGAAATAATGCCATGGCTCCAGCACTCCGTGATCAAAACTGTGCCTTATCTGCACGATACACCTACGATCACCAGAACTAGAGCCGCTTCTGCCACCACAACGTTTCTTCAAGTATGACATCTCCAACCGTCACCGGAGACGCTGCTACTCTACCATCAGGGCAAGATACTGGAAGATCCGGAAGAAGCCGACCTCTTTTTACCACTGTTAATTTGATGAAAAGACAAAAGGTTCTCGTAAGGCTCAGATAGAGGTGTTTATAACTCAGGAAGAGATACCTATTTACTTAAGACACTGACAGAGCGGCCACCATAAGAGTCACGTCAACCCAAGAGGGAGATGATAAAGAATAATTTTAACATCCGGCGCAGGCACTTGAGCAGTAGGTGCGTTTATAGATGAAGAGGCTCGCTTTGCTCTTGAACGCCCAGTAGAAGGGAATCAACAATCCAATTTTATCACACGTAAAGATCAGGAACGACTTCTCAAAAATCGAAAACAAAGGAAATCAGCAACCCTCCTGAGTTCACAGAGACCCTCTTCTCGTCAGGAGCTGCACGATTTATGGGGACTTCGCCCACAAAGTCGTGCAGTCTATGATGAAACAGTTATGTGAGATTCTATATTTCTCCAAGGCGTAGCGTCAAGACATATTTGCATCCCTCAACCGCACTGCATCAGGAAAGCAGGTATTTCCAGCCAGGGAAGCCGTTCCCAAACCCCAACCTCTCCTGGAAAGCATGATCGATAGATGGAACTGAGGACTCCTAACCACTGAGGGATGTCGAGTTTGACAGAACACTGAGTGACACGGTCTCCGAATTCAACATGGTAACCGTCAAGGCTGTGAGAGTTGCAAGGCTCCGTTTCAACGTTCTCTCCATAAGTGGCTCTGCTTCAACGTTCTCCAGCAGCGGCTCCGCTTCAACGTTCGCTTCAACAGCCGCTCCGCTTCAACGTTCGCTCCAGCAGCCGCTCCGCTTCAGCGTTCTCTCTATAAGCTGCTCCAGGATCCGAAGTCGAAGCTTCAGTGCTTGGCCCCTTGAGTTTCAACGTCCTCTCCAAGAGCCTAAGCCGCTTCAATACCACTCCTTCCTGCAAAGGGTCGTGGCACCACACTCCCCATGTCAAGGATCAAAATCGCAGCCAGCAAATCTTCGTAGTCATGGCCACCTTTTGATCCATCTCGCCAAAACTCGTGACCATGGACAGTTTGCTCACTTACGCATCCAGCCAATACTTTACTTCCATGGATGCCCATACAATTCTAGCCAACCTACATTGTTCCCACGACAATGTAGTCTCTTCTGATTACATCTGCTACCAAGAACTGTTGCCGCTCATTTGTTGATACCATCCAGAGCTTCACCGCAGCAGCAATCACTACAAATATCTACATGGAATCCCTTCGATGTCAAAGCTCAGAAGACACAGTCAACCAAAAGGTCATAGCCACAACAAGGTCATATACTCTTCAAGGGTGTAGCGTAAGAATATCATCACCTCTCTGTCTAGAAGATGCCTTCAACGTTTTACGAGGCCACGGCGGATCCCAAGCCTGCTAAGAGGAAAACAACTTCAGAAACTAAAGAAAAATACGACCGGGGACTGCTCATCGCAGTTTATCCTGACGACCATCAAAGACTCATGAGATAACTCCAGAGACGCGTCTGAAACATTTTCTTGAAGAAACAGAGGAATCCACAATAAACAACATAACTCTCTCATTCCTACCTCTTCGCTATCCAGAATATTTCGTCCATGTGCATCCCAGCAACACATCCAGAAGAGTACAATAAGCTTCTATCAAACACCGTGGACATGGATTCAAGGCGATGCAATGAAAGTAGGCTACACAAGGAGACGACCAGGACGGGACGCTTTCACTCCCCTCAACCTAGTTATTTCTGATTTCAACATCATCACTGCCGAAGTTTTACGAGCCGCGGGAATTTCTCAACATGAAGCCGTACATGTGCATCGAAGACTCTTAAAGCACTCCACAAAGATACATTCACATATTCGGCCATGCCATCGGATCTAACAGAAATATAACTGGGGACTGCTCACCGCATCCCATTCCATACGATAGTCCAAGATTCAAAAACTGGTTCGAAGGGTGTCCCCTAGGGCAAAGCCCTTGAAGACTTGATAGCAGTACGTCGGCAACGGAATGTCTCCCAACTCATCTATTTCATCTTGTGGCTTCGGAAGATTTTACCATGCAATCATCCACGGCATATCATTATCGCGATCATAAGGTCCAGACACTGAACAACCTATAATCAAGGATGGACCGACAACGCAACCATAATCTCCAAGATTATCCCTGACATGTGATAGGTGTCTAAAACACCGTATTATTTACCTATTGTTTATGCTTTCTCTGCTAGTTTTCTTGTAAATTGTGTATCTTATGTTTTGTTTTTGAGTATTTAGGTACTTTGGAGTCATTTGGATCAAAAGGAGAGGAAACATGGAAAAAGCGTTGGAGGCGATTATTTCTCATTATTTGCTTTTATTTCTTCATCATTTGTCTGAAAAGTTTGTCGGCTTTAGTGATGCAACTTCTGTCTGAAAAGCACGACAACTTTAGTGATGATTCTCATTGAAGAGAAGAAGTAGATTTGAGAAGTAAGAGGTGATAGACACATTTTTGTGTCTGATATAATCTCAATTGCATATATTGTTAGTGCTCGATTTTGTATTTATTTTGGTATTTTATGTCTGTGTAGGTGTTTTTGGAGAAATAAGCTTTTGCGGCGAAATTGGCTCGAAAAGTGGTTTTTGCGCTCGTGGGAGAAAATTACTATTCGGACCCTCAATTTGGATAAGGGGCACCCAGATGATAAGGGGTAACCTCACAGGGCAACTACTAGTGGCACACCAGAACTGGATAGGGGGAGGTCATCCCCTACCTTTTGAAATAGAATTTGGCGGGAAAACTGTTTTCTAACGGAGGCGTAATTAGGGTTGGAATTTGATCGAGTTTTAGAGAGACTAAAAGGCTGAAATTTATTGGGTTTACTTCTTAGGCCAAAACAGGCTGGTATGGTCGTTTGGTTGAACCCAAATTGGCTAGAACTCGAGTTAGAAGGAATCGAAGAGGACGGGAGATATTCACGGTTTGGCTCGAGATATTCATGGGATTTCCCGTGCGTATTAGAGGATAGGCGTGTCTTAACGAGTTTTACTCCAACCGGGAGTGTGTCAAACACCAGGGAACGCGTGAAGGGTCGAATCGGGAAGAAAATATCCCCAAAAATATTCTCTTTAAACCCGAGTAATGGAGGATTATTGCGTGTTAATGAGCAAGATTTCTTGGTGATTATCGGTATAAATATGATTCTGGGGTATCATTGAGGAAGGATGGAGAGTTTGGGGCAAGTTTGGACCATCACAGAGAAGAAAAAATCAAGTTGCAGAGAGAAGCTTCAGCTGCTGCTGAACTGAAGAACACGAAGAACAGACGGTAAACCGTCGTTCTTCAACAAAATGTAAAAGACTCGCGCTTGTGGGTCGTAGTTGAGGCAGACTTAAATGAATAGTAACAATGACAGTAAAGGTGTTATCGCTCTCTCGTAACAATTAGGTTTGTAACACTTATATCTATTACAAACCCGGTTTTTATTTGATATCTCTCCTTTTCATCATTTGTAAGCACCTTTGAGCAATAAAATCATATTCGAGCGTGTTTCCAACATGATGAGCTAAACCCCATCTCTGGGACGACGGACGGAGTGAATTTCATCATGTGGTAAATTAAATTAATTCCTTAATTACTTTTTGCACCGATTATTAATGATTTATGATTTCTATTAATTATTTGTTATTTTGTCTGATGTCGCATGCTTAGTTTAAATTACTTTTGATGCGTCATGCTTACGACTTACGAGATAATGTTTTATGAAATCTACGTTGGCAAAGAATAGAGTTAGTGTTTCTTTTATTTTGAGCTATAATTGCCTAGGATTAATTTCGAACCACTTGAATATGAAAGTCGGTAAAATCCGAGTCCCGCAGAAACTCTTCTTCCCGTGACACATTTTGTATATATTTTCTTTTATTAATTCTTAAAATCAATCTCTTCAAGTCCGAGTGAACGACAACCCTACTACCACTTTCTACAACATTATTGAGTCACATCAATTTTTGGTGCCGCCGACGCGGACTTGTGTATAGATTTGTTTTTAGGTTTTATTATTTTATTTTATTTTTATTATTATTTGTTCCTTTTTACGCGTTTTGGTTTTTTCTATTTGCTTTCAGACTTGGTGCGGAGCTTATATAAAAGAGAAAGTGTTGAAAAGTAAAGTGAAGCCAAAGAAAGAAAGAAGAGAGAAAATCCAAAGGAGTGAAGAGGAAAATTTTGTATATAGTGTAATTAATTTTTTTTATTTTTAGAAACTGTAATTAGGAAATTATCTTTGTAATTTTTATTTTTTGGACTTCTTAATTTTGGACTTTATTTTTGGACTGTTGGACATTTTTTTTTAAAACCCTAAGGAAGGGTTATTTAAATATAAACTGCACAGGGAAGGACGGTGATTACGATATCACCTCGGCCCCTCGGGTTCGTACACGACATAGGAGTCGTGGCCCGAGTCGACTTCAACGGTTCATCCCCGTCGGAACGGGAGGTAAGAATTCTAAACACCCGCGAATCCCTGTCAGCGGGTTTCTCGGATGATTTCGTGTGAATATATGTCGAGGAACCGAATCGGCCGCTTTAATTTCCTAGTAAAGGGCAAGGACTGGCCTTACAAGATAAGAGTTCGGATTTCATCACCGTTTCTCTTCTTGCCCGCCTTAGGAAAACGAAACCAAACACGAACCTAAGCCTAAAATTTTGACTAGAACGAGACCGATAGGGTAACGAGCTTAATAGGAAAGTCGTTCGAAAAATATTGGTTACTCTTTAAGCATACTTGAAGTTCATGATGGTTTATGTGAAGTTGAATGCGTGACTGCGCCGCCTTGTAATCGCGGGTGAGGCCTTGGGTATCAAAGCTCCACCGAGCTTCCCTCGCCTTGATTCAACTTACTTAAACTCGGATTGATTCCGAGGGGTTTGCTCAAATTGTAACGAATTCCCTTTCGAAGGATTAGAAGTCGGTCTAGAAAACAATCTAAGTGGAGCCATCATGCTTTTTGTTTGCTAGAAATCAGTAGGTTTGTTTTGGTCGAGTCAGCCTTGTTTGTGTTTGTGTAGAATTCCCTTGCAGTTAGGATGTCAAACTGGTATAGCCAATACAACGAATATCCAACTGAACAATATGAACATTACTACTATGACCATAGTGTGAATAATGGTTGGGAATGCCAACCTTTTGAAGGTTATGGGTCACACCATGGTGAGCCCAATTACTATCCACACGTATATCGGTCTTATGAGCAAAACAATTCATCTATTTCTCTAGAAGAGGCTTTCAAGAGTCATTCCTTATTTGTGAAGGAAACCTTAAATATTCCGAGATGAGTCCCTAGAGCGATCAACTAGGATGTCTTTAGAAGAGACTCTTAAGCAATTTCTTGAAAGTACAAATAGGATTGTCGAAAAACTTGCTCGAAATAATCTTAATTCCCAATACGGTGTTTCCAATAATACCCATGAAAATGAAGATATTTATAATCATGATGACGAGGTTAGATTCGGTAACACTAATTTAGATGAGGTTCAACCATTTTCATGTTATTATAATAATGATTATGATGAGGATAGTGTTGATGAAGAATTTGAAATAAATAGGCATAGTGATCAGGAACTTGCTACTCCGATTGAGCTTTGTAATAATTGGGTTATTTAAGTTCGAGATCCTAATAATTTTAAAAATTATTCACCTATTCAAGAGGACGAGGATTTGACTAGAATCTTGTTTTAGACGATGTAGTATTTCTGTTTACGAAGTCGATAATGGTTTAGAGGAACGGGTTTATCCTGAGAATATTATCTTAGAGTCTAACAATTTAAAAACAATAGTCTTAGACGAAGAAGATGAACTCGTAGAGCTTTTAAATATGAGTGAGGATGCATCACCTGCGTATAATTTACATGAAGCAATTGACCATTTTCAGGATTTTGATGATCTAGAAATTAGGGAAATTGTAGCCAGTCTATCTAGAGACACCCATAATTCTAAGTTTGGGGGTGATTATCAGTCTCCTTGTGCCTTACCTTTAGCTCTTACAGAGATCCCTCACTTGGGACTTCATATTTATGCCTCAACCATTGTGCCAAATTACCTTCATGCTAGCTCTCCCGAACCTAATTATGTCCAGAAAGAAGTTCAGTTGTTAGAAACCCATCCTCTGGTTGATGTGGTTAATCCAGGCTATGATACCAAAATCGACTTTGTTTTCCCACCAAAAACTTTTCTTTCAATTGAGGGAACTTATGAGTTACAAATGTGTCAGTTATTAAGTTTGGAGACTAAACCTAATTACTTTAGGAGATTAGGGTCGACACATTTGTTTAAGGAAGACCACCACTCTCTTTGTGGTCAGCTGTGTGAGTCAAATCTGATTGACTTAGAGGATCCCCAACTATTCAGGTTATTGTTATGTGCGTCTAAGTTCCTATTTGAGTTTTTTGGACTCTAGAACCCGAACATTCGGATCTAACTTTTGAGGAAATGCAACCCATGAAAATATGTTATCTAGACCCAGTTATAGAACTCCGAACTGAACCACAACTAGATGTAGTTGTCTTAAACAGGAAACTAGACAAGGGTGTGCTTTATTTGTTAACTTTCTTGGCAAGTCGCAGTTTCCTTTTATTTGTGATAGCTCTATTTGGTTTTGATGACCCACAGATTTTTCGGCTATTACTTTATGATTTTATGAGGTGACTAATCCTTTGTTAGTCTGGCTGAAGACTTTAAACTTAGCACTTCTTGGGAGGTAACCCAATATTCATGCGACACGGTAATATCTTTCCTTAACTCTTTTACTTCAAATGGTAACAGTTTCTTCTTGTTCATGCTTTTAATTTTATCTTTAGAACATTGAGGACAATGTTAGATTTAAGTTTGGGGGTATGGGAGAAACTTTTAGTTGCATTGTTAAACTCCAGAGCCTAGAAATTTATGCTTATTAAGGATGGCACTAACCAATCTAAGTGGATGGAAGCATTTTGGTTGTAGGAGTTGAGGAACCAACGATTAGATGGCAACATCTAAAGAGTCTATTCATAAAAGCACAGAGCTCAGGTGTTAGAAATAACATGATAGTTTCACCAATCTCGTTGAGTCCTTTTCACTTCTGTTTTTATTTTTATTTTGTTTTTAAACTATGTTTCTCTAAGTGATTAGGTGGGGCCCACGAATCAAGTTGTTACTGATGCTAGGGTGAATTAGAGTGATTGAGATACCAAAAAAAAAAAAAAAAAAAAAAAAAATTGAAAAAGTTGAAAAATGTTGAAGAAAAAAAAAGAAAAAGAAGAAAAAGAAAAAAAAAGAAAAGAAAAAAAGAAAGTGAGACCGGACCATTTGACCAACCGGAATAAATTCAATAAAGTCGACCACTGGAACCCTTGTATATGCCAGTTGTGTTGACCTAGAGTTAGGTTATCGACCACTGGTTCCCTTGTATATGCCAGTGTGTTGGTATTAGTCAGACTAGTATCTCAGTCCATTAGGATAGGTTCATTTTTGCGTGAGGCCTTGAGCATGAGATATGGGAAACATCGATCACTTAGTAAACATCAAAACCATCTATGTTTTTCTCTATATCCATCTTCTTGATCTATCCATGTGATTAGTTTTGACTCCGGGTATTGATGTCCATAGTGTGACTATCTGAGTAGAGCTCTGTGACTTATATATGAATTTTAGTATGCTGAGTGTAAACTCGTGTAGAGCAATTGGAATTTCGCATCAGGGTACTTCCTCTTGTAATCAATAAGTATGCCAACCAAGGAGATTCTTTAGTGCCTTCCAAGGTTCTGCGTAGATAGTTAGGGTCTGGAGTGTAAAGGTTTTGTGGGTACACCACGGTAAACCCTCCCGAGACTATAACTCGGCCACTAGGGCCACCTAGGGGTTTAAAGGCTTATTGCATACGCTAAATGCAATCGACGATGCCTGCGACAGTGAGTTAGGATTTTATTTTCTAGATTTGATTTTCTCGAGGACGAGCAAATAATAAGTTTGGGGTATTTGATAGACACATTTTTGTGTCTCGATATAATCTCAATTCCATATATTGTTAGTGCTCGATTTTGTATTTATTTTGGTATTTTATGTACAGGTAGGTGTTTTTGGAGAAATAAGCTTTTGCGGCGAAATTGGCTCGAAAAGTGGTTTTTGCGCTCGTGGGAGAAAATTACTATTCGGACCCTCAATTTGGATAAGGGGCACCCAGATGATAAGGGGTAACCTCACAGGGCAACTACTAGTGGCACACCGTAACTGGATAGGGGGAGGTCATCCCTACCTTTTGAAATAGAATTTGGCGGGAAAACTGTTTTCTAACGGAGGCGGAATTAGGGTAGGAATTTGATCGAGTTTTAGAGAGACTAAAAGGCCGAAATTTATTGGGTTTACTTCTTAGGCCAAAACAGGCCTGGTATGGTCGTTTGGTTGAACCCAAATTGGCTAGAACTCGAGTTAGAAGGAATCAGAGGACGGGAGATATTCACGGTTTGGCTCGAGATATTCATGGGATTTCTGTGCGTATTAGAGGATATAGCGTGTCTTAACGAGTTTTACTCCAACCGGGAGTGTGTCAAACACTGGGGAACGCGTGAAGGGTCGAATCGGGGAAGAAAATATCCCCAAAAATATTCTCTTTAAACCCGAGTAATGGAGGATTATTGCGTGTTAATGAGCAAGATTTCTTGGTGATTATCGGTATAAATAGGATCTTTGGGGTATCATTGAGGAAGGATGGAGAGTTTGGGGCAAGTTTGGACCATCACGAGAAGAAAAATCAAGTTGCAGAGAGAAGCTTCGCTGCCGGCTGAATCGAAGAACACGAAGAGCAGACACGCGAAACCGTCGTTCTTCTTGATGTAAAAGACTCGCGCTTGTGGGTCGTAGTTGGAGGCGAGACTTAAATGAATAGTAACAATGGCGAAAGGTGTTATCGCTCTCTCGTAACAATTAGGTTTGTAACACTTATATCTCGTTACAAACCCGGTTTTTATTTGATATCTCTCCTTTTCATCATTTGTAAGCACCTTTGAGCAATAAAATCATATTCTCGAGCGTGTTTCCAACATGATGAGCTAAACCCCATCTCTCGGGACGACGGGGAGCTGAATTTCATCATGTGGTAAATTAAATTAATTCCTTAATTACTTTTTGCACCGATTATTAATGATTTATGATTTCTATTAATTATTTGTTATTTTGTCCGATGTCGCATGCTTAGTTTAAATTACTTTTGATGCGTCATGCTTACGACTTTCTGAGATAATGTTTTATGAAATCTACGTTGGCAAAGAATAGAGTTAGTGTTTCTTTTATTTTGAGCTATAATTGCCTAGGATTAATTTCTCGAACCACTTGAATATGAAAGTCGGTTAAAATCCGGAGTCCCAGTAAACTCTTCATCCCGTGACACATTTTGTATATATTTTCTTTTATTAATTCTTAAAATCAATCTCTTCAAGTCCGAGTGAACGACAACCCTACTACCACTTTCTACAACATTATTGAGTCACATCAAGAGGCGGCAGTCGCTGGTGGAATTCGAAAGGAGGACACAGTGTCCATTTGGAGTAGAAATACCATTTCACAGGCGAGTGAAACTAGCTACGGTTGCGCAAGGAGGAGATGAAGAATGAGGTCGAATAGAGAATTGGGCTGTCAGTTACCTGGAACTAACAAGCCAAATAATCTGTTTGTGGCCTATATAAAAACAGTGGGTGTAGATATCCCAATCTGTACGGACAGACCTGATTTAGGTCGAGTTGCTTCTCAGACAACTTCAATTTTCCCTTTACTCATTAACTCATGCTCCCTGAAAACAAGAATGGAGGCGCTGCTATGAGAGCTTAAATGAGACAGGATCGAGATGGGTACGCCAGAATCAAGAGCCTCGGTGGTGGCTATGGATGAAACCAACAAGAGATGGTTCGAATATAAAGTGTGGGTGAACATTGGAGCATGGAAAAGTACTTGAACAAAGAAGGTTAAAGCTCGGGATTGCAGGCCGATAGATTCGATTTGGAGCCGGAGACTACAAGTGAAGTGGGTTTGAATTGATTGAGGTTTTGGTATAATTTTCAAGCGATAGAACTGACAAACCACCGAAGCCGTTATTTGGGGCTTTGATAATGGTTTTTCTTCTGTTGATAATGAAGGGTGAATGATTAGGTGCTAACTTTTGTGTTTGTGTTGAATGACTATGGGTCACGAATGAATGTGAAATTTGCAGGTTAAAGAGAGCTCATCCAATGGCAAAATTGTTGTCCATGGATTACCAACAGAATGCACAAAGGGTGTTTGCAAAAATGCCTGAACCCCCAAGTTTTTGAGCTGGAGTGTTCTTTCAACCAGATCAGAGGAATGGAATGGAGAAGAAGTTTCTATACTGAGGGTATGACTGTGACTGAATTGCAGAAGAATATTAAAGGGGTGGTGATTGTCTACAAGGATTCGGAAGTTCGGGAAATGAGATTGAAGCCGAGAAAGGAGACGGGTTATACTCTCAGATTTGTGGTTGGAGTGAGTTAGATGTATGATTAGGAGTTGCGGTGGCTTGAGAACTGCAGGTTGGAGCAAGGAAAAAGGGAAGTTGTGGCTTGAGACCGGTGGTTTGTGTAAGCTCACATTGCGATTGAGCATACTCGGGGGCTATCTGATTGCTGCCATGGATATATGTTGCAACAAGCTACGGCTTGTTAGAGCCGCAAATGGGTTCGAGTTGTTGTTAATTCAGGGAGTTATTGAGCAACTAAGAAGATAGTGGTTGTAAGTGGAGTTACGTGGAAATGTGAGCCGAGTTGCGGCCAAGGCTAAATTGGCCGTGGCAAGGTTGAGTCTGTGTGTTGGCAATTACTAATGTGAGCTGGTCGGGAAGAGAAGCCGGTGCTGTTGGTTTGTTGCGCTTGGAGCCATAGGTGGTGACATGGAGATGTAGTTGGTGTGCGTAGAGGTTTCTGATGAAGATTGGCGGTGTGACAAGTGAGGCAAGTTAGCGGCGAAGAAAGGAGAAAGCAGTGGGTGGTCATCAATAATTCTTGTCGGTATGAGGACTCGATCTTTGTGATATTCAAACCGAAGTTAGAGAATGACAAGTGTGGTGGTTTAGTTGGTGTTGTGTATTGGTGGTCATCTAAGTTTACGAGGGAATGAAGGTGTTACAGCAAGAAAATCATATTGCAGCTGTGACTGAGGCTGGAGTCGAAGCTGGTAATGTTGTTGAGAGTGATGGCTTATCTGAATTACAGATGACAGAGAATTGGGTGCAGTTTTGGTAGGATATTTGCTGCTGCAGGATTGCAGTGGTGGTGGCAGTCGCAGTTCAGGCCAGCCATCATGGCTGGGTGGAGCTATGAAGCGTCAACATTGTGCAACACAGAATCTGGCTAGTGCAAATGGCCTAGGCCAAAGTGAGTCACCAGAACTGACTCACCTGACTGACTCCACGACTCAGTGGCTTTCCGTGCTGATTACTTTTGACCGGTAACCGGAGATATTTGCCGGCGCCGGATTCCGGTCAACTTCCGGCCGGCAAGCACCAGTTTTCCGGCGACATGTTTTTGGGAAGAATTTTACCTGGGTTATTTTCACACATGGGTTTGATGGGCTTGGTGGACTCTTTGATGATGGACTTTGAAGACTAGACCTATTTTTTGGAAAGCAAAGGAATATAAAGGAAAGTCTTCTACTTCTATTGGGACATCACGCATTATTCTATCTTTGGAGCAGAGAAGAGAACTACAACTAGGGTTTGCTTTCGTATTTAATATTCATCTCCTTTATTTGATTATGATTATGATTATGATGAACTCCATATTTATGTGTAGCTAAATTCTCTATTATTGGTTAAGGATGTAGTCCGATTTCTAAAACTTGTATTTGCTTTATGTATTAGTTTTCTCTCTTGATTATCGTTCAATTCTCTACTGATTTTATGATCACATGATTGAAGTATTGTGATAGGGTTATGATGTTTGATTAGTTAAGTGGCCAATAATTGAACTTGCATCTTAGTCCAAAGCTATTTTAGGGTTTTTCATCAAGCGATAACCTTGAATACAAGTAGCATGATATGTTTACGGTTTGTAGTGATACACTCTCGTAATCATATGTAGAGTTTGACCATTGTCCGAATTGTTATGTGCAACGCATGACAATTGCATTGATTAGCCTATTTCTGAAACTTAATGCTCCTAGGAATTGAACTTCATTAGCGCAAGGCGTTAGGTTATTCTTTAGGTAGAATTCACATACGCAGCCCTAATGTGTGTGTTGATGAACTTAGGAAATTAATAGATTATCTTGCTTTCTTGATTCTCTAGGCTTTTGATAACACAAGAGATTAAATCGTAATTCTAATCATATATGCAAGCACATGTCTAAGATTGAAGATGAATTCCTTGACCAATATCTCTCTCCATTGATTACTTTCTACAATTTACTTTGTTTTAATTTGCTTTTATTGCTTACATAAAATTCAGAAATCCCCCCAATTGGTTACTTTAACAAATTGATTACGAAATAACTACAATCGCCTCCCTGTGGATACGAACTCTTTCTTATCATATACTTTAGGAAAGTGAAATTATTTTTGACGCATACGACAGCGATCAAATTTTGGCGTAGATTGCCGGGGAGGCATACGGCTAGTTATTAAGTTTTTAGTTTCTTTTTACAATTTCTGCTTTCATCTTTGCTTTTTGTTTCTTGTCTTATTTCTCACTTGTTTGCGAGAATTGTTTGCAGGTACCTAATCTCTGGCTTCTAAGGATTGGAATTATCCAAGGTGCGGGATAGCTACTCGACGCGGCACAATACTCCAACCAAGTCAAGACACAACGGACGAGAACGAGTTGGAAGTAGGAGAAGAGATTTTCCGACAACAAGAAGAAGGAAAAGAGGTTCCAATCGTAGAGGAACCACACGTGGAAAAAGAAGAAGCAATGGGTGATGCAAATCGTTCACTCAAGGAGTTGGCGTCTCATAGGCTTGATACACAACAGGGGTGTATTCAAACGAACTCTACTTTTGAGATAAAGCCGGGGTTGCTTAGAGAATTACCAAAATTCCATGGCATGGTGAATGAAGATCCAAACAAACATCTTTTGGACTTCCACACCATTGTCACGGCTATGCTTCAAGCAAATGTTGAGGCGGATGGTGCAATGTTGAAGGTTTTCCGTTTCTCTTTAATGGATAGTGCTAAGGATTGGTTGTACTATTTACCTCCCGGAAGTGTCACAACATGGAATGGGTTGAAGAAACTCTTTTAGAGAGATATTTTCCCGCATCCAAGGCTACTCAAATTCGCAAGGAGATTTGTGGGATGCAGCAAAACGTGGGAGAATCCTTATATGAATGTTGGGAACGATACAAGAGATTGGTTGGAAGCTGTCCTCACCACCAATTCAGTGACGCTATGATTATCCAATATTTCTATGAAGGACTCCAATCAAGTGATAGGAATCTCCTAGACGCTGCGGGTGGTGGTGCACTAGTTAACAAGACGGTGGCACAAGCTAGAGAGTTGATTGAAAACATGGCAGCGAACTCACAACAATTCTTGAGTCGTGGTTCGGATGTGATTCTAAGAAGGGTGAGTGAGGTGAGCGAGGTTGAGGAACTTCGTCAACAAATGGGTAACATGAACGCAATGCTTCAACAAGTTGCAGCCGCGGTGATACCAAGTACCTCTCAATCTTATGAAGATGAGCAAGCTAATGCGATCTTTCCAAATCAACAAAGACGGTATGATCCCTACTCCAACACTTACAATCCGGGATGGAGAGATCACCCCAACTTTAGATATGCCAATAAGCAAGGAGCGACTCAACAATCTAGTTTCAACAACCCGAGTGGATTTCAACCTCAACAACAACAATTCCAACCTAGGCAACAATTTCAACAACAACAACAACCTCAAAATATGGGGTCCAATATGGAGGAGTTGCTGAAATCTTTTATGCAACGAACGGAGAGTTCGGTTAAGGAGTTGCAAACTCAAGTTGGTTCTATGGCTATGGAGTTGAATCAATTGAAGGCAATGGTGGGAAACTCCCTTCTCAACCTATCAACCCAAAAGAGGGTGTCAATGCAATTACATTGAGAAGTGGTACACAACTTGTGCAACCCGAAGTCACTGATTCGGGCGCGATGGAAACACCTAAGGAACCTGTTTTGGAGGAGAAAACCGAGGATTCTCCCCAAACTTCTGAGGTACCTATTTCTAACTCTAAAACTCCGGTTTCTACTTATGTTCCTCCTTTACCTTTCCCTCGCAGATTTGCAAATTCCAAGAAGGCGGAACTAGAAAAGGAGATTTTAGACATTCTCAAGAAGATCCATGTGAACATACCACTCATAGATGCAATCAAGCAAGTTCCAAAGTATGCAAAAGTGTTGAAGGACTTGTGTACCAATAAGCAAAGGCTCAAAGGTAACGAAGTGCTTAGTGTGGGGGAGAATGCTTCGGCAATCTTACAACATAAACTCCCACTTAAGTGCAAGGACCCCCGGAAGCTTTGACATTCCCGTCATAATTGGTAACACCACATTTAATAAAGCTATGTTGGACTTAGGTGCTTCCGTTAATGTCATGCTCGCGTCTATGTACAATTCACTTGATCTTGGTCCTCTTAAAAAGTCTGGAATTGTGTTGCAATTAGCCGATCGTTCTAATGTCTACCCAATGGGTATTGTTGAGGATGTTCTTGTGCAGGTTAATCAACTTGTATTTCCAGCGGACTTTTGCGTGTTAGAGATGGATGAAGGTTCACCGGACTCGTCTCTTCCATTGATACTTGGGCGTCCCTTCATGAAAACGGCGAAAACCATTATTGATGTTGACAAGGGAACGCTAACTATGGAGTTTGATGGAGAAATAATACGTTTCAACATTTTCGAGACGATGAGATATCCTAGTGATGTCCACTCTTGTTTCTCCATTGATGTGATGGACACATTGGCACAACAAATGTTTGAGTTGAATGGTGTTGATACTTTGGAAACCGTGCTCACTACACCTATCGACAATGGTTATGCGTATAGTGATGAGATGAAAGAAACCATTGGTTCTCTTGACTCATTACCGGAAAAATCAGCAATTAAGAATATTTCATATGCTTCTTTACCTTGCAATAATGAGAAACTTGTGCCATCTATTGTTAAATCTCCAAGTTTAGAATTGAAACCTCTTCCAAGTCACTTAAAGTACTTGTACTTGGGTGACAACGAAGATTTACCCGTGATTATTTCTAACGAGCTTAATGAATTACAGGAGCAAAAACTTCTAAGGGTGCTAAGGACGTACAAGACGGCCATAGGATGGACAATTGCCGACATCAAGGGTATAAGCCCTGCCGTTTGTATGCATAAGATCCGTGTGGAGGATGATTCAAAGCCTACAAGGGAAGCGCAACGTCGTTTGAATCCTCCCATGATGGAAGTGGTGAAAAAGGAGATACTCAAGCTTTTGGACGTGGGTGTTATCTACCCCATATCCGATAGCAAGTGGGTAAGCCCGGTACAAGTAGTACCAAAGAAATCGGGTGTGACAGTGGTGGAGAATGATAAGAATGAACTTGTCCCAACTCGTGTGCAAACCGGTTGGAGGGTTTGTATTGATTATAGAAAATTGAATGCCACCACTAGAAAAGATCACTTTCCATTGCCTTTTATTGATCAAATGCTTGAACGTTTAGCTGGACACTCTTACTATTGCTTTCTTGATGGCTATTCAGGTTATAATCAGATTGTGATAGCACCGGAGGACCAAGAGAAAACCACTTTCACTTGTCCTTTCGGTACTTTTGCTTATAGAAGGATGCCTTTTGGCTTATGCAATGCTCCAGCTACCTTTCAAAGGTGTATGGTAAGTATCTTTTCGGAATATGTTGAAAACATAATCGAAGTGTTCATGGATGACTTTAGTGTCTTTGGTGATTCATTTGACCTTTGCTTGAACAATTTGTCTCTAATCCTTGAACGATGTGTTGAAACAAATCTTGTGCTAAATTTGGAGAAGTGCCATTTCATGGTAACTCATGGCATAGTTTTAGGCCATATAATATCTTCTAAAGGCTTGGAAGTTGATAAATCTAAGATAGACCTTATTCGTGCTCTAACCCCTCCCACTACGGTGAGGGAGATACGCTCTTTTCTTGGTCATGCAGGTTTTTATCGTAGATTCATCAAGGAATTTTCCAAGATAGCATCACCACTTTGTAACCTATTGCAAAAAGATGTGGTTTTTAACTTTGATGAGAAGTGTGCGGCGGCATTCAATCGTTTGAAAGAACTTTTGATTTTAGCCCCTATCATTAAACCACCGGATTGGAGTAAGCCTTTTGAGCTCATGTGTGATGCAAGTGACTATGCAGTTGGTGCGGTGCTTGGGCAACGTGTGGGGAAGCTTCCTCATGCTATTTATTATGCTTCTAGAACGTTAAATGAGGCCCAACAAAACTACACAACCACTGAAAAGAGTTATTAGCCATTGTTTTTGCTTTAGAAAAGTTTCGCTCTTATCTAATTGGTACAAAAGTTGTTGTCTTTTCCGATCATGCAAAGACTTAGATACTTGCTTACAAAGAAAGAGGCGAAACCGAGGCTCATACGATGGATATTACTCTTGCAAGAGTTTGATATTGAAATCAAAGACAAGAAAGGAATTGAGAACACCGTTGCGGATCATTTGAGCCGACTTGCTGTGGACAAGGAGACTATCCCGTTGCGTGAGAGTTTCCCGGATGAGCAACTATTCTCAATTGCCTTTGGAGAACCATGGTACGCTGATATTGTTAATTACTTAGTGTCTAAACAAATCCCAAAGAACTTGTCTCGTGCTGAGAGGGACAAACTTAAGAAGTTAGGAAACCAATAATATGGGATGATCCATACTTATGGAAGCATTGTAGTGACCAAGTAATACGTAGGTGTGTTCCCGAAATTGAATTTAATTCTATCTTGTCTTTTTGCCACTCATATGCTTGTGGAGGACACTTTGGGAGTAAGAGAACCGCTCTCAAGGTATTAGAATGTGGTTTATTTTGGCCAACTTTGTTTAAGGATGCACATGCATTTTGTATCACATGTGATAGGTGCCAAAGAACCGGCAATCTAGGTGCTCGAAATCAAATGCCGCAAAATATTATTCAATTTGTGGAGGTTTTTGATGTATGGGGAATTGATTTTATGGGGCCTTTTGTCAATTCTAATGGGAATTATTATATTTTGCTTGCTGTGGATTATGTCTCGAAATGGGTGGAAGCTAAGGCCACCCCAACTAATGATTCTAAAGTTGTTTCAGATTTTGTGCAAGCTAATATATTTGCAAGGTTTGGAATTCCAAGGGCTATAATTAGCGATGGAGGTTCACACTTCAAAAACAGGTTCTTGCAAAGCTTGTTAAGGAAGTACAATGTGTCGCATAGGATTGCAACTCCCTACCATCCGAAAACAAATGGACAAGCCGAAGTTTCAAACCGAGAGGTGAAATCCATTCTAGAAAAGAGGTGAATCCAACAAGGAAGGATTGGAGCATGCGACTCAACGATGCTTTGTGGGCGTATAGAACCGCATATAAAACACCTATTGGGATGTCTCCTTTTAGGCTTGTTTATGGTAAACCTTGTCACTTACCCGTGGAATTTGAGCATAAGGCGTTTTGGGCTATTAAGCAATGCAACATGGAGTTGGATGGTGCTGGAAAGCAAAGGAAGTTACAACTTCAAGAGTTAGAGGAGATTCGCAATGATGCATTTGAAAGCTCACGGATTTACAAGGAAAAGACTAAGGCATTTCATGATAATATGATTACAAAGAAACAATTTTGCATAGGGCAGAAAGTGCTTTTGTTTAATTCTCGTTTGCAATTATTTCCGGGTAAACTAAGGTCACGTTGGATTGGACCTTTTGTTGTGACTAATGTGTTTTCTCATGGTGCAGTTGAAATTCGTAGTTTCGCTACAGAAATGAACTTAAAGTGAATGGGCACCGGTTGAAACCGTATTATGAGAACTTCTCTTCGGAAATCGTGGAAGGAGTTAACCTTGTGGAAGTGCTCCCTCTGGAGGAGTCTTAGCAAACAAGGAGTACGTCGGGATGACGACTTTAAACCAAGCGCTAAGTGGGAGGCAACCCACCGGTTTTGTATCTTTATCTTTTTATTTTTATGCATTTGCTTTTATTTTTTATGCATTTGTTTTTATTTTTACTTTCTTTGTTTTTGCATATCATTTGCGGAATTTCCCACCTTGAACTTTCTGTGGACGATTCAATTTTACATTGAGGACAATGTAAAGTTTAAGTGTGGGGGAGCATTTATATGTTTTGTATAGTTTGTTTTATGCATTTAGAAAGAAAACAACAAAAAAATCAGAAAAATAGAAAAAACAAGAAAAAAATTTGTGCTTTTTGAACTCCGAAATCTAGAAACTTGTGCCTTTAGGATGACACCATTAGTGGATGGAACCATTTTGAATGCAGGAGTTGAGGAACCAATTAACTAAAAGAGGACGAACATAGCTCAGAAATCATAAATACCATGATAGTTGTTACCATATCTCGGAATATCACCATATCGCATTCTATTTTTATTTTTCCATATTTATCTATTGTTCTTTAAGTGCTTTGGTGGGTCACTAAAAATCGAGTTGTTATTACTGCTAGGATGAAATAGAGTGATTGAGTTACTAGAAAAAGAAAAGAAACAACAAAAGAAAAAAAAATGAAAAAAAAAAATGAAAAAAAAAATTGAAAAAAAAGAAAGAGACCGACCAATTAGACCAAAACGGAATAAGAATGACACTTGGATAGCAGTATGTGTGAAACGTAGTCCCTGTCTCCGTCGCCTAAACAAGCGTGGAATGCAGGATCCAAGGCAACTATCATGTACTTGCTGACAAGAATCATGCGCTTGGATCCAGTTTGATCCAATCATGTTGTCTAAAAAAAATGAAAAAAAAAGAAAGAAAAGAAAGTATTATTATTTTGGTTGAATAAAGTCACTTCTGGTTTCCTTGTATATGCCAGTGAGTTGATGTAGCATTCAAACCAAGTAGCTCAATCCAATAGGAATAGGTTCATCTTGGCGGTGACCTTTGATGAGATATGGGATACATCGATCACTTGTGAACATTCGCCAACATCTACATCTTTATCCATCTTCTTAATCTTTCATTGTGATTGTGGTTTGTTAGTTTCCGAGTATTGTGGCTTGTTCGACTATCTAATTAGAGTTTATTTACTAATATATGAATTGAATTTGCAAGGTACCTCCTCCTGTAGTCATTTTGGATTCATTCATTGATTTGTCACAAATAGATGGAGTTTGAATTATAGGTTTTGTAGGCAGACCTCTTGTAAACCTTCACGAGACTATAACTCGTCCACTAGGGACACCTAGGGGTTTAAAAGCTTGTTATTTATGCTAAAAGTGACTGTAGCCTCGACGAGACGGAGTTGTATGTATGTTTTATAATTATTTAGTTTGATTTGCTCAAGGACTAGCAAAGTCTAAGTGTGGGGGAATTTGATAGGTGTCTAAAACACCGTATTATTTATCTATTGTTTATGCTTTCTCTGCTAGTTTTCTTGTAAATTGTGTATCTTATGTTTTGTTTTTGAGTATTTAGGTACTTTGGAGTCATTTGGATCAAAAGGAGAGGAAACATGGAAAAAGCGTTGAGGCAGATTATTTCTCATTATTTGCTTTTATTTCTTCATCGCTGTCTGAAAAGTTTGTCGGCTTTAGTGATGCAACACGTCGAAAAGCACGACAACTTTAGTGATGATTCTAATTGAAGAGAAGAAGTAGATTTGAGAAGTAAGAGGCGGCAGTCGCTGGTGGAATTCGAAAGGAGGACACAGTGTCCATTTGGAGCAGAAAGACCATTTCACAGGCGAGTGAAACTAGCTACGGTTGCGCAAGGAGGAGATGAAGAATGAGGTCGAATAGAGAATTGGGCTGTCAGTTACCTGGAACTAACAAGCCCAATAATCTGTTTGTGGCCTATATAAAAACAGTGGGTGTAGATATCTCAATCTGTACGGACATACCTGATTTAGGTCGAGTTGCTTCTCAGACAACTTCAATTTTCCCTTTACTCATTAACTCATGCTCCCTGAAAACAAGAATGGAGGCGCTGCTATGAGAGCTTAAATGAGACAAGGGAACGAGATGGGTACGCCAGGAATCAAGAGCCTCAGTGGTGGCTATGGACTGAAACCAACAAGAGATGGTTCGAATGTAAAGTTTGGGTGAACATTGGAGCATGGAAAAGTACTTGAACAAAGAAGGTTAAAGCGGGATTGCAGGTCGATAGATTCGATTTGGAGACCGCAAGCTGAAGTGGGTTTGAATTGATTGAGGTTTTGGTATAATTTTCAAGCGATAGAACAACAAACCACCGAAGCCGTTATTTGGGGCTTTGATAATGGTTTTTTTGTTGATAATGAAGGGTGAATGATTAGGTGCTAACTTTTGTGTTTGTGTTGAATGACTATGGGTCACGAATGAATGTGAAATTTGCGGGTTAAAGAGAGCTCATCCAATGGCAAAATTGTTGTCCATGGATTACCAACGAGAATGCACAAAGGGTGTTTGCAAAAATGCCTCGAACCACCAAGTTTTTGAGTCGGAGTGTTCTTTCAACCAGATCGAGAGGAATGGAATGGAGAAGAAGTTTCTATACTGAGGGTATGACTGTGACTGAATTGCAGAAGAATATTAAAGGGGTGGTGATTGTCTACAAGGGTTCAGAAGTTCAGGAAATGAGATTGAAGCCGAGAAAGAAGACGGGTTATACTCAGATTTGTGGTTGGAGTGAGTTAGATGTATGATTAGGAGTTGCAGTGGCTTGAGAACTGCAGTTGGAGCATGGAAAAAGGGAAGTTGTGGCTTGAGACTGGTGGTTTGTGTAAACTGTTGTTGCAGTTGAGCATACTCAGGGGCTAATACAGTTGCTGCCATGGATATATGTTGCAACAAGCTACAGCTTGTTAGTGAGCTGCAAATGGGTTCGAGTTGTTGCTAATTCTGGGAGTTATTGAGCAACTAAGAAGATAGTGGTTGTAAGTGGAGTTATGTGGAAATGTGAGCTGAGTTGCAGCCAAGGCTAAATTGGCTGTGGCAAGGTTGAGTCCTGTGTTGGCAATTACTAATGTGAGCTGGTCGGGAAGAGAAGTGGTGCTGTTGGTTTGTTGCAATTGGAGCCACAGTGGTGACATGGAGATGTACTGGTGCGGCTGAGGTTTGCAAAGTGAAGATTGGCGGTGACAAAGTGAGGCGGTTAGCGGCGAAGAAAGGAGAAAACAAGTGTGGTCTGTCAATAATTCTTGTCAAGATGAGGACACGATCTTGTGATATTCAAACTGAAGTTAGAGAATGACAGTGTGGTGGTTTAGTTGGTCTTTGTGTATTGTGGTCATCTAAGTTTACAGGGAATGAAGGTGTTACGAGCAAGAAAATCATATTGCACTGTGGATCGAGGCCGGAGTCGAAGCCGGTAATGTTGTTGAGAGTGATGGCTTATCTCGAATTACGAGATGACAGAGAGAATTGGGTGCGATTTTGGTAGGATATTTGCTGCTCCGGGATTGCGGTGGTGGTGGCGATCAGCGATTCGGGCCAGCCATCATGGCTGGGTGGAGCTATGAAGCGTCAACATTGTGCAACACAGAATCTGGCTAGTGCAAATGGCCTAGGCCAAAGTGAGTCACCAGAACTGACTCACCTGACTGACTCCACGACTCAGTGGCTTTCCGTGCTGATTACTTTTGACCGGTAACCGGAGATATTTGCCGGCGCCGGATTCCGGTCAACTTCCGGCCGGCAAGCACCAGTTTTCCGGCGACATGTTTTTGGGAAGAATTTTACCTGGGTTATTTTCACACATGGGTTTGATGGGCTTGGTGGACTCTTTGATGATGGACTTTGAAGACTAGACCTATTTTTTGGAAAGCAAAGGAATATAAAAGAAAGTCTTCTACTTCTCTTGGGACATCACGTATTATTCTATCTTTGGAGCAGAGAAGAGAACTACAACTAGGGTTTGCTTTCGTATTTAATATTCATCTCCTTTATTTGATTATGATTATGATTATGATGAACTCCATAGTTATGTGTAGCTAAATTCTCTATTATTGGTTAAGGATGTAGTCCGATTTCTAAAACTTGTGTTTGCTTTATGTATTAGTTTCTCTCTTGATTATCGTTCAATTCTCTACTATTTTTTTATGATCACATGATTGAAGTATTGTGATAGGGTTATGATGTTTGATTAGTTAAGTGGCCAATAATTGAACTTGCATCTTAGTCCAAAGCTATTTTAGGTTTTTCATCAAGCGATAACCTTGAATACAAGTAGCATGATATGTTTACGGTTTGTAGTGATACACTCTCGTAATCATATGTAGAGTTTGACCATTGTCCGAATTGTTATGTGCAACGCATGACAATTGCATTGATTAGCCTATTTACAAACTTAATGCTCCTAGGAATTGAACTTGATTAGCGCAAGGCGTTAGGTTATTCTTTAGGTAGAATTCACATACGCATCCCTAATGTGTGTGTTGATGAACTTAGGAAATTAATAGATTATCTTGCTTTCTTGATTCTCTAGGCTTTTGATAACACAAGAGATTAAATCGTAATTCTAATCATATATGCAAGCACATGTCTAAGATTGAAGATGAATTCCTTGACCAATATCTCTCTCCATTGATTACTTTCTACAATTTACTTTGTTTTAATTTGCTTTTATTGCTTACATAAAATTCAGAAATCCCCCCCAATTGGTTACTTTAAGAAATTGATTACTTAAATAACTACAATCGCCTCCCGTGGATACGAACTCTTTCTTATCATATACTTTAGGAAAGTGAAATTATTTTTGACGATACGACAGCGATCAACATGATCATTGCCGAGCATATATTTCATCCATCCATCCCAAGAATGCGGTGGAGTTTTGGTAAATTTTGGAATCCACTGGAGAGACACTGTAGACGAAAGCATGAGATCCGGACGAGCAACAGAAGCGGGTCGATACCTCTTTTCATGCGGACGGAGTTTCTAGAGTTTGAACATAATGAAGATTCCTTCTTGCTCCATGAATAAATGACTGGGCGCGACTATGCCACCTCGGGCTCGCAGCATCCCTCCTAAATTCTTATTGAATTTTACCGTCGGGATGTTTTCACCTCCTAAACGAGCCCAGAACCTAAATATTCCCCCGAAGAGAGATAGGAAACTCTTTTTCGATAGAAATGGAGGGGCAGACCGTCAAAACCGAGTTCGTACGAGAATTCTACAACGATTCTAGTAAAGTGCGCTAATTAGGGTTTCGGCATGCCAAACCCTAATTTAGACAAAGTTGCCATCATTCCACTAACTGAAGCCGGTCGTCATCCTTCCAAGGAACTCAAGCTAGCTCCACTCTAAGCCGCGCAACGCCTGCTGCTCCACTCCAAGCCGCGCAATGCAAGCGACTCCATTCCAAGCCGACCAATGGTGGCGGCTCCAATCAAGCCGACCAATGCTTACGGCTCCATTCCAAGCCGCGCCGAGTCGCACTAAGCTAAGCCGATCCAAGCCGCACCGAACCAAGACGTGTCCGAGCCGCACCGAGCCAAGCCGCGTCCAAGCCGCGCCCGAGCCGCACCAAGCCGAGTCACGCCTCACCAAGACGATCGATGGTAGCGACTCCATTCCAAGCTGCGCAAAGCCTACGGCTCCCATTCCTAGCCACGCCAACAACTCGCTAAGCCAGCACCTCCGCGTTCCCTAGCCCAGCCAAGATGACGCGTGACCAAACCAAGCTGACATCCTGCATCTCAACCAGCAACCGCCTCTACTATTTCACGGTTTAGCCAGTAACGACGTAAGTAGAATTCATGCAAGGCCGCCAACGCAAGGATCACGGATTCTCAAAACACTCTTGAAAAGGTTAGACAAATTTTCCTAACCATCTTTATGACCCGCCGCTTCGATTTTGTCCTTGTCTGCACCATCTTATGCTTACCTCGCAACAATGCTCCTATTCCAAGCTAAGCAGGGGACTTAATGTTGATGGTGGTTTTTAGCTTATGGTTAAAATAGTAAAACCGCGCATCTGACATGACGTCACTATGACTACTAGCACATTTATTGAATCAACCAGCATGCCTACATAAGAATTACCAGGGTACCTTTTTTTTATATACATGTGTCATGTTCCACGGCAGAACCCTTAGTATTGACTGACATCATCTTTGTATATACCAAACCCTAATTCTCGCAACACCATGCCAATGGCAAACCATGCCAGCCACGTCTCCGCTCCAAGGCATGCCAACCATGCCAGCCGCACCACCGTGCCAATGGCAAACCATGCCAGCCACGTCTCCGTGCCAAGGAATGCCAACCATGCCAGCCGCACCACCGTGGCAATGGAAAACCGTGCCAGACACGTCTCCGCGCCAAGGCATGCCAACCATGCTAGCCGCACCACCGGGCCAATGGAAAACCATGCCAGCCACGTCTCCGTGCCAAGGCATGCCAACCATGCCAGCCGCACCACCGTGCCAATGGAAAACCATGCCATCCACGTCTCCGCGCCAAGGTATGCCAACCATTCCAGCCGCACCACCGTGCCAATGACAAACCATGCCGGCCACGTCTCCGCGCCAAGGAATGCCAACCATGCCAGCCGCACCACCGTGCCAATGGCAAACCATTCCAGCCACATATCCGCGCCAAGGCATGCCAACCATGCCAGCCAGACCACCGTTCCAATGTAAAACCATGCCAGCCACGTCTCCGCGCCAAGGCATGCCAACCATGCCAGCCGCACCACCATGCCAGCCACGTCTCCACGCCAAGGCATGCCAACCATTTTAGCCGCACCACCGTGCCAATGACAAACCATGCCAGCCACGTCTCCGCGCCAAGGCATGCCAACCATGCCAGTCGCACCACCGTGCCAATGGCAAGTCAAGCCATACCGCTGGCTGCCAAAACGAAGGGTTGCAATAATCAACGGCTACCCTTCCCTTTGAGATGCAGATCTCGACCGTCCAAGTTCGCCACCTAAAGCATGGCAACTTGCGGCCCAAAGCCAAACATCACGGTTTGCACTAAACCTTAATTTTGGCCGCGCCTAACACATACCAAAGCCATGCTCAATGCTGGTTTCCAAAACGAAGGGTTGCAATAATCAACGACTACCCTTCTCTTTGAGATGCAGATCTCGACCGTCCAAGTTTTCCACCTATCGCATGGCAACTTGCGGCCCAAATCCAAACATCACGGTTTGCACTAAACCCTAATTTTGGCCGCGCCTAACATATACCAAAGCCATAATCGACTGGCTGCCAAAACGAAGGGTTACAATAATAAACGGACCCTTCTCTTTGAGATGCAGATCTCGACCGTCCAAGTTCGCCACCTAATGCATGGCAACTTGCGGCCCAAAGCCAAACATCACGGTTTGCACTAAACCCTAATTTTGGCCGCGCCTAACACATACCAAAGCCATGCTCGACGCTGGCTGCCAAAATGAAGGGTTGAAATAATCAACGGCTACCCTTCCCTTTGAGATGCAGATCTCGACCGTCCAAGTTCGCCACATAATGCATGGCAACTTGCGGCTAAAGCCAAACATCACGGTTTGCACTAAACCCTAATTTTGGCCGCGCCTAACACATACCAAAGCCATGCTCGACGCTGTCTGCCGAAACAAAGAGTTGCAATAATCAACGACTACCCTTCTCTTTGAGATACAAATCTCGACCGTCCAAGTTCGCCACCTAACGCATGGCAACTGCGGACCAAAGCCAAACATCACGGTTTGCACTAAACCCTAATTTTGGCCGCGCCTAACACATACCAAAGCCATGCTCGATTTGGATGCCAAAACGAAGGGTTGCAATAATCAACGGACCCTTCTCTTTGAGATGCAGATCTCGACCTTCCAAGTTCGCCACCTAACGCATGACAACTTGCGGCCCAAAGCCAAACATCATGGTTTGCACTAAACCCTAATTTTGGCCGCGCCTAACACATAGCAAAGCCATGCTCGACGCTGGCTGCCAAAATGAAGGGTTGCAATAATCAACGGCTACCCTTCTCTTTGAGATGCATATCTAGACCGTCCGAGTTCGCTACCTAACGCATGGAAACTTTCGGCCCAAAGCCAAACATCACGGTTTGCACTAAACCCTAATTTTGGCCGCGCCTAACACATACCAAAGCTATGCTCGACGCTGGCTGCCAAAACAAAGGGTTGCAATAATCAACGGCTAACCTTCCCTTTCAGATGCAGATCTCGACCTTCCAAGTTCGCCACCTAACGCATGGCAACTCAGGCCCAAAGCCAAACATCACGGTTTGCACTAAACCTAATTTTGGCGCGCCTAACACATACCAAATCCATGCTCGACGCTGGATGCCGAAACGAAGGGTTGCAATAATCAACTCGCTACCCTTCTCTTTGAGATGCAAATCTCGACCGTCCAAGTTCGCCATCTAACGTATGGAAAATTGCGGCCCAAAGCCAAATATTTTTTTACTAAGAAAATAACTTCGTTGATAGATTACCGAGTTACATCAAGTTTTCCAGAGATTAGAGAATACAACCATTCTGGTAATCTCTCATTCCAAAATACAGGATTACTACTCATTCTAGCATCTTTTGCTAATAAATCAGGGACCTCATTCGTCTCTCTTTGGACATAACAACATTCCCACTTATTAAAATTATTAAGAAGATTTCGACCATCATAAATTATACTATTTGTTGTCCATTTCACCGAGCCCTGCTTGCCATTAATGGCATTCACTACATTAGCACAATCTCCTTCAAGTTGAAGATTAGCGACTTGATTTTGAACGCCCACTTTATTCCTTCTAATGCGCTTGCGCCTCGGCTTTTCTCGCATCTTGTCTTACCACGGAATGCAGCCTGCTGCTTTCCAATTCCCGCATCATTAACCACAATTAGTCCAAAGTGCCCATAAGCTTAGAAACTTTAGAAAAAGAAGCATCAAAATTAACTTTGGTAAACGATTCAGTGGCCTAATCCGGGAATGTGCATCCTCACCCTGGCATTAGTATGATTACTTAAAGACAAATGATTATTGCTGGATACCCATTCATGCACACTCTGATTTGTCAGACTCACAACATTAGATATGTTCAAAGGAGCATTATCAAAAACTACAGAGCAAAGAAATTTACAAATATGCCAAAGTGTAAATGAGGCAAACTCCACCAATTCCTTGTTGAAATCCGCTGATCTTCCACCAGTTATGAACCAGCTGGCAATCCAGTCAAAAATGTTCACTCCACTACACAAACCTGCAATGTTAGGATTTATAGCCAGCCAAATGGATTTTGAAATATCGCAATCAATCAATAAATGTTGGACAATTTCATCACCTCTATCGCAAAAAGGACATTTAGGGTTGATATCAATTACATATCTAGCTAGTCTTTCCCTAACAGGTAAGCAACCATGAACACACTTCCACAAAAAAATGCAAAATTTTAGGTGGCAGATTAGCTTTTCAAAATAATTTCCAGGGAAAATTAGCAATCATAACATCTATATTAGCACTTCTACTAGTTGAATCAAGGACCCTATAAGCCGTCTTAACATAAAAAACACCAGTTGATGGGATTCCAATTTTAGATATTTCTCTAACAGTTTCATTATCAAAAATCATATTCAAAATATTCATTCTCCAAGACTTATTTTCATGATCAATTAGCTGATCAACAGTTTGTAGAGAAGCAGAGACAAAACGAGAAGATGGAGGAGTTTTCCAACCTGGAATCCAAACATCTTTCCATATTGAAATACTCCTGCCATCCCCAATTTCCCAACAGTAATTATCTTTTATAATACTTATACCCTACAAACACCTTTCCATATCCAAGACCCTGTCTTATCATTAACAAAATGTAGAGGATTATGGAAAGGAAAATACTTAACTTTCATGACTTTACCCCACAAAGTGTTCTCCTCAGTAAGCAATTAATCTCCAAGCCATCTTAGCGAGGATCGCACAATTTTTCTCTTCATTTTTTTTTATATTCGAACCACCTAATTCTTTAGGTTGAGCCACTGTTTCCCACTTGATAATGTTAAGACTTCTTCTTGACTATTTTTTATTGTAGTTGCAGGAAATCCTACACTATACCCCTCACTAGAATATACACAATTAAGTCATTTTAAGATGAACAATTACAATTCTTATTGATTGAATTCTTGAATGTTTACAATGTGAAATGGAAATGAGTTATAGAATTACAATCACTCTAAAACTTTCTCTCTCCTAATGACTTTCCCGACACTTCAAAAAGATCTCTCCCTCCCAATAGGCCAGCTCGGCTCTTTATATAGGGTATTACATAATGGATGACAGCTAAGCTGTCCTTTATTTTCGGGAATGTATTGCGAAACATCGCAAGTGTACAAATACATAATCTCGCAACCATCCTAGGTCTCGCTAGGTCTTCACATATTTCTCGTGTTTTGGCTGTCGTCATTCATTGCGTCACTTATATCACTCTTCTGCGACATCATCGCAATGCTGTCGTATATTAATCTCGCAAGGTATCGATGTCGCGATATTATGATCCTACATCTTGCCTCTTCTCATGTCTTCTCTGCGAAGAAGAGAATGTCATGAGAATTAATGTGTTCAAAGTGCCGAAGCTGTTCATTTTTCATCAATTTTCCGCCGACAAGACTCCCTGAATTAGGGACAACCGCTTACACGTGTCCAGAATCTCCTTTTTACCGGCACATTAAATGCTAACCGGTCACGCTTTTCTTGTCTATTTAAGAAAGAGTTCTTCATGAGAATGTTTTCTTTCTTTCACTTCGTCTTCTTCATCGTCTGCAACTTTTTATTGTTGTCTTTCCTCCTGCAATTCTCCTCATCATCTTTCTGCTATCATTCCTCTGCTACTGTTCTTACCATTTTTCTGTTATTGCTTCTATGGAGCCACCAAGGTTCGTTGATTCTGCTGAACTTGATTTTTTCATGATTGATCTATTTTATTAAAATCATTTTTATTTGATATTATTCTTCCTATAATGATTCCCCTGCTGTCTTTGTTTTAGCAAGAACAAATCTAACACCAAATTCACCATTCTGATCCCTACTGTCTCCATGAGTTCTCAACCGAAAACCACTGTTACTAAAAGGAAATCTGCGAACAGCAAGGTAATTAAGAAATATTTAGTCTTTTAATAACAATATTGTTGCCTCTGTTTCTTATTTAACTTGTGATTCGCAGGAAGACAAAAATGCTGATAGATCCCCAAAGAAACCTCGCCGTTCTAAGCCTGTTGCACCTCCTATTTCCTTTCCTTCATTCAAGCTCACAACTCCTCCTGCAGTATCTTCGCAGGATATCCCATTGTTGATGGTGGATTTTCGTTTAAGGTTAAATTTGTAAAAAAACCGAAAAAATCATGCTACTGACATCTTGTAAAAGATAAAGCCATTTATAAGTGTTGATACTCCCTCACTTAATTCACCAAGAATGGAGCATGTAGCAACAATCCCATTATGTGAATACATGAAATTCCTCCAGGTTGGAGCATGTAGCAACAATCCCTTCTGTGAATTTCATATCACCTTGTATTTCCAGTACTCATTATCGGTGTGGCATGACGATCGAGTGTTACTCTTACGGAGTAACACGAACCTCCAAGCACTATAATGAAACCATGTACGAAATACCCGTACAGGCTGTCTCTCGGTGTGTTATACTAGCCCGATTGAGCCCCTCTCGGTGTGTTATACTAGCCGATTGAGCATCCGGACCGACCGTATCGGTCCGGATATGATGTGATCGCAGATCATCCAACTCCATAAGCATGATTGGATGACCCCGGATCAATTCCATCACCCCCAAGCGGTATGGAATACCCACGGCCGACCCCGCATGGTCGGTCATTGGCCTAGCTTGCCAAGAAACCGTTCATACCAAGCATTATGGACGGAAAACCCTAAATTAGGGTTTGCGGCATATTACATGTGTCGCAAAACAGTCTCAACCATCCATCTTCGCAGGTATAGATGGAGGGTGTAGATGTAGACTCAAAGGGCCCAGAGCATGTCAACACGATCACCGTGGGCCCGCCTACACACTTGACCAATCGGTCAAAACCAACCATGGTTGGTCGTGACAAAATTATCACCCAAACAAGAGATGGCGCACGGCTTTTGAAAGCCAAAAAATTAGGGTTTCAAGCCATCACGCGCGTCCATCTTCTCCGGCACGAATGGAGGGTCACAGATTAGATTAAGAAAGGGCCGGTCATACCAGCATGACCACCGTGGGCCCATCTACCTCCTCATGTTTTCGGCCAAGGCATATCATGCCTGGTTAATCCAAACGTGCGTCCAAACTAGCATGGCCACGCCTCCCAAACCACAAACTGATCTCGACCACTCAACTTCGCCGGACGATTTGGATGGCTCGGATCACGTTTTCATGGGATAGTCAGGTATAGGTGTGAACATCAGCCTACCACCTACACGCTGGTATGATCGACCAAGACCGACCAAGATGGGTCGTTTTGAAACGCGTGACCAAACTTGGGATGTCACGCGGTTTCCAACTCCTTTGCGGCAATGGATTTGCCGCAGAAGCCGATCTCAACCACTCAACTTTACCGGTCAAATTGAGTGGCCTAGATCGCGCCTTCATGTGACAGTGAGGTATGGACGTGCACACCGGCATGCTGTCTACACATATGCCCGGTCGGTCCTCTCCAAATCCCCTTCCATGCTTGTTTTCGACCAAGTGAAGAGTGATGCTTGCGCACCTCTTCAAAACCCTAATATTCATTAACGATTCGCAGATGAGTGTCTCAAAGATCATCTCATCTGTCCAACTTCACCGGCTTGGTTATACAACCCCGGTCAGGAGTTATTTGGTTAGTGAGGCGTCATTACCCATCACTTTACTGCACCATAATGCAAGACTCTGCATAAAATATACACGATATTTCACAAGTATCGACTTCCCGAATAACGTTGTGGTTATTCAATTCAAGATTACATGCTATCTTTCGTGGATTCACGATCCACACATTCGGACATCAATCATGTCACAAACGGGGGGATACATACCGGGGTATTGGTCTGGCGGTTTACAGCGTGCAGCGTGCAACGCGCCATCACAAGAACGTGTCCGGAAGTCATGGACGGTTAGAGATGAACAGGAGAAGTGGGCAAGACTGGTCGTGTGGCACCGACGCACAACTCCACTACTCCATCACTCCACTTCCTCCACTTCCCACGAGAGACGTGAATAAGGCTCAATGACTTGTATAAATAGGTTCTCCGCCCTATTTCAAACAACAACACAAGTCAGACGAGACAGAAAACCAAGTGTTAATACAAAAAACGTATTCCAACACCCGCAGCTTGCTTGCATCAATCACAAGCCTGCTCACCTTTATGTTACAAGTCATAAGTAAGCCAACACCTTCACAATCTCAACCCCTTCTTGGCTTCCTCTCTAAGATCAACCCCATCTCCTTCACTTTGTGACCGAAACAAGTCTGGAACGGCCATTTCTTGGTTTAGGCCGGACTTGCACAGATTGATCTCTCAAATCTACAAGCACTCACCGCGCACTGCATTTGTTTAAGATTTTAATTCATTCCTCATCCACACCCCAAATTACCAAATTCTGCAGGAGTAGTTTTCACCCATAAACAATTGGCGACCACAGTGGGAGATTAATCTCTCGGTTGTAAAGTCAATTTCTTCGAAATCCGATTCAATTTTATCAATTTCAAAAGGGTAGATCTTAGAATCAATTCAATCAACAATTCATTTCAAGATGGTGGAATTAAGGTCTGGATCAGCAATCAACTCTGATGGGGCTAGTGTGGGTACCAATCCTGGTGTCGAAGTACCTGTCAGTGGAGCTACCGTAGCCAACACATCTCGAGGAGCCGTTACCTCTATCACCAACACTAGAGGAGCAGGAGACATCCCAGTAGGTGTAACGCCCCCCATCACCAGAGCCAGAGCAGCTGCAAATCCGGCATCTCCTCAAGTGTAACACCTCCGGTGGTCACCGTGAGCAACAACTTTCACTCCCCCATCAGGACGAGGAGCCGGAGGCACAAGAGGAGGACCACCGTCTATTACCGTTGCAGACTTGATGGAGAAACATGAAGTTCTTGCTAAGACTCAAAAAGATATGGCCGCAACTCAGAAGGAGGTACTCACTTTCCTCAAGACCTTGACTGAACGATTGCCGCAGGATTCACGTCAATCTTTGGAGCCAACAAGAGATGCCTTCAATTCACCCGGAGCAGGCGTTTCCACTCGGACAGAAGCTTGTGTTGCTCCTGAATGTTCAAGAGAAAGGGACCAGCCACCCAACTTCATCACACGTGAGGATCTAGAACGACTCCTTCAAAGCCGAGGCAAAGGAAATCTGACGGATGCACACCAACACCAACCTCCATACCCTCAAGATATGCAACGAATCCCTCTTCCAGAGGTTACACATCTCCCCATTCTCTCCTCTACGACGGTAATGGTAATGCTCGTGAACATGTCTCTCGATTCTTGGAATCCTTGGGGAACATGAATACAATCATGTTCTCAAGCGCCTGAAAGAATTCTCGAAATCACTTACGGGGAGGGCATACACAGTACAATAACATCGCACCTAACAAAGATATCCAACTGGAGCGAGATGGTCGGTGCTTTCTGAGAAAGTATTTCTTCGTGTCTGAACAAATCACCTTTTCAGATCTAGGAAGAATTCTTCAGCGGAACAATGAGCATCCTAACGACTTCGTCAAAAGATTCAGAACTCAGGCGCTGGATTGTCATGACCCGAACGTCACCGAACGACAATTGGTGGAGTTGTGCATCAACGGGATGATACCCATATACCGCGCTCTGTTAGAGAATCTGGCTTTCAAACGTTCACGAACTCCACGAGGCTGCAAAACGTTCAAGAACAATCTGCATCGGCACTACTAGAAAGAACCGAGTTGTTCGAAGTGAAGATTCACGTGAAAGTCGAGGGAGCAGGCGCCTCACGAACAAGCAATACAACACCGGTCCTTCTGTGAGTGTAGTGGGCGGAGGAGAGAAAAGGAAAGCTCCGGTGACGGAACAACAAACCAAGCGGACATCCCCAAGCACACAAGACTTCGTCTCGAAAAGGAGCAGACAAAACTCCTGCGCAAAACACTAAAGACACGGGTTTTCCTTTTCCCATGAATGAAGTGATAGAGATCTTGGAAGCGTGGATTCAAGACGACGCCGTAAAGCTGCCCCCTATCAGATGTCCTCCAACCGAGGAAGAAATGGCAGATCCCAGATATTGTTGCTACCACAGGTTCGTCCATCATCCAACCAAAGATTGCAACGAGTTGAAACAAATATTCAGGGAAAAGGTAGAGACGGGGAACTCCAGCTTTGGAAACGAAGGTGTTCATAGAGACCCTCTAACTATCGGGGAATCGCATGATTTCAGGGATTACGTTGCAAGACCGTACAATCTATGATGGAGCACATATGTGAAATCTTGTACTTCTCAAAGGACAGCGTCAAGACATATTTGGCCCTCAACCACGTTGTGTCGGGAAGGCGTTTGCATCCGAGAGCAGTCCAGGGAACCCCAGTCTTTCCCCGAAAGACATGAGCAATGGAAACTGGGGACTCTAACCGTCACTTGTTTGAGAAACGTTGAATTCGATAGCGTGTTGATTGATACGGCTTCCGAATTTAACATCATTACTATCAAGACCTTGAGAGCGGAAAAGATTTCAAGCGAGGAAGCTACTCGTCACCCGACCGTGGTTAAAGATTCAGCAGGAGAGCCAGGAGATGCATACGGATATATTGATCCGGGAAGTCAAATTGGGTGATGCCTCGACACAAGCAAAGTTCTACATAGTTAAAGATCACCCCAACTACGACATGATCTGGGACGCCCTTGGATGCACGAAAACAAAGCAATACTAGGAGTCGTCCTCTGGGTTTCGACACTGAAAGAATCTCCAACACGCCTTATGGACCTCCTGATGGTTGTCTATTGCCGCACCAGCAACTTACCAATGTGACACAACTTCCCGGAGAAAGCCTGTCAGCATACGTTGAAAAGTTCCGATCTCAAGTAAGTCTCGCCACGCAACCTTCTTTACAACCTGCCGCCCCTCGTTCTGACAAGTCCTGGGGACTGACTCCAACCAACGAACCAACCCCGGCTAGGAGATGTGAATGGGAAGCCAGCCCTTTCAAACGTTTTATCAAGAGCGTAGAGGCTGTCTTGGTCAAAGACGATAAGGCCAAGGTCCAAGTATCTCGCACGACCAAACCCGTTTGGAATTGGAGACCAGGTGACGAAGACGACTACATTCAAGGTTGGGAACATTACGGTGAAAATGATCACTCCACCCGACTCACCCATCGAAAGAGAAGAGGAACCGTGCACAGTAGCAGATGTTATCCTAGGTGGCTACGCAAGCTCATCAATGCCGATAAACTAGAAGGCATAACAATTCACTCAAAATGGCTCAAACCCTACCGAACTTAAGATCTTTGTGCTACCACTTTCCAAAGCATCTCCACCCTTTAAAACGCTCATTTGTGCTATTTTCCAGCGTGTTTCCTTTTACAATTTCATGTCATATTTGTAATTCCCGGAAAATGATTGCAATACTTGCATTCATAGTTAAGGTTTCAGTTTTCAATTTTCAATTGAAGCATTATTTTCATCTGAGAACCTCTTTACTCCTAAAAACACAAAGTCCTGAGTCAGCCTAAATCAACCCACTGGAGCAAGAAAGGAAACCCTAAGCAAACATCTCACGGGAAGAAGGAAATAGAACGTGTGCACAAAAGGAAAATGATTTGAGACATATGCCCCAGCAAAGCCAGGAAGATCTTGCATCAGGAGCACAGGTCCGTGGATATTCCATTATAATATTGTTTCTTTTATCACTAAGAATTATGTGTGAAGGCGCACCCTTGCGCCCGAGAAGGTTCGATTTGCGGTCTTGACAAAGGGTTATAAAAGAAAACTTTATTCAAACAATCAAATGGAAGAAAAGCCTTGAACCCGGGCCGCCACCGAGTACAAAGAAGATGTTCGAGTGTACAAAATAAACTTGGAAAGAAGAAAAAGAAAAGAGGTTTTAGTCGTCAAGAGGATCGACATCGCCTGCACCACTGTCAGGTTGCTTCGTCAGCCGCCATCACCTGTTGATACTCCTCCCTTCGAATATACCTCAACTTCTGCATCAGGCATCTCCGCAGCAGCACACTCCATCCCAACATCACCAGCGGGAGCATTAAAAGCGCATCAACATTAGGAGCCGTACCAATTGCTTTCGGATGTTCGGTTCCTTCGTGTCGAGTCAAGAATTATCACGCCGTCCTGAACCGGGTAATCACACTTGCCTTCATTCGGAGGTCGTTTATGCTCAACTCTCCGCCTCTTCAACCGCGCTGCAAATCTCTCCGCCCTTGCGCTTACTAGTGTCTGCAGCGTTTCCTCGCGCCTCCACCGCTCCTCCATGTCAATCGCAGTGAAAGTGCTGGAGATACGTCCCGGTAATACGAAGGTGGGAGATAGACATCCCCTATATAGCACGGCCGACTTCGCGAAGTGGAAGATCGATCTTAGCCATTACTTCTTCGTGCGCATGGTTTTCGGGCTTGTCAACTTCAAAACTTCTTTCTGGAGAAGCAACAGAAGGAGCGTCCACCGCTTCCATGATAAACTGCAAAGGAGAGGGAGTTATGAGCACGCACAAAAAAAAAAGGAGATTATCAAATCCATCGATTAGTTAATCAGAAAATCAGAGCAGTACCTGAGATATAGAATAAACTACCACATGAGACGATTCTTTATAATCTCACAAGTCGACAGAATCCCAGAAGGAAAAGAAGTCTTTACTTGCCACCTATGAAAGCTGCTAATTCGGGATAGCAATCGACGAGGCTTATCGGATATACCCGAGGAAAGCCGTGTATGATGAAGGAAGTACACACAGAAAAAGCGGCCCGAGCTCAAATATGTACAAGAGGAACCAAAGCGACTCACCGGATCAAGTCCTGTTTCCTTCGCATCCTTAATCGAACCAACCGGTCCGGTGGCAACGCGACTTATCCTAAATATGTATCTACTTTAGCCTAGTCGTTTCAGTATATATGTATGTCACCATCTCATGCCTACCACACAATAGTGTAACCATTATGTGCTAGGCAGGGGACTTAATGTTGATGGTGGATTTTCGTTTAAGGTTAAATTTGTAAAAAAACCGAAAAAATCATGTGTTGACATCTTGTAAAAGATAAAGCCATTTATAAGTGTTGATACTCCCTCACTTAATTCACCAAGAATGGAGCATGTAGCAACAATCCTATTCTGTGAATACATGAAATTCCTCCGAGTTGGAGCATGTAGCAACAATCCCTTCTGTGAATTTCATATCACGCCTTGTATTTCCAAAGACTCATTATCGGTGTGGCATGACGATCGAGTGTTACTCTTACAGAGTAAACACGAACCTCCAAGCACTATAATGAAACCATGTACGAAATACCCGTGGCTGACTCTCGGTGTGTTATACTAGCCCGATTGAGCCCCTCTCGGTGTGTTATACTAGCCGGTTGAGCATCCGGATTGACCGTATCGGTCCGGGATATGATGTGATCGCATCATCCAACTCCAAAAGCATGATTGGATGACCCCGGATCATTTCCATCACCCCAAGCAGGTATGGAATACCCCGGCCGACCCCGCATGGTCGGTCATTGGCCTAGCTTGCCAAGAAACCGTTCATACCAAGCATTATGGACGGAAAACCTAAATTAGGTTTGCGGCATATTACATGTGTCGCAAAAGCAGTCTCAACCATCCATCTTCGCAGGTATAGATGGAGGGTGTAGATGTAGACTCAAAGGGCCCGAGCATGTCAACACGATCATCGTGGGCCAGCCTACACACTTGACCAATCGGTCAAAACCAACCATGGTTGGTCGTGACAAAATTGTCACCCAAACAAGAGATGGCGCATGGCTTTTGAAAGCCAAAATTAGGGTTTCAAGCCATCACGCGCGTCCATCTTCTCCGGCACGAATGGAGGGTCACAGATTAGATTAAGCAAGGGCGGTCATACCAGCATGACCACCGTGGGCCCATCTACCTCCTCATGTGTTCGGCCAAGGCATATCATGCCCGGGTTAATCCAAAACGTGCGTCCAAACTAGCATGGCCACGCCTCCCAAACCACAACCGATCTCGACCACTCAACTTCGCCGGACGATTTGGATGGCTCGGATCACGTTTTCATGGGATAGTCGGGTATAGGTGTGAACACCAACCTACCACCTACATTTGGTATGATCGACCAAGACCGACCAAGATGGGTCGTCTTGAAATGCGTGACCAAACTTGGGATGTCACGCGGTTTCCAACTCCTTTGCGGCAATGGTTTGCACGCATCCGATCTCAACCACTCAACTTTACTCGGTCAAATTGAGTGGCCTAGATCGCGCCTTCATGGGACAGTGAGGTATGGACGTGCACACCGGTATCTTTGTCTACACATATGCCCGGTCGGTCCTCTCCAAATCCCCTTCCATGCTTGTTTTCGACCAAGTGAAGAGTGATGCTTGCGCACCTCTTCAAAACCCTAATATTCATTAACTGGGTCGCAGATGAGTGTCTCAAAGATCATCTCATCCGCCCAACTTCACCGACTTGGTTATACAACCACGGTCGGGAGTTATTTGGTTAGTGAGGCGTCATTACCCATCACTTTACCACACCATAATGCAGACTGCACTGATAAAATATACACGATACTTCACAAGTATCGACTTCCGAATAACGCAGGTTATTCAATTGACATTACATGCTATCTTTCGTGGATTCACGATCCACACATTCGAGACATCAATCATGTCACAAAGCGGGGATACATCTTGGGGTATTGGTGCGGCGGTTTACAACGTGCAGCGTGCAACGCGCCATCACAAGAACGTGTCAGGAAGTCATGGACGGTTAGAGATGAACAAGAGAAGTGAGCAAGACTGGTCGTGTGGCACCGACGCACAACTCCACTACTCCATCACTCCACTTCCTCCACTTCCCACGAGAGACGTGAATAAGGCTCAATGACTTGTATAAATAGGTTCTCCGCCATATTTCAAACAACAACACAAGTCCAGACGAGACAGAAAACCAAGTGTTAATACAAAAAACGTATTCCAACACCCAGAGCTTGCTTGCATCAATCACAAGCCTGCTCACCTTTACCTTTACAAGTCATAAGTAATCCAACACCTTCACAATCTCAACACCTTCTTCGCTTCCCTCCCTAAGATCAACCCCATCTCCTTCACTTTGTGACCGAAACAGTGCGGGAACGGCCATTTCTTGGTTTAGGGTAGGACTTGCACAGATTGATCTCTCGAATCTACAAGCACTCACCATGCAGTGCATTTGTTTAAGGTTTAAATTCATTCCTCATCCACACCCCAAATTACCAAATTCTGCAGGAGTAGTTTTCACCCATAAACACCCATCTTCTGTTGCGATATCTTCTCAAGATAAATCAATTCCTCATTCGCAGGATAAACCATCTTCTCATGCGATATCTTCGCAGGATAAATCATTTCCTTCTCCTATTCTTACTATCTATGGAAATGTCGCTGTCGATATTCCTGACTTTTCCATCAATGAAGTTCTTCAAGATGAACCCCTTTCCACTTTTACCATCAATGCCTCTGTCTCGCCCCCACTTGTTAATCAAATTTCTTCTTCTGGCATTTCTATGACCAAAGATGACTCAATTCTTCCTTCTTCCTCCATCATTTCCTCTTCATCTGGGTCTATCCCTCTTACTAAAGAAAACTTGGAAGGGATAGATGTAGCTTTCAAAGTTTTATCAGACATCATGAATGATGTCAAGAAGACCTCCATTGATCCCATAAGGTCTAGTATTTGCGAGTCCTTGAGTAAGTATTTCGGTTCTGACAAAATGTCGCAAATGTCTTTGGAACAAGAAATTAAGACTTTGAAGAGTAATCTTCAAAACACTTCGCTGGATCGTGATAATCTTCGCAAAAAGAATGAAGAATTAAAAGGTATCACTTCCTCTTCTTTTTTTTTCTTTTTTTTTTTTTTTTTTTTTTAAATTAAAAGAAGACTTTATTCATCATCATCAACAGAAAGAAGTTTACAAGTATTGGATGGAAGCCTGGCAACAAGCTGGGCTCCAATCCATTTTTGGATAACAACACATATCCTATGAAAAAGGAAATCTCCAACAGTAACATTCTCATCATGACTAGACATGTAATTCCGCAGCCTTTTCAAGAACTCCACCGTATCACTCCCTAGCCCGCCTAAGGTAGAAAAGGCAAGAACACCAAACCCCAGCCTCTGACTAGTACATTTCTCAAGGTACTTGGACATTTTTTAGCAACCGCGCTATCAATTGCCCGACCAAGAACAAAATTACGCTCCCAGTCACCCGTGAAGGGGGAGACACCTGTAACATCTAGACACATGTCGTGGCCACTTTCCCAACCGTACACAAGGATATCGGCAGGACGTAAATCTACTCCATTATCTGCAAGGAGCCCCAAATCCACTTCATTTCTAGCTGAAACACCTGCTCGATAACAAATGTCCGCAAAGGTATCACGGGCAAGATCATGCCTTTATTTGAGACCAACGCCTTTATTGCAATGTAAGGCGTGATCCCCAAAAATATCCATACCTTTACCACAGCTAGAACACAAGTCTCCATACTCAAAGAGGGGGATCCCCAACCTATAGCACACCACTGCACGAAACTGTCTGTCCCCAATTGTTTGATTAAGCCCATCAATAGGAATTGCCAACAAATAATCTTGAGCGTGTTTGACTCTATTACTCTGCCAGAGAGCTGAATCACGTGCAGTCATAACAAAACGAGTGGGTATATCCTTCTTCACCGCATCAAAATATTTAATTGCCAAGGAGATCATAGTGTGTGGGGCAATATCATCAATGCGTAAAGAAGAATCATTAATACCACATACCTTTTTGTAGAGGACTAGGGCATGCTCAAAACTGGGGCTAGGGCCGGACACCTCTGCAAGCCTCAAAATGTTAACTTGCTGAGAACTAGTCTGAAAGCAAGAAGCCAAGTAGCAATACTGCATCGTGTCCTCCATAGTGTACACACCCAGACCTCCATAGTGTACACACCCAGACCTCCATCGTGTCCTCCATTTTTTTTTTTTTTTTTTAAGAAGACCTTGTTCGCCTCTCAAGCCTTGAATCAGAAGCGTAAAATGGAGATATATCAGTTGAAATCTATTGTGGAAGAAACTCGAATGGAAAGAGATGCTTGGACGGAGCAATATAACCGATTAGATAACCTTCATACATACTCTGTTGATCAGATAGATAATCTTTCCCAAGAGAATGCTCACTTAGTTCAGAAGCAAGAGTCATTAATTAATGAATTATCTCATCTCTCATATTATTTAGTTAAATCTAATTTGGAGTTGGAAACCTTATCAGATGAGAATAAAACTCTGTCTCAAAAGAAGCGAGCTTTGTTAAATAAGGTGGTGATATCTTCGCAACAGCTTGATGTCTGTCAAAAAATATGTAATGAACAGGAACAATCTATCTGTTTACTGAGAAGTAAGCTCAAAGAAGTCACTGCCGAGAGGGATAAGCTCATTCAGGGTAGAATAACTTTAAGTGTGAAAACAAGCCAACTCAGGGATAAATATACCCAGTTAAAAGAATCCCACTCCTCCCTTGCTAAGGAGAATAACTTACTTATTTCTAACGAAAAGAGTTTGCGTTCTCGGTTAAAAGGTCTTGTTGGAGATAATTTTGATAGTGCCATGGATCATTTGGAGAATAGTTGCTTGGCTCTGACCCAACATCTTATCTCGCAAAAGGAAGGTAGTCATAAGATTTGACTGCCTCATCCGTCTTTTCCTTGTCTAAATTTCTTATGATATCCTTTTTTGTGAATTTTTTGTTTTTATAACTCTGTTGTTCTTCCTCATTTTCGCAGAATCCGAGAAATATCTTCGCTCCTCCCTGTCTACTTTGGAATCCAACTATGCCAAAATTCGCAAGGAGAATGCAACTATTGCCACTACTCTTGCCTGTTCTCGCGATCGGGCCGAAAGAAGACTTGATTATCTTATTCATTCCAAAGACATTGAGTAGGAATCACCAGAAGGACCTCCTTCGTCAATTTCATCTCAAAGCTGAAGTTATTGTGAATGACATATTATTGTCTAAATCTCTTGACCCTGTATCTATCGAACCTCTGGAAGTAGAAGATGATGAAACTCCCAACTCTCCTGATAGTGATTATGAATATGATAGTGGCGAGGATGTCGCAAATGAAAAGGAAATACCTTCTAATAATGAAGCTGTCAATAATGATCCAATTGAAGGGGTTTCTAGCGAGAATCATCCATCTGGTGAGAATGTGAAAGCTGTTGAAGCTGATAAAATTGTTGAAGATTGTTTAACATCTCCCGCTGGCGAGAAGAATGATGTAGAGAGTTAAACTTCTTTTGTAATTTTGTTTCTTCTAGTTTCTTTATCTTCATGACTTTTTTTTTTTTCATAAGACACTTTGCAATTCCTTCTGAGGTGCACTCTTTGATAAGACACTGTTGAACAATTCTCTTATTTCCTCTTATTATCTTTTGAATAACTTTTTCTGGTGAGGATTTGTTTGTATGAAAATGATTAAGCAAAATCGTTCTGAATTAATATTTGCAAGTTCAGCCTCGCAAGCTTATTCACTTACTCTTTTTGTGTGGTCTTATTTTGCCTTCCTAGTTAAAGGTCTTATTTTTCCACCCCTCGTTTTTGCGACAAAATCGCAGGACGTCTGTACACTTTCATGTAAAGACCCATTGATATTTCCTTATCGTTTTCTTAGTATTATTGCCTCAGCAGGATGTTTTTGTTGCGACAATAGGACATGCCTAAAAGTTCTTGCGAATTTAAAGCCCCATGACATTGCCGTCTTGCGACGAAATCGCAGGACGTCTTTACACTTTCATGTATAGACCCATTGATCTCGTCTTATCCTCGCGTTAGTATTATTGCCTCTTCAGGATCATTGCACAAATATGACAAGCCTAAATTTTCTTGCGAAAATAGAGCCTCATGACATTTGCGTCTTAAGACGCTTATCAGCTCCCTAATGGAGGGTGCCGCCCTTATCATCTCCCTGGTTGCCCCTTCAAGGAGGCGTACATCGGCCATACAAGACTAGCTCCTCCCATCCGGTATTAACAACAACCAGTTGTTTTCGTAGCCTCTTATACCTTATACCTATAGGGTTTATGCTTATCACCCTAAGTGGAGTTTTCTTCGGGCCGAGTGCAGCATGTGCCAATACTTGCCAAGAATGGCCGAGACACTTCAAATGCCCCAGGCACTCTTGGCTCAACCGTGTACCTCGGCGCCTTGGTCATAAAATGACTCCTTGGAAGAGACCCTCGGGTGTCCAACCAGGGTATAACCTTATATATATAGTTGGAAATCCAAGGTATCTCCCCCGGATGGGTTTTATTGACCCCAAATATCATGACTCAGGTTCCAGGAGCGGTGTAACCTTTTCCCTGAGCCATGTCAAGAGATACCCCCTTATATGACGCACTTTAGGTCTTACATTTGCCTCTTACGAAATATCATTCGCGAACTAAGGTGTACGCCATAAAGGTTCGTCCCATTCGTATAAATCACTCATTTTTGATTATCTCTTGATATTTTATTTTCGAAGTATTCGCACATTCTTTCATTATTTTATGCACTTTCGCAATCATTCTTTTGCAAAAACTTTTATATGATTTCATTTCACTTCATTCATTCAACACTTCGCAGTCTAATCTTTATCCACAATCTTTTAGGGGTAATATCTCTTCAAATACAACCTATTCCATGGTCTATCCAATCTGTGACCCACATCTTTGCCCTCGGGATCCATCAATTTATATGCCCCTGTTCCAACTATCTCCTTAATGATATAAGGTCCATCCCATTTTTTTCGCCAGCTTGCCACCACTTTCTCGCTGATATGCTGGTGTTTCTCTCAATACTAGATCGTCTGGTTGAAATTCTCGTATCTTGACACGTTTGTTATATTCTCTGGATAATTTTCGCTGATAATTCTCCATAAGTTGTAGTGTTCTTTCTCTTTTTTCTTCTAATTCATCTAGTTTGATTAGAATGTTACCCGCACTGAGATTTTTCTCCCAAGCTTCTTTCTTTGTTGTTGGAATCATAACTTCTGTTGGGAGTACAACTTCAACTCCATATGTTAAACAAAAAGGTGACATTCCTGTAGTTTCTCTCCTAGTTGTATTGTAAGCCCATACTGCATTATGCACTTGTTCACACCATCCTCTATTGTGTCCTTCTAACTTCTTCTTCAATATGTCTGCGATTGTTTTGTTTGTTGCTTCTGCCTGTCCATTGGCCTGCGGGTATAAAGGAGTTGATTTTCCATATTTTATCTGCAATGCATTAAGCAACAGTTCTATATTTTGTCCTTCAAACTGTTTCCCATTGTCAGATACCAACTGTGCGGGAATTCCAAATCTGCATATAATATTCTCGAATATGAAAGTAAAGACATCTTTATCGCGAATGTGTTGTACCGCTTTCACTTCTGCCCATTTTGTGAAATAATCTGTGGTAACAATTAGATATCTTCTCTGCCCTGTTCCTGGTAAAAATGGTCCCACAATTTCTAAACCCCACTTTCCAAAAGTCCATACACTTGTTGAAGAATTTAATGGTGCCCCTGGTGCATGTATTTTCTTTCCGTGCCTTTGGCAATCTTATGGCGCCTTGATATTTGTTTCGCATCCTCATTCATGTACGGCCAATAATAGACTTGCATTTTTGCCTTATGTGCTAAAGATCTTCCGCCACTTTGTGATTGCCCGACATCCCCACTTTGTGCATCATCTTTAATATTGTTTCTCCTTCTCTTCGCGTCAAACATCTAAGCGAGGGTCCATTAAAGGATCTTCGGTATAGTACCCCATTTCTAAGTTCATAATTCGTTGCACGTCTTTTTAACTTGTGTGCCTCTAATCTATTTATTGGTGTTTCCCCTTTCATCAGATATGCATGAAGTTCTGCTCTCCAATCTTCCTCGCAAAGCGTTTGCGTTTCATCTTCTATTAGCATCACATCTGTTTCTGCTCTTCCTCTTTATTAATTGACGGTGTCGAAGTGTACGTATTTTTTGTTTCTCGCGGTAGGATATGTCATCATACTTGATATAAAGGCAAAAGCATCTCATGAGTCTATTATTTCTCCTTGATATATGTCTCCATTTTATTCTCGGTATTTGCATCGACAACTCTTCAACAAGTTTCTTGTACTTTTGCAAAGATGGTTCATTTGTAGTATATTCCTCTTTTATTTGGCGAATAGCCAATTGTGAATCACTGGTAATTCTCACATTTTCCAACTTCATTTCTATTGCGAATCACAAAGCATGTATTATAACTTCATATTATGTTTCATTGTTGGTTGATGCAAACTCCAACCTGAAAGAAAAAGCTATTTTATTGCCTTCTGGCGAAATCAAAACGATCCCAACTCCATTGCCTTCCCCATTTGATGATCCATCTACCAATATTTCCCACATGTTTGGTTCATTTAATAAATCTCATGGATTTCCATGCTCTTCTTCTATATCTATCATTTCTTCCACTGCTTCATCCTCTTCCAAAGGAAATTCCGCTAAAAAATCTGCGACAACTTGTGATTTTGTTGAAGACATATTTCATATTTGATTTTGCAATGACTTACTTGAGCATTCCATCTCTCAACTCTTCCTGACCTTTTTGAATTTTTCATTACCGATTCAATTGGTATTTTTGTCACTACCTTAACTGTGTGTGCCTGGAAGTATATGCGAAGCTTAAAGGTTGCATAAACTAACGCCAAAATTAGTTTTTCAATTTTTGAGTAATTCCTCTCTGCGGCATTGAAGGTTTTGCTGATGTAATAAATTGGTTTCTCAACTCCCGCGTCTATACGCAATAACACTGCACTTAGTGCGTGCGAGGTTGTCGCAAGGTAGATTAATAACTCCTCCCCTGGCTCTGCTTTTTGCAAAATTGATATATCCATTAGATGTTCTTTTATTCCTTGTAAAGCTTTTTCGCATTCATCTGTCCATCTAAATTTCACTCCTTTCTTGAGTATGTTGAAAAAATGTTTACACTTGTCGGATGACCGCGAGATGAATCTTCCTAGCGATGCTAATAATCCATTTAACTTTTGCACATCTTTTACCGTTGCTGGTGTTGGCATATCGCGAATTGCTTGTACTTTCTCTGGGTCGACTTGTATTCCTTCTTTTGATACAATGTAACCTATAAATTTCCCTGATGCAACTCCAAAGGTACATTTTTCTGGGTTTACTTTGATGTTGAAATGCCTCATTTGTTCAAAAATTTCCCTCAAGTCCTGCACATGGTCTTTTGCTTCTTTACTTTTTATTAACATGTCATCCACATACACCTCTAGTGTTTTATGTATCCATCTCGCAAACACTTTTTCTACCATCCTTTGGTATGTTGCTCCAGCATTTCACGGACCAAATGGCATTTTTTTATAACAGTATAATCCTCTCGGAGCAAAGAAAGCAGTATGTTCTTGATCTTCTTCTGCAAGTGGAATTTGATTGTAGCCTTTGTATCCATCAAGAGATGATTTCCTTTCATTACCTGCCGCTGATTCAATCATTTGCGGAATATCTGGCAACGGAAAGCTATCTTTTGGACAAGCTTTATTTAGATCAGTAAAATCTATGCAAATTCTTATCCATTTTTTCTTATTTGGGACTACGACCATATTTGCTATCCATTCGGGATATTTTGCTTGTCTAATGATTCCTGCGTCCAGCATCTTCTGCAATTCTTCTTCTATTTGGGGATGATATGCCGTTGAGATTTTTCTAATTCTTTGTTTGAATGGTCTTACATTTTTGTCAATTTCCAACTTATGGCACGCCACAGAAGGATCTATACCAGGCATTTCATCCATATCCCATGCAAAAATGTATTTGTAATCTCGCAAAAAATCAACGGTCCTTCTTTCTTCATCTCTGCTTCCATCTTAGTCCCAATTTTTAACATCTTGGGTTCTTCTTCAGTTCCAACGTTCACTTCCTAGCTCCGCTGCGATGTAGCTAGCCTTTGGCTCTCCCATAGGCGTTGGTCCTTTCATTTCCTTCGCAAGCTCATTCTCTTCTTCCGGGATTTCGCTAGGTATTCCTTTTCCTTCTTTTGCTCTTATCATATAAATTCTAAATTCCTCTTCTTTTTTAGCTGCTTTTGCCATCTTTTTGCGATCTTTTCGCTTCTTCACCTGTTCTTCATAATGTTTTACTTCGACTTGATAATACATTCTTCCTTTATCAGCATCTCCTCTAATCTCGCCAATCCCATTTGGCGTAGGGAATTTGATACATTGATGGAATGTTGATGCTACAGCTTTAATTGCGTGTACCCATGGTCTCCCTAACAACATGTTGTATGGCGATTCCATATCCACTACGCATAATGTCACCTGTGTTTCAATTTCTCCTAGCAGAATTCGTAATTTTATCTCCCCTTTAGGTTTCGTTTTTTATCTCCCCTTTAGGTTTCGTTATAGACTTACCAAAACCATGGATATGATACGTTGGGGAAATTATTTCTTCATTTTTGTATCCTAATTTTTTGTAGGCATGGTAAAACATGATACTCACTAAACTCCCTGTATCCACCAAAGTTCTATTTATCGCCCATTCTTCCACTGCTTTTGATGGTTTTCCTCCTTCTTTGCGTGCATTTATCGTAATCACTAGTGGAGATGTGTGATTCAGACTCTCTCTTGGTATCTCTGTTGCTGTGAATGTTATCTTCTTTTTTTCCCAATCTTTCAAAGGCGATATCTTCTCCATGGTTGTAATCTTTTTTCCTTCAAAATCTCGTTTATGTATTCCTCCTCTGATGTTTTCATGAAATTCATTAATCATTGTTTTTGTAATCAAACTGTACTCTGTATTTTCATCACATTCTTTGGTTTTTAACTTCTCTACTTCACCCGATTTAACATTTTGTTTCCTCATTTTCTTGATTTGAATGACTTTTAATTACAATCTTTTATCTTCAATCTTCCATCAATCCCTGTTTCTAGCGCCAATATGTAGTTGTAGGAAATCCTACACTACACCCCTCACTAGAATATACACAATTAAGTCATTTTAAGATGAACAATTACAATTCTTATTGATTGAATTCTTGAATGTTTACAATGTGAAATGGAAATGAGTTATAGAATTACAATCACTCTAAAACTTTCTCTCTCCTAATGACTTGCCCAACACTTCAAAAAGATCTCTCCCTCCCAATAGGCCTTCTCAGCTCTTTATATAGGGTATTACATAATGGATGACAGCTAAGCCGTCCTTTATTTTCGGGAATGTCTTGCGAAACATCGCAAGTGTACAAATACATAATCTTGCAACCATCCTAGATATCGCTAGGTCTTCACATCTTTCTCGTGTTTTGGCTGTCGTCATTCATTGCGTCACTTATATCACTCTTCTGCGACATCATCGCAATGCTGTCGTATATTAATCTCGCAAGGTATCGATGTCGCGATATTCTGATCCTACATTTATTAAGCACAAAATTCCGCTGAAATCGATCAAACTTATCAGTGAGAAATTTAGGCATAGGAAAGACTGAAAGATGATGAGAAGCTAAAGACCCTAACACAATTTGAGCCAACACAATCCTACCTGGCTGATTTAAGTATTTACCATTCCATAAAGCCAATCTATGACCAAATTTTTCATATAGATGCTTAAAAGTCTCAACTTTGTTTTTTTGAATTAAAAGAGGCACTCCTAAGTATTTATCTTGTAAGGCCATCCTTTTAATATTGAATGCTAGCAATTTGATTCTTAACACTAGGTTTAGTCTTTGGGTGAAAGCCAATCCCGACTTTTCAAAGTTAATGGACTGAGGAAGAGAATTTACTAAACATACGGATTATCTCAGCTAGGTGTTTGGCACTATCAACATTTGCACGAGTAAAAACTAAACAATCATCCGCAAAGAATAAATGGTGATGGAAGGACAGTTTTTGTGACTTTAATCCCCGAATTTTCCCACTATTCTCAGCATGCACAAGAAAACTAGAAAAGGACTCCATACATATTATAAATAGATAGGGAGACAAGGGGTCTCCCTGCCTAAGACCCCTTGTAGGAAAGAAGACCTCACCAGGACTGCCATTAAGAAGAATGGACGCGGAAACTTGATGTAGACACACATTCATGAATCATATCACACCAATCACTGTGAAATCCAAGTCTTCTAAGGATAGCAATAAAAAAACTCCATTCAATCCTATCAAAAGCCTTAGACATGTCAAGCTTGACTGCCATAAGGCCTTTCACTCTACACTTTTTCATCTTTGTCCACTATTTCATGGGCTATAACTATATTATCGTTATTAACCTAGATGAGAGAAAAGGCTGCTTGATAAGGGCTTATGAATTTATCCATGACCTTTTTCAGTCTAGTGGCCAACAACTTGGAAATGATTTTAAAAGAAACATTACTTAAACTAATTGGCCTGTAGTCAGAAGCATTCTTAGGATTTTCAGTCTTAGGAATAAGACTAATAAAACTATGATTCATTTGTTTAAGAAGGTGTTTAGAGTAAAAAAACGCTTTAACCATATTTACCACACTATCACCAACCACACTCCACATTTGCTGGTAAAAACCAGGTGGAAAGCCATCTGGACCTGGCGAGGTCCATGGCTGCATTTGAAAAAGCACATTTCTAATCTCCTCAGTAGTCGGAGTCTGAAGAAGTATAGTGTTATCCTCATCTGTGATGCATGGATTTAAATTTTGCAAGAAATTTTCAGGATTATTAGGATTAGAAGTCTTACTAATCTTAGAAAAATGATCCCTAAGTTCACTAGCAATGCTAGATCTATCAGTTAACCAAACTCCTATATTGGACTGGATAGACTCAATTTGAGTCCTTCGTTTTCTAAACTTAACCTTATCCTGAAAATATCTAGTGTTTTTCTCCTGAAAAGGGATATCCTCCTGTTGGACTTCATACCAATGTTTAAGCTGGTTTTCCAAATCAGTAACAACATCCAAATTACTAAGCCTATCACCATTCTGCAGGAAAATATCAAGTTGGCCTTGAATATTATTTAGATTAGTTTGTATGTTACCAAAAATATTCCTATTCCACTGACTTAGAACTTGCTTCACATTCTTCAAAGACCTACTAATCCTAAAAGCATGAGAGCCATTCTCAACATGATTCGGTTATGCGTAATTAGAGTTTTGCAACTATTATCCCTAAACCAACATCTATTAAACCTATAAGGTTTCATAGTGGGATTATCTTCTTTAGAACTCACCAGCATAATTGGCACATGATCACTCCCTAAGCTAACCAAGTGATACACCACGGCATTAGGAAAAATATTTAGCCAATCATTACAAGCAAGAGACATATCAATCCTTTCTAAGATAAGTTCATTTCCAGACCTTCTATTAGACCAAGTAAAAGGGCATCCTATGTATTTAATATCAGCAAGGCTTAGCATATCAAGTTGAGATCTAACACTATCCAGCTGAGATTGAGCCACGGGGTTACCCCTTGCTTATCTGCTTGCCTAATAACAAAATTTAAATCTCCTATTATTACCAGAGGGAAATTAAATCTAGTTACCAGATTATGCATAAAGTTCCATTGAGTAGCTATTCCTACATCATCCTAAGATCCATACATGCAAACAAGCTATACATCTAGCATTCATATCAACCACTTCAAACTCAAAACCCACATTAAGAACAGGCCACCGAATAATTCTATAGGATTAACAAAGTAATATTTAGAGAAGTTCAAACATCTGGTGTATCTAATCATTTTTTTCTCCACATTTTTTGTTTCAGAGAGAAACACTATGTCTGGGTCATTGGACCTAATTAACTCCCTAAGATGAAACCTTGTATGCTTATTCCCATACCCCTGAACATTCCAAGCCAACACCTTCATGATGCAATTCTCCACAGAAAAGCTAGTGTTTGGCCAAATGGAAAAGAAATTATTCACTAGAGTAAAAATCCTTATCCTAATAGAATACTTAATTTTCCTAATGCAAATTCCTAAATGAAAATCAAAACTCCCAAATACATAACTAAAATTCAATTTTGTAACCCTAAAAACAGAATTAACTACAAACTTAAAAAACAAAATTGCAATAGTTAAAATTAGACGGATTTGTAAGGATGGGATACTTAGAAAAATGAAGAAAACTTACTTGACTTACGACAAATTGCACCACTCCGAAGGCTGTGTAGCTATCGGACGATCCACCATCCCTTTCCTCCTCGACACCCTCCATGCTTATACGACTTTCTAATGAGAGAATCATTGGTTTCCTTTGTGTGATAAGAGTTATACATCATCTTGATTTGTGAAATTGCTTGTTTTGATGGCTGGGAGTAGTAGAGAGGATTTTCATACGACTTAGGTTTTCCTACTAAAGAAAGTGAGCGATCAGAGAGAGGTTTTCTTTCGATACTAAAGAAAGTGAGTCGGACTCATCCTCCGCATCGGATCATTTCGATCTCCTTGGGCCTTCATCGAATTTGTTTAATTAATCCATTTATTCAACCATGTTAAGCCCAACAACATTAATAAGCCCATCACCATTTGATCCATCCATAACACCCTCATGGTCATGTATCCTTCCTCGAGAACTTCTTCCATTCCTTATATTCTTTGAGATGTTTATTCTCTTCTTTGATTTAAACGATTTTAATCTATTCCATTCTTCAGTTGTCATTCTTATGACTCGATGTTGGTCAGCATATTCCTCACATCGCTCTGCATCATGTTGGATGACAAAACAATGTGGATAAATCTTTCTAGGTTTCTTCTCATAGTGGTAGATCACCCAAACTTCTTAGTTGATCACCCAAACTTCTTTTGTGAGTAACCAAGTACCTCTCCTCAATGGTTTAGTTATATCCACTTCTACATTAGCTTTAATCAATTTACCAACTTTGGGTTTGGCATTTTCTGGGTCCTCAGCCATCTTCTTACCAATCTCTCCACACATCTTATCAATCATCGAATCATCCAGATGTTCTAGTTTTAGATTTCTAAATTGCACACAAAAAACTTGGTGAGTGAAATCATACTTCAAAAATTGTTTTGATGAATCATACTCTTGAAGGACCATCAAATATCCCATGACAGTCAAAGGAGCTTCTTTCATAACCTGCGCAGCATCACCATCCTTTGTAAACTTGAATACAAATAAATTTGTACCCATTGCTTTCATCTCCCACTTCCTATACATTCTCCATGATAAATTGATATCCTTCTTGATCTTCTTGACATCTAGATGGTCCTTCTCAATTATTTTCCCAATAAGACTGTTATTCCATTTTTTTGCTGCTACAGTGACTTCTTCCACAGTATTGAGAGTTCTCCTAACAGGCATAGAGAACTTCCTACTGATTGATGTTCCTTGCATTTTCTTAGTGATCGTTGCAAGATTTTGAGATTAAGAGCTTGAAGCCATGACTGTAGTGATATGCTTCTGTTCCACTTTATGTCGATGGTTTATAAAGAAATACTCTATGGATGTTAGGGTTTCAGAAATGCAACTAAGAGAATAGCCAAAAATCTTTTTTAACAAACAGTCATCTACATATCTTGCACGAATATTTGCACCTACCAAATTTAGCAAAAAAAATCCAAAACCAACTCGATCCAATCTTTGGAGGGTTTTAAGAATTCTCGGCCAAGAATAAGGCCTTGACTTTAGGGAAAGAGATTCAAAATTTTGAAACTACACAAATTGCGCTTTTCGATAACAGACAATTCCTAAACTACCCTCTTCATCTTCAAACCAATACCGAGCTATGGAAACCTGGTTACAGAATTGACTTGAGAAGATAATGAAATCTTTGGATTGGGGATAATGATTAAGTGAAATGGTTGGTGAAGGGATAAAATTTATCACACAAATTAAGAAATTTGCCAGTAGCACGACTGCTGCGACCACAATGATTCTCTCCATTGTACTCTTTAAACACACATAGTTTACTTTGGAGAAGACACGACTATCTTGAAACTGAAGGGATAGTGGACAACTGCTACAATAAATCACGACTGATTAAGCTTCATAGAGATAGCACAAGAGCTGCAAATCAATCAGAATTAGTATTCCATAAAAAAACAAAAAAAAAAAAACAAAAGGACTACTAATTTTTTTAAAAAAGACTCAAAACTGGAATTATGATATAAAACCAAAGAATATAATCAAATAATAAACATAAAAAACTTCTAATGATTCAGTTTTACATCCATGAAAGAGCCGAAATTCATTGGTAAGTGACCATCCTGTGGTGGGTTTCTGGAATTATGAAAAATAAGATAATTGTGCAAACCAGTTAGAGAAAGAGTTGTGAAGAGTATTCTGGATGCTAAAACGAAGGGTTGCAGCAATCAACGGCTGCCCCTCCTCCTGAGACGCTAATCTCAGCCATACAAACTCGCCACCAAACGATTTGTGAAAACTTCTTGGTCGCGGCTTCAACTCTTGGCCACGACGCCAAAACCCTAATTTGGCCGTTCCAAGAGCATGCATACGCTGCAACCATGTCGCTGGTTTCCAAACGAAGAGTTGCGACAATCTACGACTGCCTTTCCTCCTGAGATGCAAATCTCATCCGTACAAACCTTCCACTGAACGACTCGTGGCAATATCTTGGTTGCGATGCTAACTCTCTGTTCATGACACCAACCTGGCTACGACGCCTATCCTTTGGTCACGACACCAACCCGGCTACAAATGCCAAATCATTTTTCCACGCCACACGTAGCAACATACTACACGTTTTCCCACGAAAACGCTCGAGACATCAACACATATCACAAACTGGGGGATGCTCATTAAGGGTATTGGTCTGGCGGTTTACAGCGTGCGGCGTACACTAAGCCCGTTACATGAAAGTGTCATAAGAATGAGTCAGAGTCAGTTAATAAATACAAGGAATAATGGTGAAATGCTCCTTTCATTATGGAACATCAATTCCAGGCATTACCACCTCCTTCCACTTTTCTCAGTCGTTTCCATTTCTTACGAGACCATAGTATGTTTTGTTACGACTTGTATAAATAGGTCTTACCTATTTCCACCAAAGATAAGTTTTGGTCAAGGGCATACAACACTCAGAAATCACTTGCTAGCTTTCCATATGTTAGCTTTCACTTTCTGATACAAGTCAAATAACTACTCTTCCTGAATAAACTATTCTGGTCTCAACACTCTCTTCGCTTCCCTCCCTAAAACCAACCCTTCTCCTTCACTTTGTGACCGAAGCAAGTCTGGAACGACCATTTCTTGGTTTAGGCCGGATTTGTACAGATTGATCTCTCGAATCTAAAGTACTCCCTTGCAGTACATTGTTTAGGGTTTAGACTCATTTTTAACCTACTCACGCGAAATTACCGAAATCAGCAGAAACCATTTTCACCCTCACACAGGGTCATAGCAACTCTTAGTTGTGGGTGAGATCAGCTAAGGGAATCAAGTGCGTAGTATCATGCTAGGATCAGAGACATAAGGAACGCAATTGTACCTTGAATCAATGTGAGATTGATTAGGTTCAACTGATCCCGACCCAAAGTTAATTGGTAGTGGGCTAGAGTTTGTAGCGGCTTAATACAATGTGGTGTTCAATCTGAACTAGGTACCGGGGTTTTTCCGCATTTGCGGTTTCCTAGATAAGAAAATTCTGGTGTCTTTGTTATTTCTTTTTCGCATTATATTTTGTTATATAATTGAAATATCACAGGTTGTGCGTTAAGATCAATCAATTAGATTATCCAACCTTTGGTTTTTGATTTACATCGATTGACACTTGGTCTTTGGTACCGTTCAAGTTGTTTCACATAATAATAAGGCTCACGCATTTCTATCTGTTTTATTTGCTGATTACATTTTGAAACTGAGATTTTAAACTCTTTGGTATACTTTACTCTAGATTGAGTCTGATTGTCTAGTTGATTCTCTAGAAAGTGTATTGGAGTAAGTCCTTTTAGATTGCCAAACGAATTATTGGGTGTGGTTGTTAGACCCCCGCATTTTCAATTTTCAGGCACTGGTTCTTCACTTTGTTGGTTAATTTCTTCAATTGATTGAGATTGACCTTCACTTTGGGTTAAAGCATCTCTACCATCTAACAAATACTCCATATTCGGATCTCCATCAAGAGGTACGTACTATTTGTTTTCTCTATCATATAAAGATTCACCCATCTCAAATTTGTCACTGGAATCACTCATTTTGGTTGAGTGAATCAAAACCTAGGGTTTCACAAATATCACAAAAGTTTTTTCTTTTATTCTCCTCTATACTTTTTGTTTTTTTAACTCTAAAATATGATTTTGTTTTGTTTTAGAGTAAATAAATATAAATGAAACTTGATTATCAACACTAAACTAGATTATCAACACTAAACTATATATGTATGGGTTAATTAGTCATTATCAAAAAAATTGATAAGGGAAACTTGAAATTACCATGTAATAACCATTTTTGTCCTATTATATCAACCCCTCTAATGATTTCTTCAGCCCCTATAACAAGTTACGAATTATTTTAAAACTTTGACTAGAAAAAGTGAATAAAATCTCTAAATACCTCGGTTTCCATGCTGCGGTAAGAATCTTGAATTGCTGCCCTTTCGGGTGATGACATCGTTAATGTCTGAATCTTTGGTGCCATACTTTCTCTTTTCTTTCCTTCTTTCTCTTGTGTATTTTTTTTTTTTTTTTTGATGAGTGCGTGTTTTTGTATTGGGAGAACACCATTTTTATATAAATGTAGCTGAAGAAGATGAGGGCAGACTGGCAGGAAGTAACGGTAATTACAAAATAACCCTCGGAAGGACCAGGCATTTAGGTCTCTATAATTTCAATAACTCACAATGTACATTGAATATTATGTAATTACTCTCTGTTATATACTAGACATGAAATCGGAAAAAAAAATTAACTGACAAAAGAGCCTACCGTGGAAAATTTTAACACGGGGAAACATGGGTTTGACAGATGTTGTTGTATGGAGTGAAGTAGTACTAGGTGGTGGTTCTGCATAACACCAAAATATGTGATTGTATACACCAACCGCTTACACATTCATTAAATCCCAATAAACTCATTTTTATGAATTGCATTGATAACCAATCAAACCCAAATTGTACTTACGCCTTTGAACATAAAGCATGTGCGAAGATGATTGCATTTGATATGGGCAAATCCGATCATGGTTTAGTTCTAAACACTGGGTATCCATCGTATGATCTCATTAATTTGTTTGTTGGTAATATTGTACCTGATGGATTTTGCATGGAAGGTGTACTATGAATTCTGTAAAACTAATGTCATGAGATGGAATATTTTCTAGGGAATTGTTTTGATGCTTATCGGCTTGGTTCCTTTGTCAGTTTTTCTCCTACAATTTGTAAAAGAAAAATTCTCATTAAATGAGTCCAAGTCCAAGTACAAATCCAAATCCAAAGTAATTTTGAGATAATTGGAGTTAGTCACATGTTTGTTAACTCGTATTCGGTATATGTTGAGATCGGATTATCAAGATAACTGCTAGACTGCATTGTTGCTGAATGCAAAAGAATGGAAGTCTTCTTAATATTATATGGTTGCCTCAAGAATATATGATAGCATTAGCAGGGCTAGATGGGGCATGCACGCACCAATCATTAACGTGTACACTATACTTAATCACTTGCCTAAAATGTGTAATATCGCGCCTGTGTTGACTCTTTGCACACCATAAAATTCACAAGAATCAAGTTTTACATGTACCTAGGGGAATCAGATTGTACATGCACTTGCATGATCAATTGACTTTTAATTTTTTTTCTCCGTATTTATCGCATATTTCGCGAGTTCAAGCTTCAAAGTAGAGATTTTTTTTGTTTTTGTTTTTTTTTTCGTTATTAATTAACATAATATTGCTCCTTAGTTGTACGCCTGTATCAATATTGCACATTTCGTCGATGCCACTGCACATCCTTCAAGAAAAATAAAATAATGTGTCTTTCAACATAATATAGGGACTATTATAGCGATCAATAACGAACCCATAAAAATTCGGATAAAGACGAAACACAAAGAAACAAATTGTATTGCATTCATTATAGAGTAATTTGTAAGCAGTAACAAAATAAAAAAAATCAAGCAAGAAATTAGATGGAAGTGCTCTATGCATGCATGTGATTCACAATGTATATCGAATATTATGTAATCACTCTCTGTTATATACTAGACATGAAATAGGAAAAACAATTTAACCTGACAAAAGAGCCTACTGTGGAAAATATTAACACAGAGAAATATGGGTTTGGCAGTTGTTGTTGTATGGATTGAAGAACTAGGTGGTGGTTCTGCATCACACCAAAACATGTGATTTTATACACCAACAGCTTACACATTCATTAAATCCCAATAAACTCATTTTTATGAATTACATTGATAACCAATCGAACCCAAATTGTACTTATGCCTTTGAACATAAAGCGTGTGCGAAGATCATTGCATTTTATATATGGGCAAGCCCGATCATGGTTTAGTTCTAAATAGTGGGTATGCATCGTATGAACTCATTAATTTGTTTGTTGGTAATACTGTACCTGATGGATTTTGCATGGAAGGTGTACGATGAATTTTGTAAAACTAAGATGTAATGTTTTCTAGGGAATTGTGTTTATCGGCTTGGTTCCTTTGTCAGTTTTTCCCCTGCACTTTGTAAAAGAAAAATTCTCATTAAATGAGTCCAAGTCTAAAGTAATTTGAGATAATTGGATTTAGTCACATGTTTGTTAACTCGTATTCGGTATATGTTGAGATAGAATTATCAAGATAACTGCTAGCCTGCATTGTTGCTGAATGCAAGAGAATGGATCCTTCTTAATATTATATGGTTGCCTCAACAATATATGATAGTATTAGCAGGGCTAGATGGGGCATGCATGCACCAATGATTAACGTGTGCACTATACATCCTTTCCTAAAATGTGTAGTATCGCGTCTGTGCTGACTCTTTGCACACCATAAAATGCACAAGAATCAAGTTGTACATGTATCTAAGTGTCAGAGACGGTCATCATCTACAACCTGTCGCTACAAGACACAGTCAGCATATACTGACTCATCATCTACACAATCAAGATATACAAACTCATCACACGATCTATCAACTAATATACTTGTGACTGTGTACCTTGGATGACTCATTGTAATGAGAACTTGTATCTTTCTTTTCGCTTTGCTTTTCTTCTCAAGAGATACTATAAGTATCTCTTTCCTCTCTCCTTGTAAACTTAACTGAATCAATACAACTATATGGTATCAGATACCAAGAGTGGAATTTCAATTTCCAACCCTAAAATCTGATTAACTCGATCCTTACAACCTTGTTCTTGAGCAATCATGCCTAGAACCACCAACAATTCTTCCTCCGCTGCACAATAACCAAATCCAAACAACAACAACACCAACAATCTCTTTCCTAACCTACATTCATCTGTGTTTCCACCTCTTTATGGTTCGCCATTGATGAATCAACAACAACAACCTCCAATTTCACCACAACCACCACAATTTCAATATATTTTTCGTTGTCCACAACTTCCTTTTCAGAACATCTCAAATTTTGTTTCAATAAAAATCGATGGATCCAATTTTCTTGTCTGGAGGGATCAATTATCATCAATCTTGATCAGCACCAACTTATACGGTCTTGTGGATGGATCTATTCCTCAACCGCCTCAATTTGTGATTCAGAACACTCTTCAAGCACATAATCCGCAGTTTCTTGAATGGCGCTCGATGGATCAATTTGTAAGTTCTTGCATCAACGCTATAGTTTTAACGTTTCTTGCTTCTGAATTGCTTGGAAAGACTAATGCTAAGGACAAGTGGGATCATCTTTCAAGAATCTTTAACCAACATTTTTTTGCAAGAAAATCTCAATTGAGATCTCAACTTCACACAATCAAGAGAGGTAACAGCTCTATCTTTGAGTTTCTTCAACAAATCAAGTCTATCTCTGACTCTTTAGCCGGGGTGGTGAACATTCTTGATGAAGATTTAGTTATGTACACATTATCTGTATTAGGGGGAGAATTTGCTCACTTTGTTAGTACTATTCAAAATCGAGAAACTCCTCTTGTTTTTTTCTGAACTTAGAGCTAGACTCATCCATCATGAACAGTGGCTTAAAAAATCAAAAGCAAAAAAAATTATTCTCCTCTAATCATATATAGATCCCACAAACTTTGCCTTTTTTGTGCGTAAATTTCATAATTATCATCACTCAACTGGAAGTTATTCTTCCTCCCTAAGCAATTCACACACATTGCCAACTTACAGAGGTTCTGGTACTAATTCTTCTGCTCCTAGTAATGGTGGTACCACATTACCAAGAGGTGAATCCACATCAAAGAGTTGACTATTCAACTATTTCATGTCAAATCTGTAATAAGTTGGAACACTTTTCTAGTAGGTTTAGATTTAGGTATTACGCTTCAAGAAGACTTCAAATTCAAATTGTTCAAAAAACTTTTCTTTGAATGGAGATTTCATCTCAGTTTTCAATCTTGAATTTCTTCTTTGCTTCTCAGTCTTTTGCAAATACTACAACTCCTGCTACTTATGGTGAATACTTACTCCCTTTTGGTCATTGGGAGGCGTGAGGCGGTCCATGCGGATCCACGATCTGGGTGCAATAAGCCACGACCAATGATTCTACAATTCTTAAAACTTCAGAGGAATTCACTGGTGATGAACAAGTTATGATTGGTGATGGTAAGCTTCTACCAATATCTCTTACTGGTACAACTACTTTAGCTCCTGCCACTAGTTCTAAGTCATTTGTGTTGGATAATGTTTTGTTTGTGCCACATATCAAACATAACACCTTTCCATTGCAAAATTCATCACGATAATAAATGTTCTTTTGAATTCTTTCCTTGGGGTTATGAAATAAAGTCAATTCTCAATAAACAAGTACTGGCTAGAGGTTTGATGAAGCACGATCTATATCCTATGAAGTCATCTCACCAACATCTTCTACAGCCTATCACTACTTTAGCTCTTTCTTCAGTTTTAGCTTCACCTGACATATGGCATCAAAAACTAGGCCATCCAGCTGCAAAAATAATCAAGAAACTTGACTCTTTATCAACTATCAAGCTCCCGGTAAAGTGTTTGATAATGTATGCAGCTCTTGTCGGCTTGGGAAAAGCAAATGTACCATTTTCTAGCTCTAATGCTATTTCTACTAAGCCTTTGGCTCTTATCCACTGTGACATTTGGGGACCTGCTCCCATACAGTCTACTTTAGGATATAGATATTACGTCTTGTTTGTAGATGACTACAGTAAATTCAATTGGATTTTTCCAATAAAGTGTAAATCTGATAGTTTATCTTGTTTCAAATTGTTCAAAACTTCAATGGAAAATTTATTGGATTTCAAAATCAAGGAGTTTCAAACCGATGGTGCTTATGAATTAGTTAATGGACAGTTTAGAGCTTTTATGGATTCTAATGGTATTTCTGTAAGAATTTCTTGTCCAAATATTCATCAATGGAATGGAAGTCGCTAAAGAAAACACAGGCAGATTACTGAGGTTGGTAATACAATATCTTTTAGAGCTTCTCTACCTAAGAGATTTTGGTTTGATGCCTTTTTAACATCCACATACCTTGTCAACAGAACACCAACAAAGTTATTAGACTATCAATGTCCTTATGCAGTTTTGTTTAACAGAATACCAAACTATGCTTTCCTAAAGATTTTTGGATGTTTGTGCTTTCCAAATATTGTTCACACTAGAAAGGATAAATTGAGTCCTAGATCTACTCCTTGCGTATGTATAGGATATAGCCCTTTTCACAAGGGTTATAGATGTTATGATCCAGCCACTCACAAAGTTTATACTACTGTTCATGTTGTGTTCAATGAATCAGTATTTCTATATGGTGCCAGTACTGTCTGTCCTGCTACTTCATTTCATCCTCATACTTCTGCAGAACACATTACTTCTACTATGTCATCGCCCTCTTTGGTACTTGACTTCATCTGAAACCTGCATGACTTTAATTCCTTCTACCGCTTGATTCAAGTGATATCGCACCACATCACGCTGCTGCCTCCGATCTTTGTTTCGACACAAATACTTCTTCTCGGTACCTTCCGTCTCTTTACCTCATTGTAACAGTGATGTTTCAACACCTAATCAAATATATACTAGGTCTAAATATGGTATTAACAAATCCAAACCATTGCCATCTGATTTTGTTGCTCATACTCACACAAAACATCCGGTTCCTAAGGCTTTTACTGCTATCTTAGATACATTGAAAGAATCCACCAATTTTAAGTAAGCTTCCAAACTTCCTAATTGGGTTCAAGCAATGACTAATGAGCATTCAGCCTTGTTTGAAAATGATACCTTTGAGTATGTTCCTTATGTTCCAGGCATGAATGTACTTGGGTGTAAATGGGTTTATAAGACAAAATTAAAGCCTGATGGTTCTTTGGAAAGGTTTAAGGCCAGATTGGTAGCAAAAGGCTATCATCAGGTAGATGGAGTTGATTATGAGGAGACCTTTAGTCCTTTTGTAAAGGCCACCACTATTCGATGTGTTCTAAGTTTAGCTTTACAACACAAATGGACCATGAAGCAACTTGATGTATCAAATGCATTCTTACATGGAACACTCTTGAAGATGTCTATATGGAGCAGACCTCCTGGTTTTGTTTCTTCTCAATTTCCTTCTCATGTTTGTCATCTCAAGAAGTCTCTCTATGGCCTTAAACAGGCTCCTAGGGCATGGTTTGATAAATTCGATGGCTTTCGATTTCTTATGGTTTTAAAAGCATCGACTTGTGATCACTCAATGTTCTATTTGGAGTTAGTCGGGTATCAAAATGATTCTTCTAGTATATGTTGATGATATTATACTTGTTGAGAATTCTGATGTTGAGTTATCAACTTTTATTTCTTGTATCAAGAAGGAATTTTCTATGAAGGATTTAGGTAATCTGTCTTATTTTTTGGGTATTGAAGCTAAGCTAGATGCATTCACACATTCTTTGTTTCTTACTCACAATAAGTATTCTCTTGAGTTATTGAAGAAATTTGACCTGGCTGACTGCAAACCTTGCAAATCACCTGTTTCTCAGGTCAGAAGAGCTTCTTTATATGATGGTACTTTATTAGAGAATCATGCTTATTACAGAAGCTTAGTACAAGGATTACATTATCTCACTCTTACCAGACCAGATGTTAGTTATGTTGTCAATTATGTGGTACAGTTTATGCATCATCCTACTTATATTCATCTACAATTGGCGAAGAGAATTTTGTGGTTAAAGGCTCTTTAGGTACTGGCATCACTCTTGGGAGAGGTGATTGTTCTGTTATTATAGCCTTTACGGACAGTGATTGGGCAGGTTGTCCTGACTCCAGAAAATCTACTTCAGGTTACTGTGTATTTCTTGGTCAGAATTTGGTTGCTTGGTCCTCAAAGAAACAACCAACACAGTCTCATTCTTCTACAGAAGCTGAATATAAGGCTCTGGCAGTTGCAGCTTCAGAAATTGGATGGATATCATACATTTTGGATGAATTTGGTGCTCCTATCAGATACCCTTGTACCTTTTTTTGTGATAATATTGGTGTTGGGAGTTTGGCTGCCAATTCTGTGTATTATGCCAGAACCAAGCATATTGAACTTGACTATCATTCTATTAATAGTCTAGTCATGCTTGGCATCTTGACAGTCAAGTATGTGCCTTCACTTCAGAACATTGCAGATCTGTTTACTAAAGGTTTGTCCAAAACCTTGTTTCTCAGATTACAAGGCAAACCATTACACTTTGATAGTGCTCAGTTTGAGGGGGTATGTCAGAGACAGTCATCATCTACAGCCTGTCACTACAAGACACGGTCAGCATATACATCTCATCATCCTACACAGTCAGCATATACAGCTCATCATACAGTCTATCAACCAATGTACTTGTGACATGTGTACCTTGACAGCTCATTGTAACAAAACTTGTATCTTTCTTTTCTGCTTTACTTTTCTTCTGTAAATCAGATACTATAAGTATCTCTTTCCTCTCTCCTTGTAAACTTAACTGAATCAATACAACTAATCACGGTTCCTATACTAAGGGAATCAGATTGTACATGCACTTGCATGAACAACTGGCTTTTAATTTGTGCTCCGTATTTATATCACATTTCGCGAGTTCAAGCTTCAAAGTAGAGATTTTTTTGGTTTTTATTTTTATCCTTATTAATTAACATAATATTTCTCATTAATTATTTGTACGCCTGTACCAATATTGCACATTTCGCCAGTGCCACTGCACATCCTTCAAGAAAAATAAAATAATGTGTCTTTCATCATAATTTAGGGACAATTACTAGCGATCAATAATGATCCCATATACATTCAGATAAAGAGGAAACACAAAATGAGAAACAAATTGTATTTCATTCATTATAGAGTAATTTGTAAGCAGTAACAAAATAAAAAAATCAAGCCAAGTATGTGAGAATCTACTTCAATTGGCGTAAATCTAAAGCTAATTACTTGTTTTACCTATAATTTTTGTGCAGATATGGGTAATTAAAAAACGATATTAAGAAGATAATCAAATTATTATCAATATATTCTCTCCTTTCTTTACAGCAATTTCACATTTAACTCATCTTTCTTTCATCTGAATTTCATCATCATGAAATTAAGTTGTTCTATCCTCAAAATATTACGATGGGACAATCCTTATAACCCATTATTGTTTGTAGTACCATTTCTTTTCCGATATCTCATCCTCAAAACTCCCGAATGTTTCAAAAAAGTTCTTCATAACTCTTCTTCATCCACCACCAACCATAATCGAGGTTCATCATTCGATTCCAACATCAAAATCTAACCCATAATAAAAAACCAATCAATAATGATTTTTATAGGTAATGATTATAAAAAATAAATTATTATTATTGATGTTTTTATAGGGTTTGAATGAAGAATTATTTATTTATTTTTGCCGATTTATTTAGACATTATTTTTGTGTTATTAATTTAGAGTCCTTTTATTAGGAGGGAAGAAACGGATTTGAGGAGGGAAAGATTATAACCAAATTTTGGTCATTGCACAGTCAAAGTCAAATACAAAGATGATAAGTAAATATTTTGGTAATACCCACCTTAACCTCAATAATCCATCGTTCTTATTAATCCTTCACACTACAATTTATCTTCTTCGTCCAAAGAATCCTAATCTCTTTTACAGAAACGATTAGAAGAATCACAATGATTAACATGGTGCACCATGGTCTCGTTATCAAGGCTATCAAGAACATCACTCTTATTGTACCAGATCAAGTAATCACTCATAAATCATGTTCTAGATCAGCTTTAATCCAAATCTTTACACGATTAAAAAATAAAATACCCTTTGTACATAGCACTGTGTGTGGGGCATCACAATGTAGTTATAGTGTTTTCTTTTTTTATATTCTTTTGCAAGAAACCAAGAAAGTGAGCAATTTGCTTGCACCCTTGAAAAATCTGAATCGGGAAAAAAGCGAGTCACTTGTTGTAAATTTTTTATGCTTACCAAAAGATTGGTCGACGGAAGAAAAATCGTTGGAGTCGTTTGGTTGGTAAACCTAACTATAATTAAGAGCAATGATATTATAAGTATTTCACTATTTTTTAAAGGGGTCAATCCCTCCTCAATATTTTTAATTCTCTCCTCTTAATCTTTCCCTCCTCAAATTCGTTTCTTCCCTCCTAATAACATGACTCTTAATTTAAAAGAAAGCAGAAGATTACAACTTTTACTTCACAAGTTCAAAAATAAATGCTCCACTTTTTACACAGTGAAATAAAATTTTTGGTATGATAAATTTTGTTAAGTTGAAGGATCAAACGACTGGAAAAGCACCAAATTGAAAAGATAATAAAGTAACACTTGCAATTCTGAATTCCGACGAACTGCGAATTGTTTGGATCTAAACTTGTTAAAAATAACTTTCAGAAAAAGCTTCTTAAAAATGTAAATAACATATATGGATTATACAAAAATACTGGTGAATTTCAAATACATCGATTAACTTGTTTCTAATAAAATATTCCATGTACCTAAATACAAATTTCTTAGTAAATCTAAAAAGGAAAAACGAATCGATATTTGAAATTAGAAACAATAATTACTTATATAATCAAAATAGATAAAATAAACTTGAATATACCTTTTCTGACTTCACGATGAGAATCACTTTGACTGACAACCGCCACTAAAATCTTAGCGTAGACCGATTCTCGGTCGACCGAACTTATGAAAATAGATACGTATCTTTTTCCCGCTCTTTCACTTTGGAAAAACCCATAGCTGCCTATAATCAAGGTTAATCATCAATAAAATAAAAGCTTATTCATACTATATTATTTAAAAAAAAAAACAAAAACAAAAAACATAATAAAAAGAGATTACCATGTTGAAGTACCAACTGAGAAGGGATCAGAAAAATATCATCTTGATTTATTGTTATAAACTTTAAAACTCTCCATATAAAACTATACGATGTAGAAGCACACATATTTGAAAAAGGTACCAATACATTTGGTGGTACACAAGTTTTGGTTTTTGCCGTGATTTCTCACTAAAAATCATTTTTGCTAATAAGAGTAAGGTTTGTTTAATTTTTTAGGGTATAAGGACAACTGTATTTATAATCTTCTATTTGAAATTCAAATATCTTTAATTCAAAATTTTGATAATTTTGACTGGGAGAATTCGTAATATTGAGATTTTAATGTGGGAAGTGTTAGTGAAGCGACATCTAGAAAGTTCTAGCCACTTCTAAGAGAAATTTTGGGAATGGGAAGTGGCAGGTCACTATGGAAGATATATAAACTAAAATTTTGTTGACACTCCGATTCGAGCAGTAAAGGTCTTGGTATGTACAAAATCTTTTGGAAAGCTCTAGAAGGTATGTTTTAGGGGATATCTGTCCGATTTTTAAACCTATTTGACCTGACTACCGATTTATTCTCACCTGCTTTGGTATTTTAATTCTAACTACCGATTTATTTACACCTTCCTTGGTGTTTTTATTCTAACTATTTTTATTTTTACACTTATGAGTCATATCCCATCTTATTTACAGAAAATATAAAAAAATATTCAAACATTCTTCTTCTTAGTGAATGCACTAGGAAACCACGTTTTCCTTGGCTTTCACTACATTATAGTCAAGAGTAATTATTTTGACCAGTTTCTTGGCAATAATAATGTAGCTTTAAGCTAAGCTTAAAATCATAAGAACTATTTCTAATATACTAGTGTATTAGGCTATTTCTAATCGGTCCTAAAACCCATTCTGGCTTCTTCTCACCTATGGACGCTCTAACATGGACGGAGAGAGTAAAACATTGATGTAATTGTGCACTCGAACGTGCAATAAGCATGCACTGCAAAGCCATTAGATTGTTAACATAGAGATGTACATAAAGATGTTAAATCTGATGCAAAGTAGTTAATATTGGTTGTACCGACTGATATTATCGATTTTTATCGTGTATCGGAAAAAAAACTTTACGATATTGTAAAATATCGACGATACAATGATTAAACCATAAAAACGCTCATATCGACTGGTACAAATGATATATTGGGTTCACTGATACATTGATAACATCATTAAGTGTAATTTGGTAAACTAGATTATTTAGATCTAAAATTTCTAAACGAAATCATTCCTCCTAATAATTTTATTCCTCCGTACCCTTGAAAACCAAAAAAAATTGTTTTTTGACTTCTGAATGCAGAAAAGTGAAAAGTTAATTTGGGTACAGAATTTTAGAACGATTTTTAAAACGGTCCACGAGTTATAACTCCAAAGGCGTCACTATTCATCCACAAAAAACCCATCAAAACAAAAGTAACACAAAAACCCCAACAAAAAAAAAAAGTAACTCGCGGTTGATGAAACCAAAATTTGGTTTCATCATAAAATTTGATGAAACCCCAAAGAATTTGATGAAACCAAATTTTGGTTTCATCATAAAATTTGATGAAACCAATTTTGAAATTTGGGGTTTTTGTATCAATTTTTAAAAATTTGGGGTTTTTGTATCAAGTTTGTTTAAGATGGAGTTTTAATGGATCCCAACATTTGAGTGGGGTTTTTGTACCACAAGTTTGGTCACCTTGAGTTTTTATGACTAGTTTTGTTTTTAAAAACCAAAAAGTTAACTTTTAGGGAAGCAAAATGTCTTTTGTTCCCGACTTCTACTTCTGAAGAAGCAGATATCAGAAGTAGATTTATCCAAAGGCACTAGTGATCTAGTGATGATGCCCTTGGGTGCATTCACTCATAAAAGGGTAAACTTGAGTAATAAAATTTAGGGCTGTCAATGGGTACCCGTTACCCGGAACCGGAACCGGAACCGAGTGTTATGGGTCCGGTTCCGGGTCCTAATATTAGACCCGTTAGTATTCTTCCTACCCGACGGGTAGACCCGTTTAAGAACCGATTACAAACGGGTCCTAATCGGGTATACCCGTCGGGTACCCGCGGGTATCGGGTACCCGACATAACCAAGTATAATGACAATTTTTCTGGTGCTGCCTCACGAAACTTTTCTGCATGTCACATTTTATCCACATTTTTTGACTTATTTTAAGAGAAAATTTTGCAGTTTTACTCTGATCCTGTTACGTGTTGGCTAGCTAACCCAGCAATGGCCACTTGGTCATATTTACTAGAACTTACTTCCACGTCTTACCACTCCATAATTGAAACTATTCAGTACCTTCTCCTTCTTGATACCACCGACCAACAAATTAAGTGCATAAAACAACCATCAATTAGTCTGAATCTAGAATTACTCTATTATACATTTGGAGTTAATTAGCCTGAATCTAGAAATTTTCTTACTTCTTTTTTCTATCATCATCGACACAGCGAGGTGATGAGATGAGGTTTGCTTACAACAACTTACATCTAACAGAAACTTGCAACCATGTTTCCCGTTAGAAGTTCAACATGAAACTAAACTCAAAATCACCTCAGGAAGGAATTTAGACTTACATGATAGGATGATCGCACTGAAAAAAAAACAAAAACTAAGACACTAGATTGATTAAAACAAAGAAGAAATCGAAACAAAGAGAAACCTAGAGCATAGAATCATGAGGAAACAATGAGAATTTTATTATCAGAAGACCTGAAAGAATTTATGTATTTTTATCAGCATAAAAGAAAGACTTATCACCTACTGTGTAATTTTACCGCGCAATAAAATTAGAACGATCGAAATACCCATTAAATACCCGGAACCGGTGGGTATTTAACAGTTTAAACGGGTCCGGTTCTGGGCCCAACCATTTTAGAACCGGACCCGGAACCGTTAGGAACCGGAACCGAAAAAAATAATAGGGTCCGGTTCCGGGTAGTATGATACCCGGGAGGACCCGGACCCATTGACAGCCCTAATAAAATTTCCTCTTTCCAAAACAGAAACCCTGTCGAGAAACTCCTACCTAAAACCCTGATGAAAATCGACTATTTCGATTTCCATTTTATCAAATTTCGTAGCTAAATCGAACTTCATTCCTGAGATTCTTCTTCTTCTCTGTATTTCCCCCCCTCTCAGTAACCTAATTATTCAGGTAAGAAGATTTCTGTTCCAAATTGAAATTTCTAAGAGGTAAACAGTGGAAGGAAAGACAAATTGGGAGGTTTCAGATCAAATTCTTCTTGTCGTCCCCAAAAGTTTAAACAAGGAAACGAAGAACAGGTTAGATTCTTTCTTATTAGTTGAATTGAATTTTCTTAATTTTAATGGTGATGGAGGAGAAAGATAAGGAGACTAATATCCTTCTTGATCAATTGATTGATAGTGATGAATATAAACAAATTTAGGAGGTGTTTATGTTTCTGCTGTGAATCTGCAAATTTGTTCTTGTCCATTGTATTGTAGTTAGTGACATGTGATGGAGAGAGATGTTGAAGCTAATATTCTTCTTGATCAAATGATAGATAGTGATGAATATAAACAAGTAAAACATGAATACCTGGATTTTACAACCTTTGTGTATTGCACTTATGAAGGAATAAGTATTCATGATGATGATGAGGAGGAGGAGGAGGGGGAGGAGGGGCAGTACACAGTGGAAGGTCATGTTCGATACAAGTCAAGAGATGATATATTAGCAGGGCTTAAGGATATACTGATTAACATTCCTAGAGATAATATGAAAAAATCGATGGAGCAACTTCAAATCCTCAACTGCTGTGGTGTAGTGCTAGTGCTAGTCGAGTTGTTAAAATCCCCAGTTATAGAAAACAAAAACATAGCTAAAGAGTGTATTAGGCTATTTCTAATCAATCCTGAAACCAATTCTGGCTTCTTCTTACCTAGCTCCATACAAAATCAGTGTGCCACAATTGTCTTGAGCTTTTGCAGTTTTTTGTATGATGCAACGGATGATGATGATGAACGTGAGTTACTCCAGTCTTGTCGTGAAACTCTTGTACCTATACTGAAGTCAATTGCCTTTTCAAATAGATCAAAATATTTTGGTATCGCAAGGACGTCTCAGTTGATTATTGGCCTTTTCAAGTTTGTACAGGAGCTAAAAGGTAAGCTGTGTGATTTCTTTGAGTCGACCTATCTGTCAGAATCACCCTTGGTATCTTGGGATGTAAGGAGTGTTAAGAGAGATTTCGAAGAATTCGCTTTGTTTTCACTCCATCTTCGTAGGGCAGTTGAGGATCATGCGAAGATGAAGAGTCGGTCATTTCCATTCAATCCTGACGATTTTGTGGAGGACGACGCATATTATATGGAAGAAATTGATTCCTTTCGACGTGTTTTGAAGATTTTGGTGTTGCAAGTCAAACAAGCCCTGGGCCTTTGGGAAATTGGCAGTTGGCGCTCAGGAGGTGATTTGAAATCCAATAAGGAGTGGTCTTATTACCTTCTTTTTATTCTGAAGGAGCTGCACAGCATATCTAAACTTTACTTGGATGGAAAGGAAATTGTTTCCTCTGCATTTCAAAATTATCCTCGGGCGATGAATCATCTTATTCTGCACTCACACAGGGGTGATGATCATCTATGGCTTCTCGAGTACGATAGTGCAATAGATTTTGTGTCAAGAAGAAATTTGATAGTGAGCATGTTCCCTGAGGTAATGCATGACAGCGAAAAGCTGCACAAAATGCTCATTGACAGGTCGACGTTATTGGCACAATCATATGAACGCATTGCTCATGTAAAAGCCAGGTCCTTGCGCAATGGCCTTTTCGTGGAGTTCAAAGATGAGGTAGCTACAGGTCATGGTGTCCCTTTGGGAGTGGGTTTTGTTAGTATGTGAAGCACTCTTTAGTCCAGCAAATTCCCTCTTTCTAGAATGCCCAGAGGACCGTCACAGATTCTTCCCCAGCCCAGCAAAAGTCACAGAACAGAAACTCAAATTTTTTGGCTTCTGTGGCCGAGTAATCGCCTTAGCCTTGATGCATAAAGTGCAGGTAGGCATTGCATTTGATCGCATCTTTTTCTTGCAATTAGCCAAGGAGAAAATATCTCTGGAAGACATTTGCTGCGCAGATCCAATCATGTATAAGAGTTGCAAAAGGATTTTGGAGATGGATGATGATTTTGTTGATTCAGATGCTTTGGGGTTAGCGTTTGTCTGGGAAACCGAAGATTCTGGATCCAGGGAAACCGTGGAGCTGTGCCCTGGAGGTAGCAACATTGTTGTCAATAGCAAGAACAGAGAGCAGTATGTAAATCTTCTTATCCAGCATTTATTTGTCAAGTCAATCTCCGCAAAGGTTGCCTGTTTTGCCCGAGGTTTCGCTCAAATTCTTTGTAAGCAGAGGCCTAGAAAAAACTTCTTCCGGTGTATAGAACTGAAAGATTTCGACTGTGTGTTGCTCGGAAGTAATATACCTATTTCTGTCAAGGATTGGAAAGCACACACAATGTACGAGGGCTACACAGAAGCTGATGACCAAATTCACTGGTTTTGGAAGGTATGTAGGAACAATATGAATTTCATAAGTTTTTATTAGCATTAGCTTTAGTGTTCTTTTTAAATTATGTCATGTGCTTCTTCCGCTGATTGTTTATTAGGTTCATTTTCCCTCTAGATTTCTCGTTCATTTCTCGATGTTTGATTGTGTGTTCACAGTATCAGCTCATGTCTTTTATTGATTTCATCTGTTTGTTCACCATAATAAAAGGGGGTTTGGTCTAAAAAGGCAACTTTTTCCCAGTAGCCTTACTTAGGCCCTAGCAGTGTAAGGGATATATTAGGAACCTTATAGATCGTCTGTCGAACGCTACATCTTAGATGGTGTATAGGGATTATCTTTAAACCTTATGTATGTAAAAGCCACAAGCTACAGAAGATAGAGAAACGGTTTAATGAACCGCAATAATCAACAATTTGATACTTGGGATATAGCTTTGTCTAAAAGTCAGTCTTGCCTTTTTAAACATTATGTTACCAAAGTTCAATTCAAATTATTTCCAAGTTAACATGCTTGATTCAAATGATTTGCAAGTTATTATTGTTCATTGTTGTGCTGTAAGATACTTACTTTTTATGCGATCAGCAGGTTGTAGAGGGTATGTCTGTGGAGCAGCAGAGAGAGCTTCTTTTCTTTTGGACCTCAGTGAAATACCTTCCAGTAAATGGTTTTTCGGGATTGCCGTATCCTTTGACCATCTACAAGACATCTGGCTCTGCCGATCGCCTTCCGTCAGCCCACACTTGCTTCTGCCGGTTGGCATTCCCACAATATCCATCTCTAGCCATCACACATCACCGTCTGTCTTATATCTGCCAATCAAATGTAGGCTGTGGTTTTGGGTTTCAATGAAACAACACATGTTTCACTGCATATAAAATAGTAAAAGAATGTCATAGTGCACAAAAAATGAGCAAATGGCAAAATAAGTATACAATATTTTCTAAATATCCGAGCGTGGAATTTCACAACTTAAAAGATAAGGTTTCAATACTTATCATCATACTAGGTATCACACCTTCAAACACTCCAGAAATTTTCTGCGAAAGTGTAACCCGATAGCACAGTGGTTCTGTGAATATAACTTCACCCACCTGCACTTCAGCCTTATAAGTTTGGACAACTCTTCAGGTCAACATCGGAAGTCTTTTTAGCCTTCTTTCACTTCTCTAAACTTCTCAAATGCATCCCATAATACATTCAAACATTTTCCATACTTTATCAACAACAATCAGCCAACCAAGAACACTTAGAACATCAGGCACTTCATTTTATTGCATCAAAGGGAAGAAATACAAAACTTGCCCACTTGGGGACTTACACAGACTTGTTCACCTTGAACCAAGCCTTAGCTTTACAAAAACTCTCCTATTTTGAGTCTCTCACTCACATATGCAAGCCTGCCGAATTTTCCATGCCTTAGGACTATTTATACAACAGCTTTACTTGGCCAAACCGTGCACAACCGTTGCACACGCATGGGACAACCATCTGTCCCATAGGACAGTTCTGTAACCGCCAATAATTGTGCTAACTGGCCAGTTCTCTTCCAACTCGCGCCAATCATCTAACACCTGTTCTCTCGCAGTTAGGAACCGTCTCTAACGCTTATAAACTCCTTTATAACCGTTCTACTTCATCACGCGTCATTGGCATGCTTGTGAAGCTCGTAACCAACTTGTAACCGTCACTTGAGCCGTATTGCACTACTGCAGCCATGTCATAGACCTCCCCCACCTAATCCGTTCGATGCCCTCGTTGAACGCGACCCAGTATAAACACCATACTTGTCTTAACTTCCCTTCATGTGCTTTCAGAAAACCTTTTCTGAAATTCGGCCGTACTCTTTCGGCTAAACCCTAAGCCAATGGTCCTCATCCGATTGCATCAGCATCACTTAGCTTTACTGCTTTGCCATTGATCTCATATACTTGAGCCACTTTTCGGCGTCGTGCACTACGCTTACGCTGCTACTCAAATCATGCATCAATACCCAAATGCAAATCTGAAATTCTTCTTAGCCAACTCCCTTTAGGTCTGAATTTTGCCTTGAATCATTTACGCCTAAGTTTACACACGGAATAATTCTTCTTAATATGATCACCATGATCATTGCCATAGTCTTTCGCCTCCCGACTTTCCCTTTTGCATCCAACTCAACATGACAAGGACTTATAAATGACTTGGCTTCATTTTCAATCAGTTTTGCCGGCACATGCTTGAACTATAGTTCTCCATGCCTATCATTAAGCATGTCACAAAGTGCATAGGGGTTCTCTTCGCATAAGACACCCGAATTCAACACTTCATGCCTCGCCAAACTCTGATTATGCAAGCATCATTCAACATTTCTATGAATGTGGCCACTAAGTATAAACTTTGCATACTTATGCCATTTTGCATACCCGAACTGGAATGGTAAGTTTTCTTCACCTAACAAGCTAAAACCAAAAGTATTGAGTTGCACAGCCCATCTCCGCAACTGTGACTAACTATATTTTGGAAATAACATAGCTAACCCGTCAGCTGTCCATGTGCCATGCCTTCAAAGCCAATATGTCTTAAAATACTTCTTTGAACGTGCATTGCTTGTTTTAGGAAAGTGTGTGTCTTTCGCCAAGGTCATGAGTTCTACCCAACTCATGCTTGCTGATGAAATGATTTCTAACTTGTTGTATTGCTTGCACTGTCGCCGCCCATATGTCGTCGTGCCATTTTGCAATCCCCAAACAACAACATCACATATGCATCAACTAGGACCCTTGTCTTATGCTTTTATTATTAGCTTTCAACTTGTATTGCTATTGCATACGTTAAGATAAGTACACTATTGCAGCATATCCCCATGAACTAGCTTTACATCGCAAATAAAGAGGCAAGATTTTGTAAACGAAAACACCTTCATTCATTACTACTCTTACATAACAAGAGCATGCACCATTACATGATTGATCCGCTGATCACTTTTGGAAAACTAAAACTTCATTACCAAAGCAACTTGCTTACACCAAAGCAAAGTATATACAAACTTTAAGACTCAAATAAAAGTCTGTACAATCAAACTCTACACACAGAGTTTACAACAACCAACAACTAAAGCTACATAAAACAAGGACAAAAACACTCTTGTTTTGGCGTCAAATTGTCGCCACTGGAGACAACAACACTTACTCTTGTTTTTAGATTATAGTTTCTTTTGTCGAAGTGAGCGACCACCTTGCTGCGAGGCCTCTTCCTAGAACTTTCACTTCCGCCTTCACGAGTCTAGCTAGAATGATTCCCATAATAATCCGCAACTGATGCATTGAGTTGCGCCTTGAGTGGGCATCTCCTAGCGAAGTGTAAACCTTTGCAAATAAAACATCCCATATACTTCCGGGATGAAGGGAATAATTCATCTTCCTTTGGTTCATGCTTACGCTTATTGGCTGCAGATTTTTCCTTCCGTTTGGCTTCACCTTCACAGCTTTGCACATCTTCAGTTGTTGTGCAACTAGTAAGATCTCTTACCGCTTGAATAGCCATATGGACACTCTGGTTTTTGCTCCTCTTGAGTTCAACAATCACACTCGAACTCGCGTCAGCCAGAAATTGGAACATCTGATCTTCATCACTCATGCCACGTACTTCTTGCACCAATGCAAGGAAGTTTTCAGCATAGGTATGTGATGTATCTGTCATTTCTAGCCTACGCAAACTTTCTCTTGCGTACCAAGCACCATTGCTTGGCCAGAACTGACATCTTAGTCCATCTTTCATGTCATTCCATGACATAGGATTGGCATAACCAATAGCTTCATCTTCTTGCAGCATAGTTCTCCACCAAACCTTTGCATCACCACCAAGGTAATTGCCTGCGAGAGTTACTTTTTGTCCTTCCCCAGTTCCATTCACCTCAAAGTATGCCTCAACGTCATACAAAAAATTATCAATTTCTCTAGCATTTGTGGAACCTGCATAAACTCTTGGTTCGGAGACTCGATTTGAGCTTTCTGCATGCACGTTTTCCCCTACAAACATGCCGTTACTGATTAACCCGCGAATGCCTGCCACTTCCTCTGACATTTGTTTCGCATTGCTTGTTAGTATGGTGTTTATGTCACTGAATTGCACCTTCAATTCAGTCACTTCAGCATTGGTTTCGCAATTCAAAAGGGTTTTAGACACCTTGTCTTCAACTGCACTTACCCTTTCATTGAATTCTTTGAACCAATTTGTCGTTCTTCCTTCAAGTAAATCTAGCCTGCCCTTATCTTCAGAAACAAGAGGATTTTCAAGGCCATCACAGCCCATGTCTATGGCCATATCACCAAGATCACCATACTCCTCAAGCTGATCAAACGTACTCGGTAGTTCTTCGTCGATCATCATGCCATTAGAACTCATTTCTAATGCAAAACTCTAAAAATAATGCGCAACTTACTTGCTCACGGGAAAATATCTTAAGAGAGAAAGAAGCACCAGCGTATTATCAAACAAATACACTCGAATTGTGTACCAAACACAACTCTGATACCCGAATTATCACACCTTCAAACACTCTAGAAATTTCCAGCGAGATTGTAACCCGGCAACACAATGGTTCTGTGAATAAAACTTCACCCACATGCACTTCAGTCTTATAAGTTTGCACCAATGCAAACAACCAACTCTTCACGTCAATAGTGGAAGTCTTTTTAGCTTTCTTTCACTTCTCTAAACTTCTCAAATGCATCCCATAATACATTCATACATTGCCATACTTTATCAACAACAATCAGCCAACCAACAACACTTAGAACATGACACAACCACTTCATTTTATTGCATCAAATGGAATAAATACAAAACTTGCACACTTGGGGACTTACACAGACTTGTTCACCTTGAACCAAGCCTTAGCCTTACAAAAACTCTCCTATTTTGAGTCTCTCACTCACATATGCAAGGCTGCCGAATTTTCCATGCCTTAGGACTATTTATGCAACAGCTTTACTTGGCCAAACCGTGCACAACCGTTGCACACGCATGGGACAACCATCTGTCCCATAAAGCAGTTCTATAACCGCCAATAACTGTGCTAACTGGCCAGTTCTCTTCCAACTCGCGCCAATCATCTAACACCTATTCTCTCGCAGTTAGGAACCGGCTCTAACGCTTATAAACTCCTTTATAACTGTAAGGACCCTCAAGCTCGTCAACGCTATTAGACTAGTCAAGAGACGATTTGGCTGCTAATAACTTGATTAGTTTAACACGGACGTTATATAAATTAATCTAACTACGATTTAGTTACGAAACTAGTATCGCCGGATAGATCTTGAGAAGTTATGCGCAATGGACTACTCGAACGTGTCAATCGGATACCAAACGAAGAAGTTATCATCGGATTAGTGAGAAGGGAAAAATAGTATTTTTGACTTTAGACCGACTGGGGCTTCCTTTAACTTTCAGCGGGTATTCCATAAACTTCCTTTGGCCTTATCAACCCAACCGAGAGCATAAATTCTCATTTCTATTCTTTCTTCTTCTTTATTCTTCTTCCTCTTTCTCTTTCTTTCTTCCTTGTTCTTCTTCAGTGAGTGATTTGAGTTCACGAAATAGTGGTTCTGAGATCGTGAGAAGATGATTCATATCAAGTAACGACTGTTACTGGTGGTGTTGATTAGAATAGGTGATTCAGAGTTAATCAAAAGGTGAATCAGAGAGTCGGAATTAGGGTTTTAGATTTAGTTTTAATCCGAAGATCTAGAAGATGTAATATGGAACCATGGTTGGATGAAGAACAATGGGTAAATGTTTAATTTAGGTTTTTAAGTAGATTCAGTGATGAATCAGATGAATTAGGGTATCATAAGGAAGGTCAGAGGAGATTAAAAGATGAAATTAATGTTCTAGGAATGAGATAGAAGATGGGTATTGGATGATTTTGCAATTCAGAGAATACGAATTGTTAGGTAAGCCTCTAATGGTTTCAATTTATTATTTTGATTTGAATGTTTATGAATTATTGAGATTCTACGATTCTGTCTGAGGTTGAAATGAACTACGAGATGTTGATAATTGAGTTAGTGGTTGTGTTGGTTGAGTAGACTTGATAGGTGTAGAATACACCGTATTTACTATCTAGTAGTTACGCTTTCTTTGCTATTTTTCTTGTGAATTATGCACTTTACGCGTGCTTTTGAGTTTTATAGGTGCAATGGAGTCGCACGGAGGAAAAGAAGAAGAAATTATCCAAATTGAGCCAAAGGGCGAAATTGTCATCTCACAGGCAAGTGATATATGGAGCTGACCCAAGGTTAAGGGACAACTTTCTTTTGGGGAGGTGTTAAATGACAAACCAACAAATGTTAAGGGGCTACCACCGGGTACCCCTTATCCGCCATACCCGGGTGGCTATATCCACCATCACTTCCTTACAATGAGAACCAAAATTCGAGAGAAAATAAATTCTCAATCATTATCATTCAACTCGAGAGAAAATGAAGGCGGCCATGAGTTCGACGTGTTGAGAAAAATCGGGGAGAGATTCGGTGAGAAAGAGAAATTGTTTCAAGCACGTAATGAGGATTTTATTCGAGAAGATGGGGTTGATTCGTTGGTGAAGTTGAGAGAAGGGAAGAAATTGAACCTAGGGTTGGTTGTTAAGACGAGGCTGTTGGATTAAATTCAATGGAGGTTGCATACGGGTTTCAGGTGGCATTGAGATGATGTTGGTTGTGTTGCTAAGATAATTAAGAAGTTACTGCCGTTGAGAGATGAGAGAATTTGAGATCTAAATGAAGCTCAGGAAGAAGATGAATTAGAGATTCAGAGGAGGACTGAGAGATCGATTAGGGTTTGTTTGAGCAAGATTGAGATCGAAGGCGATAGGTCCGTTATTACGGGGGTCCGAATCAAGGGTTTGTTGGTATATTGACGATGGTGATGCCGAGTGAGAAATGGGTTGGTGCTATTTGCTAGTATGGTGTTGGTACTTTGGGTTGTGAGAAGAGAAGAAGTTGTTAGATGATTGTATAGGCTTATAGGAGTCTCGGTGGAATTATGCAGATGCGGTTGGTCCGAGTATTGATGGTGGCGCGAGGGATTGAGTTTGTGTTGAGCCGGTAGCAGGTGTAGTTCAAGGAGGGTTTGAGAGGCTGTGGTGCTATGGTTGCAGCTGGTGTTAGCTCAAATGTGAGGAAATCAGGCCGGGGAGATGCAAGAGCCGCCGCTAATGTGGATGAGCTGCAAACAGATGGAGGCTTGGCTAGACCTAGGAATTACAAGTTGTTGGCCGTAATGATTCTATCGCTGAGGAACAAATGGTGCTTGTGGATGAGGCTCGTGGTGGATTTGATGTTTGTGCTATGGATTGAGTATTCCGGTGTATGAGAGTTGAAGGATGTGCAATTGGGCGTGACTTTTTGGTTTGTGGTGATTGAGGTGTGCGTAATGGTGTTATGTGTTGGCTGGGATTTGAGATATTGCAGTGAGATGGACTGGCAAAGTGGGAGTGAATTCGGTGATGGAGGAGGTCATGTGTTGTGTGGAGCCGAAAAGAAAATGAAGCTTAAACTAAGTTGGAACGAGGGAGTTTGCAACATGTTGAATGCAAGTAGGTGGTGTTAGGATTTGGCCCGAGATGATGGTTCTATTTGTGGAGTTTTTTGTGGTTATGGAGATACAATGACCAAGAGCAGATTCAGAAATGGTGGATGTAGCTTGAATTGCAGTCGCGATTGAAGTTAAGAACGCGCAGGTGCAAAGATGGGTTGCAGTAGAGTCGAAATAAATTACAATGAATATTATGCCTATCCTGGTCAGGCACAATGGTAAGGTGTAGCCGAGATGTGGTAGTAGTGTGTGCTGAAGGGGATTTGGTGGTTGCCTTGATTGAGCTGTGCAATGGCTGGGTGGTACCATGAGAAGGAGTTGCAGAGCTAATGTGTTGGCCTGGAGTTTGCAATGATGGTGCAGCTATTATGGTTTGTGGAAGAAGTGTAGTGATGCACCATCCTGGTGCAACACAGCATTTAGCCCTTGCAAATGGTTAGGCCAGAGTGATTCAGCTGAGCCAGACCTGACCGGTCTGAGTAGCTATCTGACTCGGCTAAACAGTGACCTGGTTTGACTCTCCTTGACCCGACCCGACTCAGAGTTGACCCGACCGATCCGACTCGTTGACCGGTGACCGGGCAGACTTTGCCAGTCACCTGGGATGTTTTCCGGCGACTTTTCCGGCCAAGTTCCGGCCACAATACCAGACTTCCGGCGACCGTTTTTGGGTCATATTTTCTACATGGGTTTCTCCTTCTTATGGCCTTGGTGGACTTCTAACTAATGGACTTTGAAGACAAAACCTAATTTTGGAAGGAGTGAAGCTATAAAAGAGAAGACTTTTCTCAAAACACATATCTATCTTTTATCTTTTATCTATCAATCTTTTGGCCTCTACTTTGTTCTAGGGTTTAGACATGATAGGTTTTCTCTTCCTTCTTGTTATGAACTCCATGAATATGAACTAAGTTTTTATTATTGGTCAAGATGTAGTTGGATTTTGCAACCAAGTTATGATTTTTATGAATTAGTTTTCTCTCAATATTATCGTTTGATTTCTACGGGTTATAATAATTGCATGATTGATGTATTGCAATATGATTGAATGTTTGTTTAGTTAAGTCTAGAATTGATTGAACTCACATCCATATCTATAGCTATTTTGGGGTTTTTCATCAAGCGATAACCTTGAATACGAGTAGCATGATATGATTCTAGGTTGTAGTGATACATCCTCGTAGTCATATGTAGAAATTGACCTTTGTTCGAATTGTTTGCGCAATGTATTACAATTGCATTGATTACCCTATTTCTGAAACTTAATGCTCCTAGGAATTGAACTTGATTAGCGCAAGGCGTTAGGTTATTATTTAGGTAGAATTCACATACGCAGCTCTAATGTGTGTGTTGATGAACTTTGGAAATTTAAGGAGTATTCTTGCAATAAGGCATTCTATGGCTTTTGATGATAGCGAGATTAAATACGAATTCTATTCATATATTCATAAACTTGTTTACAATTGAAGATGAAACCTTTATCCAATATTTTCACATCCTTGATTTGCGATTTTATTTGTTTTTTTTGTTTATTTTTATTTACACAATCGAAATTCTTCCGGGTGTTTTATATAGGAAACCATAACAATTTGACAACCTAGACCTCTCTCAGGGGAACGATCCTTTCTTTCCCTTGCTATATTTATATTTTGAGTAGTAAGAAAGTGTAAATTATTTTTGACGCCTACGACAAATGTGATCAAATTTTGGCGCTGCTTAATTGGGAGGCATTTAGTTTTTGTTTTATTTTTTTTCTTTTTTTCTGGATTTTAACCTTGGTTTGAGAATTATTTCAGGTACCAATTTCGATGGACGGAGCATATTGGAGCAATCAATACGGCTTTCAACCTCAACAACATGAAAACTATCACCCCCTGGGAATACAATCAAAACCAATCCTTTGGTTATGGTCAATATTCCACGCACCTTTTAGTTGTTCTCATACATTCCAACCTTCTTACGGTGGGTATGTAAGTGAGCAACCACAAGGAGGGAGACTAGTTGTACTCCTATTAATATTTCTTCTAGCTTGGTAGATGAAATGCAACAATTTATGGACATCATGGAGTCAATTTGTAGACAACCAAGCGTGGAACCAATTTCATCGACCGAATGTGCTCATAGTATGTTTGGCCCAATTTCTGATCGTAGTTATGATCATCTACCCATTCAAAGGGAATATAATTGGCCTAGCAATACGGAAGTAAGTAATTCTACTTTTTCTTTGTCGAATGAGCTTTACAAACAAATGGAACACTATATTCAGAATTTGGATGGAACACTCCAAGAGCTTCAAAAGGTGTTTCCACTTTAAGACAGGGCATTGAAGAATACAAGGAGGAAATGAATAATTATGTTGAAAAAGGCGAACCTTCGGGGACTTTTGTTGATATTTGTGTAGTTAACTCAACTCTTGATCGTAATAATGATCATTCACCTATTCAAAAGGATGAGTTCGAGATTAGCAACACTAAATTCAGCGAGGACCAATCTTATGATGACTATGATAGTGATGATGATTATTATGAAAATACATCGTTTGAACCAACTCATGGTGACATCCCCGAGGAGTGTACAATGGAGTCTTTTTGGGATCAAGATGAAGACGAAGAGGAATATGTCGACACTTGTGTGGATTACTCAAGCATTGATCTTTATAACGATCAAGAACCTATTCAAAAGGTAGAGCTTGAGGATGATGCAATGAGTGTTCTAAAGAAATTCCTTATGGATAATATTGCATCCGCAAAAGAGTATGTGCCTTACAATAAAAAGGAGGAGCATGTTGAGAATGAGACGGTTATGACCAATATTGTGGAAGACCCAATTGAGCTTGCATATGATTGTAATGATGATGTTTATGTCGAAACTTTGGTTACGGCAGAAACGGACGAAGAATGGTTGCAAGGTTTAATAGAGGACCATGATATAAAAGAGGTGAATTATTCACTTGAATTTTTCAAGGATGAAGAGGATTCCGTAATACAAGAGATTGTGCAAGGTTTGTCTAACCCGTTGCCTATTGTTTCTTCTCCTTTACCTCTTATTGGTTTGAATGTATGTGCTTCGAGAATATTGTTGAATGACTTTGTTTTTTTCGATATCCTCCATTAGAGATACTTGATTCTCATACTATGCAGGTTTTGGAACAAGAAACCGTGGAAGTTCCCGAATTCTATATTCTTTATACACTTCCAAGTGTGGACAAGAATAAGTGTGGGGGACGCTTTTATCGGTTCATAGCTTCACTTTTGCTTTATATTACTAATATTTGTGTGAAGCTAGTGTTTGCAAAACAGGTTCTATGGAAGGATCCCCAACTTTTCCGATTGTTAGTATATGGGGAATGAATCTTACAAGAAGCTAAGTCGGGCCGTCGACTTTAAAACAAGCGCTTAGTGGGAGGCAACCCACCGGTTTTGTATCTTTATCCTTATCTTTTTATTTTTATGCATTTGCTTTTATCTTCATTTTCTTGTTTTTGCATATCATTTGCGGAATTTCCCACCTTGAACCTTCTTTGGACGATTCAATTTTACATTGAGGACAATGTAAAGTTTAAGTGTGGGGGAGCATTTATATGTTTTAGTTTGTTTTATGCCTTTAAAAAAAAAAATAGAAAAATCAGAAAAATTTGTGCTTTTTGAACTCCGAAATCTAGAAACTTGTGCCTTTAGGATGACACCATTAGTGGATGGAACCATTTTGAATGCGGGAGTTGAGGAACCAATTAACTAAAAGGGACGAACATAGCTCGTAAATCACAATTAACATGATAGTTGTTACCATATCGGAATATCACCATATCGCATTCTATTTTTACTTTTCCATATTTATCTATTGTTCTCTAAGTGCTTTGGTGGGTCACTAAAAATCGACGTGTTATTACTGTTAGGATGAAATAGAGTGATTGAGTTACTACAAAAAAAAAAAAAAAAAAAAAAAAAAAAAAAAAAAAAATTTGAAAAAAAAATGAAAAAAAAAATGAAAAATATATATATATAAAAAAAAGGACCGATCAATTAGACCAAAACGGAATAAAAAGACACTTGGGAATAGCAGTATGTGTGAAACGTAGTCCCTGTCTCCGTCGCCTAAACAAGCGTGGAATGCAGGATCCAAGGCAACTATCATGTACTTGCTGACAAGAAGCATGCGCTTGGATCCAAAAGATCTAATCATGCCGTCTAAAAAAAAGAGAAATTGGAAAAGTTTGATCCAATCATAAAAAAAAAGAGAAGAAATTATTATTGTGTTGAATAAAGTCACTCTTGGTTCCCTTGTATATGCCAATTGATTTGATGTAGCATTCAAGCACCAAGAGTTCAATCTAATAGGATTAGGTTCATCTTAGCAGTTGACCTTCTGTAGAGATATGGGAAACATCGAACACTTGTGAACATTCGCCAACATCTACATCTATATCCATCTTCTTAATCTTTTCATTGTGATTGTGGTTTGTTAGTTTCCGAGTACTGTGGCTTGTTCGACTATCTAATTAGAGTTTATTTATTAATATGAATTGAATTTGCAAGGTACCTCCTCCTGTAGTCATGTTGGATTCGTTCATTGATTTGTCACAAATAGACGGAGTTTGAAATATAGGTTTTGTAGGTATATCTCTAGTAAACCTTCACGAGACTATAACTCGTCCACTAGGGACACCTAGGGGTTTAAAGGCTTGTTATTTATGCTAAAATTAACCGTAGCCTCGACGACACGGAGTTGTTGTATTTTATTGTTTTGTTTGATTTGCTCGAGGACTAGCAAAGTCTAAGTGTGGGGAAATCTGATAGGTGTAGAATACACCGTATTTACTATCTAGTAGTTACGCTTTCTTTGCTATTTTTCTTGTGAATTATGCACTTTACGCGTGCTTTTGAGTTTTATAGGTGCAATGGAGTCGCACGGAGGAAAAGAAGAAGAAATTATCCAAATTGAGCCAAAGGGCGAAATTGTCATCTCACAGGCAAGTGATATATGGAGCTGACCCAAGGTTAAGGGACAACTTTCTTTTGGGGAGGTGTTAAATGACAACAAAGAAATGTTAAGGGGCTACCACTGGGTACCCTTATCTCGCCATACCGGGTGGCTATATCCACCATCACTTCCTTACAATGTAACCAAAAATTCGAGAAAATAAATTCTCAATCATTATCATTCAACTCGAGAGAAAATGAAGGCGGCCATGAGTTCGACGTGTTGAGAAAAATTCGTGGAGAGATTCAAATGGAGAAAGAGAAATTGTTTCGCTGCCATTGAATGAGGATTTCGTATTCGAGAAGATGGGTTGATTCGTTGGTGAAGTTGAGAGAAGGGAAGAAATTGAACCTAGGGTTGGTTGTTAAGATGAGGCTGTTGGAATAAATTCAATGGAGGTTACATACAGGTTTCAGGTGGCATTGAGATGATGTTGGTCGTGTGTTGCTAAGATAATTAAGAAGTTCGCCGTTGAGAGATGAGAGAATTTGAGATCTAAATGAAGCTCAGAAGAAGATGAATCGAGAGATTCAGAGGAGGACCGAGAGATCGATTAGGTTTGTTTGAGCAAGATTGAGATCGAAAGGCGATAGGTCTGTTATTACAGGGGTCTGAATCAAGGGTTTGTTGGTATATTGACGATGGTGATGCTGAGTGAGAAATGGGTTGGTGCTATTTGCTAGTATGGTGTTGGTACTTTGGGTTGACAGAGAAGAGAAGAAGTTGTTAGATGATTGTATAGGCTTACATGAGTCCTGGGTGGAATTATGCGAGATGCGGTTGGTCCGAGTATTGATGGTGGCGAACCGAGGGATTGAGCGTGTTGAGCCGGTAGAGGTGTAGTTCAAGGAGGGTTTGAGAGGTGTGGTGCTATGGTTGCACCGGTGTTAGCTCAAATGTGAGGAAATCAGGCCGGGGAGATGCAAGAGATGCCGCTAATGTGGATGAGCCCAACGGATGGAGTGTTGGCTAGACCTAGGAATTACAAGTCTGTTGGCTGTAATGATTCTATCAAAGTGAGGAACAAATGGTGCTTGTGGATGAGGCTCTGGTGGTGGATTTGATGTTTGTGCTATGGATTGAGTATTCCAGGTGTATGAGAGTTGAAGGGATGTGCAATTGGGCCTGTGACTTTTGGTTTGTGGTGATTGAGGTGTGCAGAATGGTGTTATGTGTTGGCTGGGATTTGAGATATTGCGGTGAGATGGACAAGTGGCAAAGGGGGAGTGAATTCGGTGATGGAGGAGGTCTGTGTTGTGTGGAGCCGAAAAGAAAATGAAGCTTAAACTAAGTTACAGACAGGGAGTTGCAGCTGTTGAATGCAAGTAGGTGGTGTTAGGATTTGGCCTGAGATGATGGTTCTATTTGTGGAGTTTTGCTGTGGTTATGGAGATACAATGACCAAGAGCAGTTCAGGAAATGGTGGATGTAGCTTGAATTGCAGTCGCAGTTGAAGTTAAGAACTGCGGTGGTGCAAAGATGGGTTGCGGTAGAGAGCTGAGCTGAAATTACATGAATATTACAGCCATCCGGGGCTGTGCACAATGGTAAACGGTGTAGCTGAGATGTGGCGATGTAGTGTGGCTTGAAGGGGATTTGGTGGTTGCCTTGATTGAGCTGTGCAATGGCTGGGTGGTACCATGAAAAGGAGTTGCAGAGCTAATGTGTTGGCCTGGAGTTTGCAATGATGGTACAGCTATTATGGTTTGTGGAAGAAGTGTAGTGATGCACCATCCTGGTGCAACACAGCATTTAGCCCTTGCAAATGGTTAGGCCAGAGTGATTCAGCTGAGCCAGACCTGACTGGTCTGAGTAGCTATCTGACTCGGCTAAACAGTGACCTGGTTTGACTCTCCTTGACCCGACCCGACTCAGAGTTGACCCGACCGATCCGACTCGTTGACCGGTGACCGGGCGGACTTTGCCGGTCACCTGGGATGTTTTCCGGCGACTTTTCCGGCCAAGTTCCAGCCACAATACCAGACTTCCGGCGACCGTTTTTGGGTCATATTTTCTACATGGGTTTCTCCTTCTTATGGCCTTGGTGGACTTCTAACTAATGGACTTTGAAGACAAAACCTAATTTTGGAAGGAGTGAAGCTATAAAAGAGAAGACTTTTCTCAAAACACATATCTATCTTTTATCTTTTATCTATCAATCTTTTGGCCTCTACTTTGTTCTAGGGTTTAGACATGATAGGTTTCTCTTCCTTCTTGTTATGAACTCCATGAATATGAACTAAGTTTTTATTATTGGTTGAAGATGTAGTTGGATTTTGCAACCAAGTTATGATTTTTATGAATTAGTTTTCTCTCAATATTATCGCTTGATTTCTACGGGTTATAATAATTGCATGATTGATGTATTGCAATATGATTGAATGTTTGTTTAGTTAAGTCTAGAATTGATTGAACTCACATCCATATCTATAGCTATTTTAGGGTTTTTCATCAAGCGATAACCTTGAATACGAGTAGCATGATATGATTCTAGGTTGTAGTGATACATCCTCGTAGTCATATGTAGAAATTGACCTTTGTTCGAATTGTTTGCGCAATGTATTACAATTGCATTGATTAGCCTATTTCTGAAACTTAATTCTCCTAAGAATTGAACTTGATTAGCGCAAGGCGTTAGGTTATTCTTTAGGTAGAATTCACATACGCAGCTCTAATGTGTGTGTTGATGAACTTTGGAAATTTAAGGAGTATTCTTGCAATAAGGCATTCTATGGCTTTTGATGATAGCGAGATTAAATACGAATCCTATTCATATATTCATAAACTTGTTTACAATTGAAGATGAAACCTTTATCCAATATTTTCACATCCTTGATTTGCGTACTTTATTTGCTTTTTGTTTATTTTTATTTGCACAATCAGAAATTCTTCCGGGTGTTTTATATAGGAAACCATAACAATTTGACAACCTAGACCTCTCGTGGGGAACGATCCTTTCTTGCCCTTGCTATATTTATATTTTGAGTAGTAAGAAAGTGTAAATTATTTTTGACGCTTACGACAAATGATCAATTTTGGCTGCTGTCAGGGGAGGCAGCGGTTGTTAATTGTTTTTGGTTTCTTATTTTTGTATTTAGTTTTTGTTTTATTTTTTTTCTTATTTTCTGGATTTTAACCTTGGTTTGAGAATTATTTCAGGTACCAATTTCGATGGACGGAGCATATTGGAGCAATCAATACGGCTTTAAACCTCAACAACATGAAAACTATCACCCTTACGGGGAATACAATCAAAACCAATCCTTTGGTTATGGTCAATATTCCACGTACCCTTTTAGTTGTTCTCATACATTCCAACCTTCTTACGGTGGGTATGTAAGTGAGCAACCACAAGGAGGGAGACTAGTTGTACTCCTATTAATATTTCTTCTAGTTTGGTAGATGAAATGCAACAATTTATGGACAAAGATGGAGTCAATTTGTAGACAACCAAGCGTGGAACCAATTTCATCGACCGAATGTGCTCATAGTATGTTTGGCCCAATTTCGATCATAGTTATGATCATCTACCCATTCAAAGGAATATAATTGGCCTAGCAATACTAAGTAAGTAATTCTACTTTTTCTTTGTCGAATGAGCTTTACAAACAAATGGAACACTATATTCGTAATTTGGATGGAACACTCCAAGAGCTTCAAAAAGGTGTTTCCACTTTAAGACAGTGGGCATTGAAGAATACAAGGAGGAAATGAATAATTATGTTGAAAAAGGTGAACCTTCGGGGACTTTTGTTGATATTTGTGTAGTTAACTCAACTCTTGATCGTAATAATGATCATTCACCTATTTAAAAGGATGAGTTCGAGATTAGCAACACTAAATTCAGCGAGGACCAATCTTATGATGACTATGATAGTGATGATGATTATTATGAAAATACATCGTTTGAACCAACTCATGGTGACATTCCCGAGGAGTGTACAATGGAGTCTTTTTGGGATCAAGATGAAGACGAAGAGGAATATGTCGACACTTGTGTGGATTACTCAAGCATTGATCTTTATAACGATCAAGAACCTATTCAAAAGGTAGAGCTTGAGGATGATGCAATGAGTGTTCTAAAGAAATTCCTTATGGATAATATTGCATCCACAAAAGAGTATGTGCCTTACAATAAAAAAGGAGGAGCATGTTGAGAATGAGACGGTTATGACCAATATGTGGAAGACCCAATTGAGCTTGCATATGATTGTAATGATGATGTTTATGTCGAAACTTTGGTTACGGCAGAAACGGACGAAGAATGGTTGCAAGGTTTAATAGAGGACCATGATATAAAAGAGGTGAATTATTCACTTGAATTTTTCAAGGATGAAGAGGATTCCGTAATACAAGAGATTGTGCAAGGTTTGTCTAACCCGTTGCCTATTGTTTCTTCTCCTTTACCTCTTATTGGTTTGAATGTATGTGCTTCGAGAATATTGTTGAATGACTTTGTTTCTCGATATCCTCCATTAGAGATACTTGATTCTCATACTATGCAGGTTTTGGAACAAGAAACCGTGGAAGTTCCCGACTTCTATATTCTTTATACACTTCCAAGTGTGGACAAGAATAAGTGTGGGGGACGCTTTATCGGTTCATAGCTTCACTTTTGCTTTATATTACTAATATTTGTGTGAAGCTAGTGTTTGCAAAACAAAGTTCTATGGAAGGATCCTCAACTTTTCCGATTGTTAGTATATGGGGAATGAATCTTACAAGAAGCTAAGTCGGGCCGTCGACTTTAAAACAAGCGCTTAGTGGGAGGCAACCCACCGGTTTTGTATCTTTATCCTTATCTTTTTATTTTTATGCATTTGCTTTTATCTTCATTTTCTTGTTTTTGCATATCATTTGCGGAATTTCCCACCTTGAACCTTCTTTGGACGATTCAATTTTACATTGAGGACAATGTAAAGTTTAAGTGTGGGGGAGCATTTATATGTTTTAGTTTGTTTTATGCCTTTAAAAAAAAAATTAGAAAAATCAGAAAAATTTGTGCTTTTTGAACTCCGAAATCTAGAAACTTGTGCCTTTAGGATGACACCATTAGTGGATGGAACCATTTTGAATGCAGGAGTTGAGGAACCAATTAACTAAAAGGGACGAACATAGCTCAGAAATCACAATTAACATGATAGTTGTTACCATATCTCGGAATATCACCATATTGCATTCTATTTTTACTTTTCCATATTTATCTATTGTTCTCTAAGTGCTTTGGTGGGTCACTAAAAATCGACGTGTTATTACTGCTAGGATGAAATAGAGTGATTGAGTTACTACAAAAAAAAAAAAAAAAGAAAAAAAAAAGAAAAAAAGAAAATGAAAAAATATATATATATAAAAAAAAAAAGAACCGATCAATTAGACCAAAACGGAATAAAAAGACACTTGGGAATAGCAGTATGTGTGAAACGTAGTCCCCGTCTCCGTCGCCTAAACAAGCGTGGAATGCGGGGATCCAAGGCAACTATCATGTACTTGCCGACAAGAAGCATGCGCTTGGATCCAAAAAGATCTAATCATGTCGTCTAAAAAAAAGAGAAATTGGATCCGCTTGATCCAATCATATAAAAAAAAAGAGAAGAAATTATTATTGTGTTGAATAAAGTCACTCTTGGTTCCCTTGTATATGCCAATTGATTTGATGTAGCATTCAAAGACTCAAAGTAGCTCAATCTAATAGGATTAGGTTCATCTTAGCAGTGACCTTCTGGACGAGATATGGGAAACATCGAACACTTGTGAACATTCGCCAACATCTACATCTATATCCATCTTCTTAATCTTTCATTGTGATTGTGGTTTGTTAGTTTCCTAGTACCGTGGCTTGTTCGACTATCTAATTAGAGTTTATTTATTAATATGAATTGAATTTGCAAGGTACCTCCTCCCGTAGTCATGTTGGATTCGTTTCATTGATTTGTCACAAATAGACGAGGAGTTTGAAATATAGGTTTTGTAGGTATATATCTAGTAAACCTTCACGAGACTATAACTCGTCCACTAGGGACACCTAGGGGTTTAAAGGCTTGTTATTTATGCTAAAATTAACCGTAGCCTCGACGACACGGAGTTGTTGTATTTTTATTGTTTTGTTTGATTTGCTCGAGGACTAGCAAAGTCTAAGTGTGGGGGAATCGAGCAGGTGTAGAATACACCGTATTTATTATCTAGTAGTTACGCTTTCTTTGCTATTTTTCTTGTGAATTATGCACTTTACGCGTGCTTTTGAGTTTTATAGGTGCAATGGAGTCGCACGGAGGAAAAGAAGAAGAAATTATCCAAATTGAGCCAAAGGGCGAAATTGTCATCTCACAGGCAAGTGATATATGGAGCTGACCCAAGGTTAAGGGACAACTTTCTTTTGGGGAGGTGTTAAATGACAGCCAGCAAATGTTAAGGGGCTACCAGCTGGGTACCCCTTTATCTCGCCATACCAGGTGGCTATATCCACCATCACTTCCTTACAACAAAAACCAAAAATTCAGAGAAAATAAATTCTCAATCATTATCATTCAACTCGAGAGAAAATGAAGGCGGCCATGAGTTCGACGTGTTGAGAAAAATTCGGTGGAGAGATTCGTGAGAAAGAGAAATTGTTTCGCTGAGAATGAGGATTTCGTATTCGAGAAGATGGGTTGATTCGTTGGATTGAAGTTGAGAGAAGGGAAGAAATTGAACCTAGGGTTGGTTGTTAAGATGAGGTCATGGAATAAATTCAATGGAGGTTGCATACGGGTTTCGGGTGGCATTGAGATGATGTTGGTCTGTGTTGCTAAGATAATTAAGAAGTTACTTGCCGTTAAGAGATGAGAGAATTTGAGATCTAAATGAAGCTCGGTGAAGAAGATGAATTAGAGATTCGGAGGAGGAGGACCGAGAGATCGATTAGGTTTGTTTGAGCAAGATTGAGATCGAAAGGCGATAGGTCCATGTTATTACAGGGTCCGAATCAAGGGTTTGTTGGTATATTCGACGATGGTGATCTTCGAGTGAGAAATGGGTTGGTGCTATTTGCTAGTATGGTGTTGGTACTTTGGGTTGACAGAGAAGAGAAGAAGTTGTTAGATGATTGTATAGGCTTACAGGAGTCTGGTGGAATTATGCAGATGCAGTTGGTCTGAGTATTGATGGTGGCGAACTGAGGGATTGAGCTGTGTTGGAGCTGGTAGCAGGTGTAGTTCAAGGAGGGTTTGAGAGGCTGTGGTGCTATGGTTGCAGCTGGTGTTAGCTCAAATGTGAGGAAATCAGGCCAGGGAGATGCAAGAGCTGCTGCTAATGTGGATGAGCCGCAACGGATGGAGGCCGGGCTAGACCTAGGAATTACAAGCTGTTGGCCAGAATGATTCTATCAGTGAGGAACAAATGGTGCTTGTGGATGAGGCTCTGGTGGTGGATTTGATGTTTGTGCTATGGATTGAGTATTCCGGTGTATGAGAGTTGAAGGATGTGCAAGTGGGCTGTGACTTTTGGTTTGTGGTGATTGAGGTGTGCGTAATGGTGTTATGTGTTGGCCGGGATTTGAGATATTGCAGTTGAGATGGACTGTGTAAAGTGGGAGTGAATTCAGTGATGGAGGAGGCTGTGTTGTGTGGAGCTGAAAAGAAAATGAAGCTTAAACTAAGTTACAGACAGGGAGTTGCAGCTGTTGAATGCAAGTAGGTGGTGTTAGGATTTGGCCTGAGATGATGGTTCTATTTGTGGAGTTTTGCTGTGGTTATGGAGATACAATGACCAAGAGCAGATTCAGAAATGGTGGATGTAGCTTGAATTGCAGTCGCAGTTGAAGTTAAGAATTCGGGCAGGGGTGCAAAGATGGGTCTGCGGTAGAGCTGAGCTGAAATTACAATGAATATTACGTGCCATCCGGGCTGTGCACAATGGTAGCGGGTAAATGAGATGTGGCGGTAGTGTGTGTCAAGGGGATTTGGTGGTTGCCTTGATTGTTTTGGGTGGCAATGGCCGGGTGGTACCATGAAAAGGAGTTGCAGAGCTAATGTGTTGGCTTGGAGTTTGCAATGATGGTGCAAGCTATTATGGTTTGTGGAAGAAGTGTAGTGATGCACCATCGGGGTGCAACACAAGATTTAGCCCTTGCAAATGGTTAGGCCGAGTGATTGGTTGAGCGAGACTCCGACTGGCCCGAGTAGCTATCTCGACTCGGCAAACAGCTGACTGGTTTGACTCTCCTTGACCCGACCCGACTCGAGTTGACCCGACCGATCCGACTCGTTGACCGGTGACCGGGCGGACTTTCACGGTCACAGGATGTTTTCCGCGACTTTTAAGGCCAAGTTCGACCACAATACCGGACTTAGGCGGACAGTTTTGGGTCATATTTTCATACATGGGTTTCTCCTTCTTATGGCCTTGGTGGACTTCTAACTAATGGACTTTGAAGACAAAACCCTAATTTTGGAAGGAGTGAAGCTATAAAAAAGACTTTTCTCAAAACACATATCTATCTTTTATCTTTTATCTATCAATCTTTTGGCCTCTACTTTGTTCTAGGGTTTAGACATGATAGGTTTTCTCTTCCTTCTTGTTATGAACTCCATGAATATGAACTAAGTTTTTATTATTGGTTGAAGATGTAGTTGGATTTTGCAACCAAGTTATGATTTTTATGAATTAGTTTTCTCTCAATATTATCGTTTGATTTCTACGGGTTATAATAATTGCATGATTGATGTATTGCAATATGATTGAATGTTTGTTTAGTTAAGTCTAGAATTGATTGAACTCACATCCATATCTATAGCTATTTTAGGGTTTTTCATCAAGCGATAACCTTGAATACGAGTAGCATGATATGATTCTAGGTTGTAGTGATACATCCTCGTAGTCATATGTAGAAATTGACCTTTGTTCGAATTTTTTGCGCAATGTATTACAATTGCATTGATTAGCCTATTTCTGAAACTTAATGCTCCTAGGAATTGAACTTGATTAGCGCAAGGCGTTAGGTTATTCTTTAGGTAGAATTCACATACGCAGCTCTAATGTGTGTGTTGATGAACTTTGGAAATTTAAGGAGTATTCTTGCAATAAGGCATTCTATGGCTTTTGATGATAGCGAGATTAAATACGAATTCTATTCATATATTCATAAACTTGTTTACAATTGAAGATGAAACCTTTATCCAATATTTTCACATCCTTGATTTGCGTACTTTATTTGCTTTTTTGTTTATTTTTATTTTACAATCGAAATTCTTAGGGTGTTTTATATAGGAAACCATAACAATTTGACAACCTAGACCTCTCTCGTAGGAACGATCCTTTCTTGCCCTTGCTATATTTATATTTTGAGTAGTAAGAAAGTGTAAATTATTTTGACG